>OZ035883.1:32215256-32595007 GCA_964034835.1 Muscina levida | reverse complement strand
GGAAAAGTGTCAAGTTGTATTAGATTTTGTCAAGTCAAAAGAGATGGCGGCTCATTGAAACTACTTGCAGTGTAACGTTGTCTATATTTTTTTTTTTTAAAAGCTGTCTATTTTTACTTCTATAAGGCAATTACGACTTAGTGCCGATTCCCCAAAATGAAACACTAGATGTTTTTTTTGTATGGTTATGATTCTTTTTTTTTTGTAATTTTTTGTTTTTTTTAAGAAGTGATAAATCTTTTATTAGACCAAACTGTATGTGTGTATGACTAGAGATGGTTTTCGAGAAAAATTTTACGTACTAATTTAAAATGACGGCAATGTTGATTCAATGTATCATGGTGTCCTTCTAAAACTACACACCAACTTACTGTTACAGCATTGATTTGATGTTAAGGCAGTCGAATTTACATGTATTGTAAGGGATGCATTATAAATTTCGATTGATTCTTTACAATACCTTGTAGATTCTATTGGTTTAGATGACAATGAAATGGGCTTGGAATTGTCAGGATGTTGTGGACAATTGGTACAATTTTGAATTCAATTTACTGACTTCATTGCTTTTTTTTTTGCATATTCCTTGTTTATATAGATTTTATGTATGTCAAAAACTTCGGTAGCTTTATAAAGGTTTAATGTGTTATTATGCTCCAATTGGTTTGGTATTATCTGAACAGAGTTTCATTAATATTTAAAAAAATGTTTTATACAACAACTTTATTACGGAAATTTGATTTATAAACGTTTGGTAATGTTTTTTGTATAAGATATCAAACTTTCATATTAAAATCTTTCCATGAACTTTTTTGATATTATGAAATAGTTTTTAAAAGTCTCAGAATGAACTACTTTGTAGCTCCAACTTAAAACTTAATTTCCCTTTACACCCCATGAATGGGGTATGGGATAGCTTCTCGAGTTGTTGTGAATTAAAACGCTTTCTATTTTTAGATTCACAACTAACGGCACCTACTTGTTTATCGGCGGATGCGAACGTCACTGTTTGAGAAGCTCTTACTAGACATGCCGATTGACCCGACTGTAATACTGCGAAGTTGCTGTCGATAACATTCGAGGGGAGCCGACAATGATAGAAAATTTTTCTATTAAGATGACTGGAGCCAGGAGTTGAACCTGTTATCTCCCGCATGGTAGTGGCGTGTTCTAACCACTATGCCACGGCCGGTCCCAACAGACTAACATATTTCCACATATATTTTTTATACGTACTTTCCAAGAAAGCCTAAAAAATACACAAAATTTCAAAATATTTAACAATCAAATTCTATTCACATAATTTTACTTTTACCCCTATTCCTGTTTACTTTGATTCAACATCATCGTCACATGTTATTACGGTATTCTGTAAGTAGCATTAGACGACGTCGACTGGTAATCGATAACATGAAAGAAATAACAGCAGCTGATGTATCATTTGAACATCAACTGATTTATTTAGATTTTTACTGTGTTTTATGAAAAAATATTTTTGTGTCCGAATTAGATTCAAGCGATGAGGAAAGTAAGAATAATCTTTTAATGGAAAGGAAAATACTCCGACAAAGTCCGATATCTTGAACTTCCAAGATTAGAAGTACGCACATAAGTGTTAAAACCCCAATTTGTGGTTAACTGTTGGCCGGCCTCCCAAAGTATTTAACGTATTTGGGGCACAGAAAACCCGCACGCATACATTGAAAAGCAGATACACCAAAAACGAGTTACTGTTTAGTGCGGATTTTGGTCCAGAAGCATAATTGGGCCATTTTTCTTCAAAAAATGAGCAAGGAGTGGCCGTTACAGTCAATGGCGATCGTTATCGGGCCATGTTAAACGAATTTTTGTTCACAAAAATTGAAGAGGAGAATATTGGCAACATTTGGTTTCAACAGAACGGCGCTACGTGCCACACAGCCGAAGCTACACTCCATGTTTTGCTCCCTGTTTTTGAAGTTCGCATTATTAGCCGCAGTGCTGATGTCGTTTGGCCACCTCGGAGCTGCGATTTGACACCGTTGGACTATTATTTGTGGGGTGCCCTCAAAGATAAGTGTTACGCCGACAAGCCCGAGACAATTGATGCTTTAAAGGACAATATTCGTGAAGTCATTGGTGAAATACAGCTGCACACAATCGATAATGTGCTTAAAAATTGGACCGATTGTGTAGGCTACTGCATGGCCAGCCGAGGCAGCCATTTGAATGAAATTATTTGCCATTATTAGCCAAAAGGATTGTACTTTCAAATAAAAAAAGAAATTTGAGAAAATATTCAGTATATTTTTCCAATTTTCCCATATTGCCCCTTAAAATTAGACGGAACTGTTTTTCTCCGAAATCCTTGTACAAATGAGGGATTTTATTTCAAGACTTTACCAACAACTGTGACGACAGATTCAGAGTCGTTTCGATTCAACGTCGTCGTCACATTTCCTTATAGAATACCAAATTTGTGTCAATAGTCATCGATAGTTATCGAAAACGACTACGAGAATACACCAATTTTACAGTGTCGTCACAAGGAAATATAGCGATTGAGAAAACATGAACAATGTAAGGTGGCCAATATATTTTAAACCTCCACAACTTTTATATATGTGAATTAAAGTAAATACTTCTAAAGTAAAAGTTTTCTGGTTTGCAAAGGTCTTCATGGACATTATAAGCTATGGGCATTATATTTACATAGAAAACGAAATACAGGAAGTCAATAATCAAAATTGACTTCAAAGTCAAAAGTGATTGAAGGGAAAAACGGAGTCTTAAATATACAAAGAACAACGGTATGATTTTCGTTTAGTTTCGTATCTTTAATCGTAGGCTGTGGCAGCTCCGACTTATACTAGTTATATACTAATACAAAAGCGACAACTGCCCCCAAATCCAACGACTTCTCTATGTTAAATGATACAGCTGCTTGTATGGATGGTAAACACTGTCTATGGAGAGTTAGTACGTAACTAGTTCTGAACTTATATTATTAACTACAGGGAAGTTAATTACATCTATTTTATATTTACTTTGGGGATCATATATTTTGACTGATATCATAGAGATATTAGATGAGAATTCTCTTCGCATGTGCATATGATATTTTCTCTGTCTTGATGTGCAAATTATAAGCATTTGAAATAAATTTACAATAACTTATGTCATATGGACCAAAATCTAAAAAATTCAAGCATTGTATTACACTGGGTTACTTAAAAAAAATGACATGAATTTTACTTTAAAACTTGGCACAGTGGGATTTTAAATATTCACACACATAATAGCACAAGTTGGACTTTCTGGCTGTTCGGGATATAAAGGATTTATAGTGAAATATAATATTATTTTGGTTGACCTTTATTTTGTCACGCAATGGTATTTATTCGTAAATAATGAAACAGTTCTGGATTTTTAAACGATTTTGTATTATATATTGATTTTAAAAAAAATAATTTAGATTAGAACTGTTTACATATAGAACATTTTGATGAATATCAAGAATTTAATTTAATTTTTTCTGCGATATACAAATAAGAAAAACTAATCGATTAGACATGAAACACGTGAATGAAAAACCGATAATAAGAAACCAAATCCACTAAATCTTAAAAATTCCTTTAAACCTCAAAAAAAAAAACAATTTTCAAAACTCATTCCAATTCATCTCACCATAGCAACCTTAACACATTGCCAAACATCAAATGCTGCACCAGCCTAAGCAACTACAAACTATAAATGACAAAACAAAGTTATACGATTGCATTGTAAGCATCATGAATGTGACACATTATGGTTATATGTATGTGATAATTGCGCGTCGTCGTTCGGTTTGAATATCTTCAGCGCAAAATTTCGAAAATCGTTGCTGCTGCTTATGCTATCAGACAAATTACTAAATGGCTCACAATAGGACATGGTTGATGGCATGGAGACACACATAACACAGACAGAGAGACAGGGAGAGATATGTAGGAAGGCAAAATAGACAACGATAGTATGAAAGGAGTAGATGATAGGGAGAAGACGCTCAATATCCATGGTCTGATGATTGCTGCTGACTTATGTGGTTAGTTTCGATAGCGCGGCAGTATTGCACAATTCTTTAAGCGTCTGTATAAACAAAAACGAATTTCAAAAATCAGAATTATGAAATACAAAAACAAAAAAGGTATATTATCATCATCATCATCATCTATTTAATTTGTGCTTTAAGAAATTAATAGCATTGACCATTAATATATATTCAAAAAAAGGGGCGAGAGGCACAGAGATAGAAAAGCAGCCATTAACTAAGCACATAGTATAGATACAAACAGTAGTTAAATTTAGAAGATGCTCGAAAAACCGTTACCGAAATTTAAAGGTTTTCAAAACAACATCAAATACACTTTTTGAAAACCTCCAAAGAATTGTAGTGAACACAAGAAAAAAAACATAAGCAGCGGCACCAGCGGCAGTAGTTAAGTAATTGCAGGTGTGTGTATGTGAGAGAAAAATAGGGGGGAAACATAGAAGATATAGCATAATCCTTGAGCTTTAGTAAAACATCCAGCCAAACATCCAGTAATGTGTTAACGAGTTCCATGATCTCCCAAAAAAAAAAAACAAAAACCCACACTTTTAAAAGAACCTCTTAAGTAATAATAAGTTTTCGTGTTACAGACATTGACAACATTTAGAGTTTGTTCATTGTTTTTTTCTTCTTATTCGTCTTTTTAATGCGTGCAGTGATTTGCTTAAAAAAAATTATTGCATAATTAAAAAATTAGTGATTGATTGTTCAATTGAATGTGACACAGCCATACACGCCAATTATTAAGATTTTTTTTTGCTTTCAAAAGTTTTCTTTATAAAATAAATTAACAAAAAGTTTTAGTGGTGGAATGAGTGCAAAGATACCATCCACTTCATATTTTTAATCTTAGTTTGAATATGATTAGAAGTTATCTAGTGGTAAAAAAAAGTAACAAGAGTGTGGTAGAAAAAAATTCACGACATATAAAGCGTTACACTTAAGTAGTTTGTTAAGCTTTTTCATTTTGTTTTGTTTTTGTTTTAAAAGGGGGTTTTTATTCAAAAGTTCCTTTAGTTTTGAATCCCTTTCACAAAAGAGAGACAGAGAGAGAGAAAGGAAAAGTTGTTAACGTGATGAACATGTAAAACTTACCCGAGCACTTTCTTTCAAATCTTGCATAGAGGGGTCAGTGTGAGGTTTGCCAGAAGCCAATTTGGTGGCATTAATAAGGTCGCCCAGAGCTGAGGCCACATCCTTGACGGCATTGATAACCATAACCTGGGAATCGGGTTGGGCAGAGCCCAAAGAACAAGCACCCAATTTAACAGCCTCGGCCAGTTGTACTAAGGTACATAGACATTAATATTAATTAGTTAGTTGTCTTTTCTTTTATAGTGACTTTGTTTCCTTTCTTACCTATAGTTGTTACAGCATTTTGTGCCGCATTGGCCAATTCGTCTTGTGTGCCTGTGGCATTTTTCACCAACACTCGGGTATCTTCTACCAGAGCTTTAGCAGTTTGCAAAATATGCTCGCGATGATCAGCGAAGCTACTGTCGCGGTCCGAGTGTAGAGTGCCGGCCGTGGCAAACATTATGGTGGTGTCCAAGTCGCCAATAATGCCCGAAATTGTATGTGCAGCATTGATGCACACTTGGGTGCCTCTAGAGCCGGCTTGCAGGGCTGCCAGTATTTGGGCCACTTTCTCACAAACTTCACGAGTATTTCTTGATATTTCAGCTTGATGTGCCGCATCATCAGGTCTAGCGCCTCCGGCACTTGATTTAATCATGGAGCTAATCGAGCGACCCAAGTCGATGACAGTGTTGCGAATACGCGTAGCCACATCGGGTGTAGTGGCGTTGGTTGAAGCGCCCACAGAATCCTGGGTAAGCTGACTGTATTGTTTTACCATATCCATGCCCATTTGCGGCATCTGCTGGGGTTCAATGGCTGCCTTGGCATTCATTTCATTTGCCAGGCGGGCAATTTCCTTGGCAGCCTGTACCATACGTGTCTGGTAGTCCACAAAGGTGTCGGTGTAGGAGGCATTCACCAACGACTGACGTTTGTCTGTGAGACGTGTTATGGCGCGGTTAACTTGCTCCATCAGTCCGGTTACCACTCCAGTTTCGGCGTTTATCTTCTCGACCGTTTGTGTGAGCTCTTGAGTAGCTTCACGGGTATTTTCTATGGCTTCATCCAACTTGGGATGAGCGTGAGTGGCTCGAGGATTGCCAGCAGATTCCTTGGCCGACTGCACTAATTGCTGGGCACTTTCTACCACCGATTTAGTTTGATTGAGTAGACTCATTTGTTGGTTAGTATGGACGATGTGAGTACAGGCGCCTATACTTCCATTAACCATGGGCACCACATAGCGCGAGATTTCGCCTACAGCATGGCCCAGTTGTTCAGCGTTGTTCTTGCCAGCCAAACGAATTGGTTCCAGTTTGTCCATCAACTCAGCGGCGGCATTCAATGTCTGTCCGGAGAAACCATTCAAGTTGTTATCACGTCTTTGGGACAAGCCCTGGGCATTGATAGCCATGGCACAGCTGTCCAACTCACGGGTACAGGTGGCCAAAGTTTGCAAGACCTGATCACATTGAGCCTGGCCAGGAGCCTTTTCCCTGATGTTGTCCACCAAACGTTTCACCGATTCCGAAACGGGAGTGGATGCATTCGAAAGTTTTTGCCACACGGGTGGATCATCTGGCGACAAGGCCAACGACTTGGCGGCCTTAACCATTTCTATAACGCCATCGATTACACCCCTGCCGGCATTCAATACAGGTTCTTGGGCTTTTCGGCCTTCGGCAGAGATTTTTGCTGGTATGGAGATAAAGTCGGGACTGGAGGCATATTGGCGCACTGCCTTCACTGATTCCAATAGAGGTTCCACCAAACGTGCACGAGCTGGCTGAGAAGGATCATCTTCGATGGATTTGATTTCTTGCACCAGATTCGAAGTGGCGGTGGCCACTTGCTTGGCCAAAACAATGAATTCGTTCTTGGCCGTTGGATTATTGGTGTTCATGCTAGCCTGGCGACAAATGGAGCACAAGTAGCTGGTGTGTTTAGCTATCACCGTCAAAGCGGAAATCTTTTGTTGCTTCGACGACTGGGGACTGTTGACGATATCGCAATGCTGGCGGATGCCCTGATAGGCCCAGGTCAATTGGGCCTGATCGATTATGCCGGGGCGACCGGCAATGCTGCTGGGATGCGAGACACCGATCAGATAGGCTGCCTGTGCCGATGACTCTATCAAGCCGTGAATGGATTCGGACACATTGTCTACAGATTTGGCAAATTCGGCATGATTGGACTGTTTGGCATGGTTGATCATGTTGGAGAAAGCATAGCCCAAACTGCGAGATTTTGCAGTGGCCGCCTCCACACAATCAAAGTAACCTTGGTCGTTGACGGGTTCATGGGGATATTCCAGCATCACTCTTAAGGCCTCGATGTTGCGCGTAGCATTGTCGCATTCCTTTTGTCCAGGAGACGATTGTATGCTAGCATCGACCAACTTGTTGATGCTCTCGGTGACACTACGTGCAGCAGCATGCAAAAGATTTTTGGCATTGGGTTGACCAGGATCACCGGCCACGGATTTGGCAGTGGACAACAGGGAGCACGATTGGGTGGAGACATTGCGCAGACAATCAATCATTTCGGAGCGTACAACTTCATCCTGGTTTTGGCCGGCCATTTCCATGGAGACCGAAAGCAAGTCTCTATAATTACCGGCAAATTTGTTGCTGGTTTCGGCAAGTTGGGCAGGACTGTCATAGGCATGCACTATCTGGCCTCCCGCGGCACTAAGGCTCTCAGACACCTGCTTCAGTTCTCCTTGCAAAGTGCTGTAGCTACGATTGGAGGGTGGGAATTCACTCATGGACAAAATTTCGCTTAGCTCGCTGACGTTGCGCAGAGCTTGATCCACTTCACGCTGGCCGGGCACACACTCAATAGTTCTTGAGAGGGCTTCGGTAACATCGCGACCTGCCTGGGTCAAAGCGGTAGGATCACCCATATTCTGCAAAGTCTTTTGGGCCTCCTCAATAAGGCGAGCCGAATTCAAGACCACCTCATCGGCACAATCAATGACTGGCGAATTGTTGGTGGTAGCAGCCACGCCATGCACACTCTTGGTAAAGTCACCCAAGGCCAAAGCGGTGTCTCTACCGGCAATGCCAGCATACATGCGTTGTCCTTGCAGCACTGAAGAAATCAAGCGGCTTAAAGCTACGCCCACATTCTTGGCCGTAACTCTCAGCTGTTGGGCTGTATTCTCCACTGTCTCACCGGGCAGCGGTCTTAGCGAGCCCGATTGGGCGGCACTGCGTGTATCATCTAGGACATTGTGCAAATTGCGTACAGCCTCAAGGGCCGACTGCAGTTCTTGGCCGCCACAAGCCTCACGAGCTCTATGCGCTGCCGAGTTAAGCTCCGACACAGTCTGGCCCAAATACAAAGCACTCTTGGACAGCTGAGTGGCTGCGGGAATATCGGTTACGGTGGGTTGTAAAGCTCGAGCCGAGCGGGACACTTGTATGGCAGGTTCGATAAATTGTTCTGCAGCTTCGATCAAACTGAATTGGGCGTTGTAATCGTCGGGACTGCTGCGAGTATTTTTAACGGCAGTCACCAATCGGGGTATAGTGTCGGCAGCCCGCTTGCAATCTTGCAGCAAAGACTCTTTAGTCTGATGGTCATCACTGTGTTGAACCGCATTCTGGGCAGCTGAAATACATTGAGTGGCGGCGGAGGCAGCCTGTTTCGAACAGTATTCCAGACGACGGATTAGGTTACGTTTGATGGCCGGTGTATTGGCAGTGGTGGTAGTGATTTCTCTTAATTCCTCGGCGGCCCTTCTCAAGGCATTTTGATTGTCAGTATCATGAGGATTGCTGGAGCACAGGCGGGCAGCCTCTACCAGCTTGGCGGTGGCATCTGCCAATTGTTTGGCAGCCGAAAGCAGACGTCTTTGCATGTCAGCATCTTGCTGCTGATCAGCCTCTCCCTTAATGCTTTGTATAAGTTGGGCGGTGGCTTGTCCCAAAGTCTTGGCATGTCTGACCATTTCCTGAGGATCGTGAGAGGACACCAAAATGTCAGTGCTGATGATAACGTTCTCTACTGGGCTCATTTCTTGGCTGGTGCGATTGGCATATTCGCGAGAACTTAGCTTGACGTGTTCCAACATATCGGTAAGACTCTTGGTGACATCACGAGCAGCGGCCATTAAATCGGTCTTCAATTGAGGGTCATTGGTGGCTTCATGGCACACCTCGCACAAGCCGTTGACGGCTCTGGCCACATTTCTAGCCGCACCTTCCAACTGTTCGCGACAGGCAGCATTGTGTAGGGTAGGGGCTACTACCTTAGCACAGGCTACCAGTTGACTGGTGGCCAAGGCACATTGGCTGGCAGCTCCAATAACACGATTGCGTGACTCAACGTCTTCACAGCTGGCTGCTATGGATTTGGCCCTTAGAACCAAAGCAGCCGTGGTGTTGGCTACAGCCTTGGCCAAAGCCAACAGCATATCCTGCAAGTCTCTATTTTCTGGTACATCCTCCTCGGCAATTGTGCTCAAGACATAAGTGGTAGCCTCGCCAACGCGGCTAGCAGCATTGATAAGATTTTGTGGCGGTTCTTTGTTCTCCGGCTCGGCGGCTTTAAGCAAATCACTAAAAGCATTGCACAGATTACGGGCGGCTTCCAATAGCTTATCGCCACTAGTGTCGTCCTCCATTAGAGCAGCAATTAGACGCACCTCTTTAGTAACCTGAGGAATGGTTTGGGCAATCTGCGACACAGAAGCGGAGATGGCTTCCGTATCCACTTCATCGGGTTGGGTAGCCGAAATAATTTGAGCGGTAGCAGCGCTCATGGTGGCCACGTGACTAGTCACAGCTTGTTTAGAAGTGTCCAAAGTGTTTTCACGCCATTCAATAGAGCGCATGTCATTGCCTATGTCTTGGATAGGAGCCTTTAGAAAAATAAAAACAGAAATTAAAACAGATTAAAAAAACTGTTGATAAAAAATCTGTTTTATTCAGAATATTCCTCCTACCTTTGTTCTTAGCTCTTCATCGGCACGTAATAAGATTTCTTGGCCGGCAGATATATAGCCCAATAAGGCTCTTTGAGGTTCAGTAAGATTCACAGAACTAATACGAACTTCCTTAGACTAAACGGGGAAGGGAACAAAAAATTAAAAAAAAAATTAAGTACAAAATTAAAAAAAAAATATTAAAAATTAAATGTTTTTGGTTAGAACACCTACATTGTGAAACTTTGAAATCTTGTCTGAACATATTTAATTTTGTAATTTGCAGCATATTAGAGAAAAAAGAGAATTTGGTTTGCGGAATTTGTTGTTAGTAAATTTTGGATTTTTTTTTTGAGTACTGTTGATATTTTATGTTTTATTTTGTAATGCAAAATTAATATGTAGAATGATTATGGCAACAAAAGTGTAAACTTTGAAATTTTGATGAAATGATAATTAAGATTGTATATACTACATACGTATATATTTAAAGCTACAGTGCTGAAACTTACCGTGGGCGGTTGATGGGCATGGTTAACTTGCCCAACAAAGGCGCCATATTGTACAGTTTGTAATTCGCCTTGTGTGTAAGATTTTTCGCCTAAAGAATACATACATATATATAGTACAAAATAAAAATTATAAATTGAAAAAAAGGAAGAAAATTTAGGATACCATCAAATTTGTAAATAGCAAAACACTGTATGTCATGTAAGAAGTCATGGATGCACTTAAGAGAAATCGAAGTTGAGTAGTTAAAATATTAAAGTATATTAATACACCAATTTTATAAGATTTAAACTAGAGAACGGAGAGGTAAATAGTTTTGAATAGCTCCCAAAATTTAAATCTTTGATACTGCAGAATTACTAAAAGATCAATGATTAAAATCTTTCAGAGCAAGTTTTAAATCTGCTCTGATTTACACCAGTGACTTTTTACAGTTTATAAAGTGTTTGATTTAAATAATTAAGCTACAAAATAAGCCTTAACTATATAAATACGAATAAATACATATCCATTATTTTATACTTTAATACCACATTGAAAAACGAATACTTCGTACTTTAGAAGTTCTTTATAATCACATCAAACATTTATTACTTTACAATAACTTACCATCATCAACCCTCATCATGCCAGGATGAGCCAAAGATTCTGTGTTAATCTTTCCGATTTTATTCGTTTCATGTTGCAAAAACGTAGCTCTAATATAACAAGAGAAAACATATTACTCTCTCTTCGTTAAGTTTCTTCTCTTCTAATACTTACTTGGAAGGTGCCACAGATTCCTCCACCATTGTTGATCCCTCATCACCCTCGATGCCAAAGTGATCCTTGGTTTGTTTCTTTTTTAATATAATATCAATATAACCGGCAATCAGTTGAACTATCTGCTCAGCCTCAGTGGTCTGCACGGAATAATACTGATTAGCATAGTCACCAAAGTCCAAAGTGAAGGTGTTGGGTGAAGCACCCCAACGGCGCACAGTGGTCAAAGGCCAAGAAACCAAAATCTCTTTGGTACGTTCATCCAAACGCAAAACGGAATCTTTGGTAACACCCAACAGACGGGGCACCAGTTTGTTTTTGCCATTCATTTTTTCCTTAACCAAAAAGAAGGTGACACCATAGGTGGGTAGCTCACGGGCAGTTTTGGTGTACAACACCTTGGCATCGATTTCAGAGAGATCAACATGTTTTTTATGTTCGGCAAAGACTTTCTTTTCGATGTTTTTAACACGTACATAAGATTGGGGTAAAAAGTCTTTAAGACTGTAAAGAAATCGAGAAAAAAATGCATGTACTAAGTAAGTAAATTTTCTAGAGAGAAGAAAAGAAAAACTTACTCTAAAAATCCTGGTTTATGTTTAGCTTCATTATGGGGTCCAAATTGTATGTGGACTTGTATGCCAGCAAATTCACAGGCTGTAATATTATAGAATGTAAACTATAAGCTTTGGCCTTAACCAATAGTAGGCAAAACCTTACCCTTTTCCTGTGTAACCGGGTGCGTGCCATCCAAAATAGTATCACGTGCTTGCACATACAACAAGTTCAGTTGTACTGGATCACGCGAATCGATGTTTTGATCCGAGAAAAAGAAACGACGGCGCAGCAGAACCGTTTCGGATTCATCGATGCCTTGTTCACGTAAAGTTTTACCCACATCAACCCAGTTGACTATTTATAGAAAACAAAAGAAAATCACAATGTCAGTAACAACATTTCGTCTTCTGTAGTTTAGTGCTCTACTTACTGTCATCGGTTTTCAGTTTTTTGCGCAAACTTTCCATTTTGGCATCACGATCCTTTTCCGTGAATTTTCGTCGCAAAGTCAAGGTTCCAAATTTATTATCCGGCAAATTTTCATTTTGTGATTCGGTATCCTCACGCACCAAACCATATTCCTCATGATTGGTTATACCGATTTTTGTACATATCACCACCATCAATTGGGACACAGGCTGAGAGTCATCGACCAGTATGGTCTTAACAGCACCATCTAACATGCGTACCCTTAGAGTACGCAATTTTCGGCGGTATTCCAAAGTATCTTGATTATGCAAAATATAATAGCCGAGTGTACGGCCATTTTCCATCCATACACCCTGTTGATTTTGTTCATCGGGCATAAAGAGACCATATTCGCTGGCTGTGTTGGTTGTTGCAGAGGGTGGGATGAAGGGTGGTGTGCGAAAAGAGAGTGAGAGAGGGGAGAAGGAAAAGAAGAAGAAATGGTTGAAAAATAAAATCAATCATCAGCGTTAATGGTACAAGAAAAAATGAAAAAAAAAATCAATATTGATTTTGTTCGCTACATATATAAGGGACTGTAGTGAGTTTGTTATACTGTTGGCCACTAGTAGTTATTAACTCTGTGTTGAAAAGGAAAAACTGCTTAAGTCTGATTTAGCAGGAGGGCACTTTCCAAGTTTAAAACTTATTTTTAAAAACTTATGGTAATTCAAGTAGAAGTGAAAGTCATTCATCGAATTATTGCTAATTGAGGAACTCATTCTCGTACATTCCAATTCAGAAATTATGTAATGTAAAAAGCTATGGTCAAAAGTAAGAAGTAATAAAATTTTTCCCTAAGTCGACTAAAGCACTTTTTCCTTTTCACCACAGAACTGATGATTTGCTATTTATAAAGGGACTGTATTGAGTTTGTTGTACTATTGGCCACTAGTACTTTTTAACTGATGATTAGGCCATGGGCTGGATAGGATTTTTATGGCACCGCACAGTGGGACAAAAGTATAAGGAGGACTCGAAGAATATTGAAATTTAGCAAAGAGTTTTTTGTCAACGCAATAAATATAAACATGAAGTATTATCCTAGTCGGCCGTGCCTATCAACTACTGCCCATATAATTCAAAATTAATTTTCGAAACAAAATTTATTTTTTTTGACCAAAAGTCTTGTAACTTCTTAGTAGGGACTAGCCAAACTAGTTTAAATACTCACTAATTCAAAATTATGGAAATCTGAATTACTTTCAAAATGAACTAGTTACAAGCTATGGAATTTTGAACCAGTTAACCTTAACTACTTTATATTCGATTGAAATTAGAAGAAAATCAATTGAAATCAAATGTTTCATTTTATATTCAAAATACATCAATTAAATTTCAAATTTTCTATTTAAAATTCAAAACTCGTCAGTCGATGTTCAAAGTTTCCATTTGAAATTGAAAATATATCAATCTTAATTCAACACTAGTCAAATTGGTATTCAAAAAAACGTCAATTGAAATTGATAATTCGTCAATTGAAATTCTAAATTCGTCAATTGAAATTGAAAATTAAGCCCACTTTACACTGGCAGACAAGTCTGTGAGTTATAATGTCTGCCCAGACTAAGCCCCCAGTTTAGGGCGATGAATTCGGTCTGCGCAGACTTGTCTGATAATGTAGGGAAAGGTTCGACAGACTTTTTTTCGTGTCAAAGAAAAATTTGAAAATAAATATAGGAAAATTTGTTAAACTAGTTAGAATATACAAATAAAAGTCAAATGAAGAAATATTTTAAGAAATTAACATTCAAAATGTGTTGTGCTAACTTTTTGTAAAAATGAAATACAAATATTAGGTATGTTTCGGTACAACGTGTATGTTGACTGCTGGTGAAAATGAATGTTCGACAGATTCGTCTGTAATCTAATGGGGAAGACAGATGTTTACAAGGATTTTTTTTGTCACTCAGACAAGTCTGCCAGTGTAAAGTGCCCTTTAGTCAATTGAAATTCAAAACTCAGCCATATGACTTTAAAACTTATCAATTGATATTAAAAAATTTAATTTGAAATTCATAAAACAACAATAAAATGTTCCTTTTAAAATTAAAAAAATATATATTTTCTTTAAATTTCAATTGAAAATTGTGTAATTGATAAATAAGATTGAGAGAATTTTTAAATAACTTCACAAGTTATATTTTAAAATTACAACGAAAGCAACAACTGTACTATATTACTATTTGCTATTTTCTTATAAAGGCCACATCTTGGCCAATGGGGGATATGTCCCAAACTGTCATACCCGCTTTGGTATCTTCTGGCTAAAGGAAAGAGCCGATAATTGCGTTAGGTTACTCCCAAAATTTTCGAATCTTATTCCTATATAATTCAAGCTTGCTTAGACTATCCCATGAAAACGTTTAACACAACTAGGTTAAGGACTTCACGAGAAGTTCATATAAAACTCTGGTGGACTCATTTCTAAAAAAATAACTAGCTCTAATGTGTCATATATGTACCAGATCTCATCAACCTCTTTTTAAGTGGTCCCAAAGAGACAATTATCTACCGTCCGACTAGAATTTCAAAACTGGGCATGTACTATATACATATATATATATGTTATATATATATATATATGGTATATATGTTATGTGTTCCTTTAATTCCCATTGGAGCATAGGGCGTCCTGTATTTTAAACGATTCGTTAGCAATTTAGATTTCGGAAGATGTCGGGTGCTTACCCTCGTCTCCTAGATTGGTGATAGGGATGCTATCTGCGCGTCCAATCCCACGTTGCAACCATACTTCAGCGTTTTTTTTGCCTACTTTCCTGAGACATCTCTATGACCATTCAGGATACATGGTTGTAATGCCTTCTAACTCTAGCTAACTTTTAATCGGTTGCTCTTAAGTCATTGCCCGGGGGATACTTGGTCTAAGACAGGAAGTAGTTAACTGTTTGGACAGTGCAACAGAGGAATCGTTTCTGGTCACTCCCAAGTGAGTGACAGTCAGTAAGTTTCTACCTTCGAGCAAATTCCCATCCCCCTACTAGCACAAAAGGGACAATTTCCCCTAAGCTCAGGACATCTACGTGTAAAATGAGTCAATTGTTTGTATGGAGGGTGAACGTCTCTGAAGAACTGGTATATAACTAGTTTCGATCTAATTTCCTACAGGGTAGTTCAAAGAACAATAGTTTGAAATAAGTTCATTTCGGAAGCAGTTTTGCACTAGTTTCTGGTCACTCCCATGTGAGTGACAATCAGTAACTTTCTACCTCCAAGCAAAGTCAGAATAGATAATTTCCCAAGAGCCTAGAACATCTACGTGTAGAATGAGTTAATTGTTTGTAAGAAAGGACAACTGGTACATAACTAGTTTTGATCTAATATTTTACTACAGGGTAGCTCAAAAATCATTAGCTTGGAATAAGTTGGAAGCAGTTCAGTATTTCAAAGTTTTCAACTAGTAGATTTTTACACTAGTTTAAAAAGTACCTGGAGAAATTTTCGAAGATGTTGGAAAGATTTTATAAATGTACAATTAAGTACAAATAAAAACCTGTTTTCCGCTTTTATTTTAAGTTTCCTATCTGTCAGTGGAATAATTAACTTTTGATGAAATCATGCCTTTTATTTTTTTTTTTTTTGCTGGTGGAATTATATAGATTTATAAAATTCAATGCTCTTCCCATTCCTACTCTGTGACTTCTTGTCTTAAAGTGCATATATATGGCGGCCGCCACCTTATTGTCGGTCGTTTGATTGTACGTTTCGTTACGTTTTTTTTGTTTTTTGTTTTTCTAGTCTTTTTATTATACTTACGTTGTCCCTGAACAGCTTCAGCGAATTTATCTCGGATTATTTTGCAGGCATCGAATATTGTTGTATTGGGATGGAACTGTATGGTCTTCGTGACACGTCCACCCTCCAATTGTATACGTAATGATAATGTTGACATTTTTCTTTACTTTATGCAGCAGTAGCCTCTTCTCCTTCTTCGTCTGCAGCCGTTTCTTCTCGATTTTCTTTATGACTTTTATGCTTTTTTCCGTTATTTGTTTTTCCTGCGATTTGGATTTGTAATACTTCTCCTCTTCCTTGTGCTCTTTTGGGCGTTCTATGGATTCTCTGGGAGAGCTTTTTTTATAGTTGTAATATGGGGGAGAAGATGTTACTGATGATGTTACTGAATGCTGTAAAAGTCCTAAGAGAGACGGCGACGGTAGCGGCGTTGGTGATGGCAATGACGTTGGTGGTGGTAGTAGAGGTGGTTTTGTTGTGGTTCTTGTTGTTGTTCTTGTTCTTGTATTGAATAATTTTAAGGCAGACGACAATGTTGGTATACTATTTGTCCTTACAGTAATAAAAGGCACTAAAAAGAGATAATGATACACAAAAATAATTAGATGAGAGCAAATCAATAAATAGATTTTTAAATAATATAAAAAACACTTAAATATATACATAATTATTGTGATTATAATATAACAAATTATATGATTTGGTAATGTGATAGTGATAAGAAATTTTTTCTGTTGTACAACTCTAGAGAGTGTGTGTTGACATTTCTCTTTCTCTCTTTACGGATAATGTCCCTGAATATGTGTCATGTAGAGTTTTTGAATGTTGCCCCGTTTTGGTTTTGTTTTTATAAGCTTTAGAATAAACATCGATTTTGGAATATGTTTGACATTTTCCCAAGTATTGCCAGCCAACCAGTTAGCCATCCATAACTTTGTTAGTTAGGGGTTCGTGAGAATCCACCCTTAGGATGAGTAAATAGCAAACAGTCGTCACATACAAGTGTATAACCATTTTTTTTTTGTAAGCTTTTCTTTTATTTGTCGTCTGTTCATTGTTTTATTTTGCTGTGGCTTGGTTTGATTTCATTTCTTTGATGTATTTGTATACATTTTATATGGAGAAACAATGGACTCCCGGAACCAACAACAACAACACCAACAATGGCAGGGAAAAAATAAGCACATACAGAAAAAATAAGTAAAACAGTTCAACACCCCTATGGAAAAAGAAAATAAAACCGAGGAAAATAAAGAATGCTATGGTAAGAATAAATCCGTGCCAATGGCAGTTATAGATAGAAAAGTGTTTGGTGTCAATAATTCAAAATTAAAGAGAGAAAAAATAATTTCTTTTTAAAATGTTGAATATGACAAAAGTTGTTATAAAGTCAAATATCTAAAAAAAATTGTAAAAGAAATTCAAATAATAAGACATGATGCTATAGTCTTACATTTTTGGTAATAATTGTTACAAAAGTTTTATAAATTGACTGTACACTGAAAATATTTGTATAGTTCTTACGAACTAGGAAAATTTTTAAAGAATTTTGTATGAATAGAGATAATACTTTGGGGCACCGGTTACAGTCTACGAAAATAGACATAAATTTAAAAAAAATATATATAAATAAGAAAACTGGTTTATTGATATTGCTATAACGGGTATATTAAAAAATTTTGGTTAATAAAAAAAATTTCAATTTCTTAAATTCTTGGACATTTACTATAGAATTAATGAAAGGGAACTGTTTTCAGTTAATAAAAAACGAAATAAATTAAATAAATTTAAAGCAAAAATTATAGAAAAAAACAAGTTTTTGTGTTTGAATCCCTTGAATGATATAAGGGACAAGTTCTCGAAACTATTGATACCCAAAAGAGACAATTCCTTGAACTCTTTGAATGAGATAGGGTACAACTTTTCGGAACAATTGTTTAAAGACACAATTACATATAGAAAAAAAAACAAGTTTTTATGTTTGAATCCCTTAAATTTCTCGAAACTAGTGATATCCATTACGGACTTGCCCATCCCTTGAACTCTTTGAATGCGATATGGGACAACTTTTTGGAACAATTAATACCCCGTAGGGACATATGAAACTAGGTCAAAAGTATATAATTTTGAACTACTTTTAAAATGAACTATTTCCAAACTGTCGAATTTGGAACTAGTTATATGTTACTGAGAGTTAATGAAAAATAAAAAGAGATTTTTGAAATAATTTTAGAAGTATTTTTTTGAAATTTCCACGAAAGCAACTACAGGGTGGCCCAAATAAGACCAGCTGATGTGAAACACAAATAACTTTTTAATTTTTTAACATAATTTATCTTTTCTTTTTGCAGATTATAACTGAACTCTTGGAAATTTAAAATGAATACGTACAGTCCACAACAACGCATTAAAATTATCGATTTTTATTATTCTTCTCAACGATCAATTGTTCTGACGCAGCGAAATTATCGCTTGTGGGGCACCGAAAATCCAAGGGCAATACATCAGCATCAGTCACACCCAATCAGATGCACTGTTTGGTGTGGTGTTGTGGCTACAAAAATCACCGGCCCATATTTCTTTGAGAATGAGAATGAAACGCCAGAAACGGTCTCCGGGGCTTCTTACAGAACAATGATAGACAACTTTGTGCGGCCAATGGTGGAGCAACATCCTAATTTGTGGTTTCAACAACATGGTGCCACCACGCGTACTGCTAAGCAAACTATGGACATGCTACGTTTTTGGTCTCATTTGGGCCACCCAGTACAACACTATACTAACTTTTAAAATTTACGATTTTATTTACTAATTTTAATGCTTTACTTCGGTATTAGTTCTTATTAAACTCTATTGAAGTGGTTCCAAACTATTTTAAAGGACATAATCAACTATCGCTCAACTAGATTTTCTGCAACGGGTTAATTCTCCCCAAGCCTAAAGCATCTACAAAGTAGAAGTTAAATCCCAGTAGGGAATCATCAAACTTGTTCAAAAACGTACTAGTTGTTCAAAAGTAAGGAATTGTGAACTATAGCCAAAATGAACTAGTTCTAAACTATCGAATTTTGAACCAGTTAAACGTTATTAGCTGATGAATAAGAAGATGGGAAATTTTGAAATAATTTCAGAATTTATATTAAAAAAAAAAAAACAAAAGGTTCTAAATGACTTTTAGATGAACAAATATATATTCAATTGTTTATTTAATTAAAAATCGATTTTCGTCGAATATGTTTTTTTTTGTATTTTCGGATTTAAAATACTGGACTAGTTCGATTTTAGTACAACAGGGACAATTCCCCCCAATCCTAGGACAACTTAGTGTTAAATGAGACAATTACTTGTATAGAAGGTGAACTAGTTCACTGTCTTATGGAAAACTAGTATTATACTAGTTCCGAACTAGTAATTTTTCCTACTGGGATGAGACAGCTGTTTGAATGGAAGGTAAACTACCCAGTAGGGAATCGTCAAACTAGTTCAAAAACGTACTAGTTCAAAAGTATGGAATTGTGAACTACTCCCAAAATTAATTAGTCCTAAAGTATTGATTTTTGAACTAGTTAAACGTTATAAGCTGATGAATAAGAAAAAGGGAATTTTTAAATAATTTTTTAGATGAAAAAAATATATTCAATTGTTGTATGTATTTAATTATAATATCGCATTTTCACCTACTTTAAAATCGATTTGAACGTCGTATATGTTTTTTTTCGTATTTTCGGTTTTAAAATACTAGTACAGTACTAGGTCAAATTTTCTAGAATAATACTAGTTCTTGTTAACCTTTTTCGAAGTAGTTCCATACTAGTTCAAAGAATTTCTGGACTAGTACTATCCTAGTACAAAAGGGACAATTCCCCCCAATCCTGGGACAACTACGTGTTAAATGAGACAGTTACTTGTATAGAAGGTGAACTAGTACACTGTCCTATGGAGAACTAGTATTATACTAGTTCCAAACTAGTATTTTTCCCTACTAGGTAGTTCAACGTTTATGGAGTATAAGTATAAAACTAGTTCTGAACAAATACTTTTCTCTATTGGGATGGATATTTATTTGTATGGAAGGTGAACTAGTTCACCGTCTATAAAGAACTAGTTCCGAACTAGGTTTTTTTCCTGTTCGGTATAGAACTGAATTCTATAAATTCGAATTTATTGTTTTTTTTTTTGCCAAATTGCGTTAATATTATTAGAAAAGAAAATGTTTTTAGTCTAAAAAAAAGGAAATTGTCTTACTAGTTTGTACTAAACGTAATGGTTTGAACTAGTTTCATACCAGTACAAAAGGGATCAATTCTCCCAAGTCTAGGACATCTCCATGTTTATTGAAACAGTTTGTATGGAAGGTGAACTAGTTCAATGTCAATAAAGAACAACTCGATTTCCAATAGAAATCCATAGATCAATCAATTGAAATATGAACATTCCATTTGAAATTCTAAACTAATCAATTGATATTTAAAACTCATCAATTGTTGTTCAAAAATCGCTAAATTTCCTGTATTATTTTATAAAAAAAATACAAAATCAAAAAATTTTTGTGTTAAGAATTTTATAAATTTTTTAGGAAAACATCTTTAGGAAAACCACTAAACAATTCAATGGAAATTGTTTTCAGTGTATGAAAGCGGAAACAAATGTAAAAAATATTTAAAAGAATTGCTTTTAAGCTATTAAAATGTGAAAACATCATACAATTTTCTAATTATTAAGAAAAATTTTAATTTCTTTAAGTAAAATTATTAAAGAATAATGAAATACCACTATGGAAAAGGGTAAACCATTAACAGGCTTGATAAACTTAATCAATTTTCACATGGTCATGTACACAATTTTTAAGGCGACAACGAAAATGTTTGATGCTACACAGAAAATGTTTACAGTTTCCTAATATTTGTACAATTTAACATCTCAGAATTTACAAAAGTTTAAAATATTTAAAAAAGAAAAGTTGTTTCTACTAAATTAATATGTAGAAAATATTAAAAAAAAGATGATTATAATTCTTTTTTTCTTTCTCCAAAACTGTAAGTAAATCCTTTTTTCTTTCTAGCCAGTCCTTAGGGGATGCTGCAACATTGGTGTATAAAATCGATATTTTTTTAAGGACAAAACATCTTTAGAGTTATTCAAAACCAATTCGTTGTACAAATTTATTAAAGTTCACTTAGTTTTTATGTTTTCCACCACAAGATTTAAGCTATATTATGTATATTTTATTACATTAATGTTCTTTACTTTTTATTTGGCCTAAGGTATCCATATTTTTTTCCAAATTTTTTTTCTCTTTTATGCACTTTTTCTTCACAGCACCCGTTGTTGATTAGTAGCTAGCTAGCACCCGTTGGTTGTATTCCGCTAACGCACCCAAATAATACTGAAATTGTTTTCAGCAAACTCAGCGGCATTTGCCAAAGGATATTCTTCTTCATTTCCCAAGCATGGACCCGTTTGCCAAATCATTTTTAGGGGATGCTGAGCCTCTCTTGGCATGCGCATTAGGGGTTTTTTGACAGCATTCTCTGAGGGAGTCACACGTTACTCGCTGCTCTCGCGTTAACACACGCACCCCCTTTGTGTATTGGAGGAAAATCTCTACAACGGTGGCGACGGCGACGACAATCTCTACACAAAGTAACATATGGACTTAATCATGTAGAAAAAATATTGAATTATAATAAAACAACAACACAAAATGTCATGTCAACATAATTTTATAAGCTCCAACGGCAACGTTGTATGTTGTGTGTAACTTGAAACCCGGGCTAACACAATGAATGGACGGCTGGCCAATAGCCGTTATATGGGTCTCACATTAAAAAAAGGGTTAATGACCAAAATATTAACCAAAACATTGCAACAACAGCAACAACAAACACAAGTTGTGCTAAATTTCATAACTCTAAAAGGTTGCAGCAACAACAACAACAATGGTGGGAGGGAGGTTTTCTTTGTCTTGTTGTTTTTTATTTATTTTGTTGCTGTTGTTAATTTAGTTGGATAATAGCTGCTGCTGTCTGACAAACACAAATGTGTTCCACTCATTTGTCTACAAGGTAAGGGGGGAAAGAAACTCAATCAATGCATGTGTTTTTATAGAGCACAACAAGTGGATGTGGTTTGTTATTGATTCGTATCGCTGATGGTGATAGAACAACAAAGCGTTTGCTTGGTAGAAAAAAAATATATGGGGCAAATAAAAAAAATTGACCATTCGATATGTTGATGATGACACGTTTGGCTTGGTAAGTGTGGTTGGTCGGTCTATGGCTGGCTGGCTGGCTGGCTGACAGGGGGGCATACCATAGTCAAGTTCCAGATACGTTCTGAGAACGCGTTTCAGGTTCGTCCGTTCGTCGTCTATTGTCTATAAAATAAATGCAAACATATCAAATTACACTTTGACAATATTTCACTTCTCCTACGACTCCCCCTGCTGCTGCTCTTAATAGACACTATTTGGAGATGAAGTGACATCATTTGTTTATGGTTGTTAATGGGTAATTTTTCAATGAAGCAAAAATTGCTAAAGTAAAGGGGGGGAATAACATCAAATTGTATAGAAAGAAGTTTTTTTTTTTTATAAATTCATATAAAATCACTCGTTTGTATGTCGGGTGAAATGATTGGGAAGGGGTCAGTTTAGGTTAGTTATCTATCAATGTTTTTTTTACAGATTTAGCATGGGGCAATAGGTATGAAGTTTTTTAGCATCTAAATATTTATCCCTATCTTTCTCCTCTATAACATAGAAGATATAACATTCGGATAATATGTATATTCGGTATCGGGTTCGGCTACGAGTTAGAAAAAACAACCTATGGTAATTTGTTGGTCTCTCTGTTTCTTGCAAAAAGAACGAGAATAACATTTTCACATGTTTGAGAATATTTTTACATGGTGAGGCAGAGTACCACTGTTATTGATATTGAACGTTATGACTGCGGCTCCTTTAAAATGACCGAATTTAAAACTCAAATACAACATGAAAATTTTTGAACGGTAGTATTGCTTTAATACAGTGGCAGGCAAAACCGAACGCATGCACACAACACTATGGTGTGTGGTTGAGGCTGTATACAGCTTTGCGGTCAACGGCGGACATGGCTCTTTCTGTTTTACCGAAATTGAAGATATGGATTTGTATGGCGCGTCAATTCACAGTCAATTCTTTGCGCACCAAATTCTCAAATTGTGTTATCAGCCCTCTTACTTAAATTCACTTTACACCCCATGTATGAGGTATGGGGTATCTTCTCGCGTTGTTGTGAATTAACACGCTTTCTATTTTTAGATTCTCAACAAACGGCACCTACTTGTTTATCGATGAATGCGAACTTCACTGTTTGAAAAGCTGTTTGAGAAGTTGCTGTTGACAACATCGAGGGGGCCGGCAATGAAAGAAATATGTAAATGACTGGAAATGGGAATCGAACCACCGATTTCCCAGATGGAAGTCTCGTGCTCATACCATCATAACCGAATCAGCCCTCTTGGCGATGTCAATAAATGGCCGCCTTGCAGCTGCGATTTCACTCCTTTGGACTTTTTTTGGTGGCGAACCGTCAAGGACCGTTGTTTTGCCAACAATCCAGTATCAAACACTTAGGCCAATATCATCCCAGCAATCTGTGACCTACCGCCCGAAACCATCAACAAGGTCTTAGAAAATTGGAGTGACAGAATGCCCTAATGCGAAGCCAGACGAGTCAGGCTCTTGAACGAAGTTGTTTCTCCATTATTAATGGGAATGTATTTTCTTACTAGTAAAGCTTCAATATATGGAAAAAAAAATTTACTCTTTATTGCACTTTAAAAAAAGAAACTTGTACTTGTACTTCAATAAGTCCAAGATGTGAAGCCTCGAAATCATCCGGTTGGTTTTCGATTTGCAGAATAGGCGGAAGAGCGATTGGATGAAGATTAAAATTCATATTTCCGATGAAGCCCATTTTTACTTTGGGAGTTATCGTGACAAACAAAGATGTAGCATTAGGGAGTCGGAAAATCCTAATGCCGTCGAGAAGACACCCAAGCACCCACAACGTGTGACTGTTTGATGCAGAATCATAAGCCCATTTTTTCTTTGAATAGAAGGAAGAAGCGGTCGTTACCGTTAATAGCGAGCTTTACCGTATCATGCTCCCAAAAGTTTAAAAGGATAACATGAACGATGTTTGATTTTAACAGGACGGCACTGCAATCGATCCCTTACGTACTGCAAAATTAGCCGAAACCCCGAAGTTCATTGGCCGTCTCGAAGCCGATGATATAAGGAAGGCTAAGTGTTACGCAAACAATACCGAGTATATTGCGAGATAGAGATCCAAAAAATCAAAATTATACTGAACAATTTGGGAAGATCGAATGAGGTACTGACACGGACTGCGAGAGATTAAACGAACTGCAGTACATGCCCAGCGGTAAATGAAACGAAATGCCTATTTATTAAACCATAACATCAGTATGATATTGTAAGCGAGCGATCTAAGTACTAAGAATGTCACGCGTATGTAATGAATAAAATATTTTCCACTCATTATAACTCCGATAAAAATGGCACCTACTGACATCGTCACTTACTTCGTAATCAAGCGTTTCATCAATCTCGCTTTAAATTCCGCTTTTAACTAAATTCCAACTGAAATGACAATAACTGATATCGTCGCTTACTTTGTAAGTGAGAGCACACCCATTAAACAGCCTATGACACTCCTATGCTAAATTTAAGGAGAAATATAAGCGAGAGAGATTAATCACTACCCAGTGGTAAATGAAACGAAATACCTATTTATTAATTCATGACATCAGTATGACATTGTAAGCGAGGACCCAGTATCTAAGAATGTATTGCGTGTGTAATGTAAAAAATATCGTCCACTCATTATAACTCCGATTACAATGCTATGGAAATGACACCTACTGACATCGTTTTTTTGGAAGTAGGTACTTTTTCCAGAATGGACTGGAAAGTGCCGTGAACCATCAGTTATAGTGACGACGTCTGTTTTAATGAACAAAAGACAGTTTTTCCTTACAAATTAAAAAAAATTGCAATGATTTGGTTTTAAATAACCAATATGTGTTAAGTTAGAAAAAATTCTGGATAGAATTTTTTTTTTGATTAGTTTTTGTCTTTGTTTGCGCAAATAAGAAATAAGCTTCCTTTAAATATATGACATAGTCATGCATAATTCTAGTCTCGTAACTAAGTCGTCCTTAATTTTCAAGAAAATTACTTTCAAGTCACCTATTATATACGCAACCTATATAAAGTGGAAGGTATAATATAATTAGAAAACTTTTTATAAATTTATTCTTTTAAATTTTTGCTTGTGAGATTTTCAGAATCTCAAAGAGACCAAATATTTAACTTTATCACAATTTCTTTTCGCAATGTATCAAATAGAGTTGTTGCTGAAATTGAATACAAATGAACTTTTAAATTCCTTACAATTCTCAGCAGAGAAAAATACTAGTTCGGAACCAGAATCATACTAATTCTACGCAGACAATGAACTAGATCACTTTCTATACAAACAACTGTCTTATTCAAAAATTGGATATCCTAGGCTTGGGGAGCAATTATCCCTTTTGTACTAGTATTGAACAAGTTCAAAAATTCTAATCGAGCTGCAGTTGATTATGTCCTCTGAACTAATTTGGTATCATTTCAAAAGAGTTTGATGAGATCTAGTTCAGAATTGACGCATTAGATCTAGTAATTTTATAAAAAAAATAAGAGATGACAGTGTCGTGGTTGGTTTCGTGGAAATTTCAAAATATAATTTCTAAAATTATTTCAAAATTCTCTTTTTCTTATACATCAACTAGTAATGTTTAACTGATTCGAAATTCGATAGTTTGGAACCTTTTCATTTTGGAAGTATATTAGAATACCATAGTTTGAATTACTACGTTTCTGATTTAGTTTCACGAGTCCCCCACTGGATTGCTATAACAAAAAACTATTTTGGTATATTCTTTGTATAACCACAGTATGTTTCGAATTTATATAAAATCTTCAAATCGTTTTATTTTTGTTGTGATAACATTTTTTTTAGATTTCAAAACCTAAAAATCTAATAGTTAAATTTTTCGTAATTTATTTTCACAATTTGTCGATAAATAAAGCTGAAGCTGAGAAAAGGATTAGTAACTAAAGAGTACAAAATACAAATTTAAACTCTCGAAATTGTTATTTTAATTCTTATTTTATTTTATTTTATTTCGAAATTTCTAAACGCGATTTGACGATGCAAAGTTAATAAAAATCCACTTTTTTACTATAATCGCCAAACTGATTTAAGTTTTTTGGTTATCTCATATAACCGATCTCAGTCAAGAGACATAAAGTCAAACTTTTTTTAAGAGTTTTGTTAAAAAAAAAACACATATTTTCATAAAACACATAAATATTTTATATTACAATTTTTGTTTTTAAATTTTTATAAATTTACTTACTTTTGGTTACACTACAATTAAAGCTGTTGAACTCAATTAATTTTCGTTTCGAAATAAAATATTGAAGGCACATTCTGGCATAGGCAGAAAGCGAAGGCATCTTTGAGTCGTAAGAGTTCCAATGGTTCGTGTCTGTTCGTGTTGTTCGTAACAACACAAACACCATCGGTTAAGTCCACAGCAAAACTATGATTCGAAACTATGACTTCTTAGGTGGATCCGGCAGGGAGACCACTAAGAAATCGGAATCTATGTTTTGAGCAGGGATGTGATACTATAGGCACGTTTGTGGTGATGTTCACGTTTTTACCATTTCAAAAACGTTTTAACGGTTATAGTTATATATAGAATTAACAATTAACAACAAAATAAACGAAGCAATGTAACAGTTAGTACACAGTTGGTGTCTCTATGTAGTAGTAGTAGTAGTAGTGGGTTATATAACAATACAAAAAAGTTTTTAGAAAACTTTTTGGTTTTTTTTTTTTTTTGGTTGTAGTTTTTTGTTTGTTTTGTTGTTGGTTTTAACGTTAACTGCCAGTATTTTTTAAAAAAAAAATGACAATTTATTTGAAATAACGAAAGAGAGTTAAGGCTTCAATGGTTTTAAGGCACGTTTTTAAAATTTAAAGCATTTTTAACGGGGTATGGGGAGAGTTTCTATGTTAAAACATGTCTACGTTTTTCGGAGTTTTTTTTGTTTTTTTTTGGTTTTTGTTTTACTATAAAATAAAAACACGGCACTTCACAACGACGGCGACGACAATAACAGAAAAATAAGGCGTCTTAATAAAAATCGTATACATAAGGCACTTTTCTTAACAAGATGACAAAAAAAAACTTTAACTTTTTTTTTCAATACTGTAAGGCGCGGAACACTTGACTTGACTTTGACTTTTTGTGGGAAAATTCACTTGTTTCTAGGCAAACGGTTAACTGCTGACTATTTTCAACTATTTTGGATGGCTTTGACGATGGCTGGCCGGTTATCTGGCTGGTTGGCCTGATGTCCTTTCGGAACTGTGGTTAGGCCTAGAATGATGTGTTATGCTGACGACACATCGTGGGCTTCTGTCGGAATATTCATTCATCCTCCTAGTCCTTTACAATCTACGACGTCAAACAATCGTCTAGAACGTGTCAACCTGCGCATGCTCCACATTGGTGGCTGGTGGCTTATAGACCAAGGACCACACAGTGTAACGAGATCCTTAACAACATCATAACACAAAGAAAGGCACAGGATAGCACAATTAGCTTATTTGGCCTTAGAGTGTAAACAAGGACCGAGTGTGAACCCTTAAGATCATGTGCATGATGAGTGCAAAGGGGTGGCAAGTAAACTGTTCACATTTTCAGCTGTACACGGATGATGTTAAGCGAAAAAGGAAAAACTCTTCATAGCCATGAGTAGAATCACTTCAAATAACTACAACTAGTTTGTACTCAACAACAACGACAAATATTGGCAATAGTAAAATCTCACTCATATTATGATCTCACTCGTATTTCTTTTGCCAATCATCTAACCCACCATACCCTGCTAGGGGTATCACAAACACCCCTAAGGCTGAATGTGACATCATAATCATCATCGTCGTCAACGTTCGCAGCATCTTCTGTAATAGAACGAGTAGCAGAATCTCGCATCCTCAGCATACACAGGCATCACGTGAAAGTATCCAACTGTGCATTAAGCTAAACAAGTGGACGACAAGTAGTAGCAGATTAGATGAATATTCAGGACATCATTATATAAAACTATAGAAAGTTAAGTTGCGTTTTTTTTTGGTCGCATGTTAATGAATAACCTTTCCACTAACCTTTGCTTAAAAAACAAAACAAAAACAAACAGTGAAGAAACAGCTAAACGCTGCGAAAATGTGCGTCAAGTAACAGCAGGATTCTCGAGTATGACACGTTTAATCTATTAATATTCCCCTGCCACATTCGGTCAATGCGAATACGCGATTGTCATCTAATTAGTTAGTCACTGTGTTTTTGGTAATTTTGAAACATGAAAATTCACTTTTTTCCAAGTCAACTAAGATGTCTATCTACATAATGATCCTGTGATTAATGGAAAAATTCGATTGGAGTAAAGCAAAGAACAGTGTCAACTTTTTTAAGATAATCTTAGTTGTTGGAAATCAATGATATGGCAAATATTTGGATATTACAGGAACTAATAGAGCAGGCTAATGGAATGGGGGAATGGAATGGGGATTCTATCTTGTTTTAAGAAAATTCAAAAGTTTTGAAAGTGTTATCGCATATATCCAACAGTAATAAATGTTGAGTGTTGATCCGCAAAAAAAAGTGTATATTGTCTGGCATCGGAAATATAGTCATTACAAGCGATAAAACTACAGCTTACAAGTAGCAAAATTGTTAATTAAAATAAATTATTTGCATATAGGCAAATCCATAGTCACATATGTGACGGTCGAACGTTTCAATGAGATGAAAAACAATGAAAAACTTGAAATTTTTATTACTTCTTTTTCTTTTTGTGTAATACTTAAGACCTCTATATTTAGAGAGACGAAATCCTCTGACATGATGGTCCTAAAATATTGGCAAATAATAGGGTGACGTTATGTGACAAAAATAGAAGTAAGTTCTTTCTTTCACAAAAACACAAACCAGTGCGAATTGAGTCGGACTTTTTTTTTTCGTAAAAACCTTTTTTAATATGATTTGGAATATTATAAATTTATTTTACAATTTGCTGAACTTAAATTAAACATCTCCATCCACATGGAATTGTAAACACTAACGCGCTTAAAAGTATGCAATAACTTGTATTTTTTTTCGATATCGCAAAAAAGTATGCAATAATTTTCAGTAATAATGCAAACAACAAAAAAAATATTTTTGACAATGCTGCAAATACATCTTGTCATACGTAACTTTTATTGTTTTTCAATAAAAACTTTATACTTCCAAAGCTAAATTTTCTTGGTTTTTTAAAGGGCTTTAATTCTAGGAAGAACATTTTTTAAATTTTAGAGGTAGAAATTGCTTTCAATGAGGTCATCGTTACATAATGATGTCGTACGTCAGCGTCATCTATAGGACAAATGTTGTACTCATCAAGACTTATACAGCGATGTCTTGAATGATTTTGGCTCTATTTCCGGTGGGGGAGGAAATTTATTTTTAATTTTTAAGTTGTCTCGATGTTATCTTTAATATTTACCCTCGACTTTAGACATTTTTTTCGTGACCTGGTCTAGTGTACTTGCATCATCAGTAAATTTGTAATAAAAAATTTAAATATGTGACCAGACCATTAATTAAATTTTCCAGTCCGTTCTAGTCCACTTATCGCGCTAAAAAGTATGCAATAACATGTATGTTTTATTTCGATATCGCAAAAAAGTATGCAATAATTTTCGATAATAATGCAAACAACAAGAAAAAATATTTTTGATAATGCTGCAAATACATCAATAAATCTTCATACTTCCAAAGCAATTTTTTTTTTTTGGGTTTTAAAGGGCTTTAATTCTAGGAAAAGTTTTTTTTTTCAAATTTTAGGGGTAGAAACAGCAATTATTTTTATTTATGTTAAAATCCATAAGATCCCCAGATTCCGGGGTGTCTTTCAGCCGAAATGTTCAGACAACAGGGAGAAACACAAGACAGGCTAATCACCTACAAGTTTCCAGATGCCGAATCGATTTAACTAAACAACGAATAAAACATGCAGGATCACTTGAATACAATAGTTTACCTGGCGAAATTAAAAATATAGCAATTATTTCCACTTTTAAACAATCTGTAAAAGAATATCTTCTTAACAATATAGAAGCACTTCTTACGTTATATCAAATATATTGCATATATAAAGTATTTTTTTTTTTCTTCATAAAATAATTTTTGAAATTGTTTTAATTGTAAAATTTTTAATATTTTTTTGCATAATTGTTTTAATTGTAAAATTTTTAATACTTGTTAGTAATATAGTTGCCAGTTAGCCTCTACAATGCCTATAAGGGGCACTTAATAATAATAATTGTACTTATAACTAATGAATTAAAATAAATGAAACAAAAATAAAAAAAAAAAAATATTGCTTTAAATGAGGTCATCGTTACAAAATGATGTCGTACGTCAGCGTCATCTATAGGACAAATCTTGTACTTATTGAGACCTATGCAGCGATGTCTTTAACGATTTTGGCTGTTTTTCCGGTGAGAGAGGAAATTTATTTTTATTTTTTAAGTTTATTCGTGACCCGGTCTAGTGTACTTGCATCGTCAGTAAATATGTTATTAAAAATTCAAAGATGTGAAAATGTGTGTAAATCATAAAAAATAAATAAGCTTTGTATATTTATTGTTAATTACACTGCGGGACAGTAAAAAAAATTACATTAGGTCTGATAACCAACAATATACATTTTAGACATGCTGAATTCAATGGCGCACTTAACTGTATGGTATAGTTTATTTTTCACAAACTAACATTTAAGTTATGCAAGGGAAAAATTTTGTTGCATTGCAACTAATGGAAAACTTTCAAGTTATATTGGATGGACAATACCTGCAGCTATTGTTACAGTGCAAAATCGGTAAAAAAAAAACTATTATGTTTACGCCTTAGTTTTCTTTTTTTCTTTTCACTTATACAGTGGATTTTTTTTTTTGATTTTAATTCAGTTTTAACAGCCAAAGACTTATATCGATTGGTTACACCGATAAACTTTCTCAACAAATTTGTTCCAAACGTTTTGGGCTTCAACTTAAACTTGGTGACCAAACCTTAACTCTAAAACTATGTTAGAATCTGAAAATCAGTAAAAGTAAAGCCAAGTATATCAAACCGTGCGACACCATTTATGATCCATAATCGAAACTATATACAAGTGGCAGTAGTGACAATGTGTAGTAAAACTGCATACTCTCTTTTTTATCCAAAGGTTTTGTATCCTTTTCAAAGGACTAACATTTTTGCAAAGGATATGCAATTTTTAACAATTTATTTTTGTATTTTTCTTAGCAAAGTTGCTATGGATATCAAATAAAATAAGACAATCTCAGCATTTTATATTTTTTTTTAGAAGTAATATTTGCAAAAATTGTCACTTTTATATTTTCTCAGAAAAAAGCCTTAGGTCGTTCGTTTCTTTTAAACATTTTGATTAAAAAACTGATTGCCTTATTTGTATTTCAAATTTTTTTTATAACTTATGTTCTTGTCATTTTGAAAAGGTCTAATTAAATTTTATTTGAACGGCAAAAAATTATTACATTTATTCAATATACTTTGTAAGTATTATAACCGTCAAGTTCAAAGTTCCTGTGCAAAAAATTGTTATGCATAAAGACTTGCATTAACACGCATACAAGGTGCAATTGACTCAAGAACTAAAGCCTCTTGACCATTCCAAACGTCGTCAATGGTCAGAATGGTGGCAAAAAATGGCAACCGTGGATGATCAATTTTCGAAGAAATCCATCTTCAGTGATGGGGCACAATAAGCAGAATTGCCACACTTGGGCGAATGATAATCCAAGAGTGATTGTCGAAAAACAAATGCACCTACAAAGAGTGACTGTTTGGTGCGGTTTATGGGCTGGCGGCATCCTCGCGCCGTATTTTTTTCCAAAATGAGGCCGGTCAGGCAGTTACTGTGAATGCTGTTCGCTATCGTGAGATGATAATGAACTTTTTATGGCCCGAATTGGAAGATATAGATGTGGACTATATGTGGTTTCAACAGGACGGTGCCACTTGCCTAACAGCTAACGAAACAATGGCTCTTTTGCGCGACAAATTTAATGGCCGTGTTATCTCACGTGGTGGCGATGTCAATTGGCCGCCAAGATTATGTGATTTGACACCGTTGTACTTCTTTCTTTGGGGTTATTTGAAAGAAAATCTGTACGTCGACAAGCCAGCAATGAATCAAAAGCTAAAGGATGAGATAATTCGGCACATTAACGACAAAGAACCTCAATTATGCCACAGCGTCATCGAAAATTTGGACCATCACATGGAGGTGTGTCGCAGAGGTCGCGGCGGCCATTTGGCCGATATTTTGTTCCATACCAAAATTATCATAATAAAAAAAATTACAATAATTTCCTAAATAATTTGTGTTTTATTCGAAATCAACATCGGCCCTTAAAATTTAACCACCCTTTATGATGCAGCCCACTTCCAAAAGCTCTCCGATATTTTATTCTTGGGATGTAAAGGGAAATTGGGAATTTCTTATATGTAATGTATAATTACTTATTTAAATACACCATGGCCGTAGAAATTTTCTTATATTCCTAATATTAATTTAAAATAATTTTCTAAACATATTTTATAGTTCACGTGACGTAAAGTTTACATAAATTTTCTTTTTCTAAATGGTGACACATAGTAACTTAATCATACATATCATCATACATATTATGTAGGCATACACACCACAATTGTCCTTTCTTTATAAATCCTTTATTTATTTGCTCTTTGTCGCAAAAGGACCATAAATATATACAGAGCAAAAAAAAAAGGTTTTCAAAGATAAAAACATTTGTCAACAACAATAATACATAGTGTACCACCAACAAACAACAACATGGCACTCATAAAGAATCTGCCATAAAAATCTCAATTGGCGCGACAATGTGGAGCCAAACGGCCATTTTGTTTTTCCCCCTACACACACCCATACACACACACACACACATAAGAGTTCAGCAAAATATGCTTGTGCCACCATTTTAACTAACGTTCGTTTCAACGTTACACATGAAAGCAAAAAGGATGTGTTGTTCTGTGCCTGCCATGCAGCTGTATCACTCAGTATCTTAGAGCTCCATCTCCAACACCACCCCAACATCTCTATACATGTATATACATGTACTAAAGTATCTAGGCATGTGAGTATGGCTGTGTATTTTCTTGTATTTAGCGGGGAGGGCATAAAGTTCAAATGCGCCATTTTGGAGCCTGGTTTTATATAACAAAGTTATGGAAGATAAATGTTTGTACGCAAAATGTACAAATAAATACATTTTTGATATGTCAACAGCCAAATCCGTTACATATTATGGGAATCCGCAATAAATGATGTTTGTTTTTAAACGAGAAATTTCAAATGTTAGCAATTACATCGGAAATGATGTATAGTTTGTCAGACAAAAGTGATGTTAAGAAAATCAGTTGTATAACTGAATACGATGTTTTCATTAAGACGGCGAGATAACTATTTAAGCTTGAATAGATATGCCAATTTGTTTTTAATATTGATACGGCCTTCAGCTATTACCCAGTTGTAAGCGACAAAAAAAAAACAATTTATTAATTAAAATAAATAAAAAAAACTTAAAAAAATATTGAGCTTGAATTGTTTATATGATCTGAGAATATTTGTATGAATTTTTTAGCAACAAAAAGTGGGAGTTTGTCCGATATTGCTCATTTTAGAATTTAATTTCCTCTACGATAGAAGCATGCATACCAAATTTTAGCCTGATAGCTCTTAAACGACGGCTGCAATCGCGGAGTCAGACAGACAGACGGACGGACGGATATCTTGAAACCGACTCGGAATTCGACGCTGATAACACCCTGCTACAATTTTCAATTTTTTGTTGTACACTAGATGAAGACCATATATACGTGAAACTAGAGATCTTATGTAGTAAAACTGCGTTTTCAGTTTATCGCCAGAACGTCAGGACTTTTTTTAAAAGGACTTCAAAGTTTCTAAGGATACAACACTTTCAAAAAATTAAATCAAATATTTCCACGAACCATATGATAATGATATGGGTATCAAATGAAAGGTAAGAATCTCAGCAATACAAAAAAATAACAGAGTTTAAAAAATAACAGAGTTAAGATAGTTTTGCAAAGTTTCTTTCGACGTTATGTATGGGGAAAAAAATTGCAAAATTTTGTCGGTGCCACCCCTCAAAAATGATAGGTCTTTGAAAATTTTAGGATAGCCCAAATTTGAGCACGGTTGGAGTATGTTAACCAGTGACGCTGAGGGCTTAAAGTTTTTAAGCTCCTATAGCCACGTTTGGGAGGCTGTACTCAAGAACGACCAGCCCAATTTTGCTGAAAAAAAAATCCGAAATTTCAGAATTAAAATTCCTTTAATAGTTCATGTATCATTTCTCCACATAATCAACAGTTTCGTAGTTATAAATAATTTCATAAAAAAAAATTTTAAAATTTGTCTAAAAAAAATTCTATTAAAAAAATGATTAAAAAAAATCCAAATCGGAAAAAAGTGTCAAGTCTTACTTCTTTCACGTAATGTAACATAACCTTTGAACAAAATGAGACAAAGATCATGAAAGTCGATCATCGCAATTTAAGTGAATGTATCTCATTTTGGTAAATATAAGTTTTTTCCACCTTCCCATATATGGGAGGTGGGCGTGTCATTCGAGATAGTTTGATATAATTCAACACAGTTGTCAATAAGATATCAGAGACAAATTGAGGTCCAATTCCAACAACAATTTTGGAAAATATAAGTTTTTTTTTTCATTTCAGGATATATGGGAGGTGAGCATGTCCTTTGAGATAAAAAAAAAACTTAATTTCCCTTTACACCCCATGAATGAGGTATGGGATAGCTTCTCGCGTTGTTGTGAATTAACACGCTTTCTATTTTTAGATACACAACTAACGGCTTCTACTTGTTTATCGACGAATGCAAACGTCACTGTTTGAGAAGCTCTTACTAGACACGCCGATTGACTCGACACTAATACTGCGAAGTTGCTGTCGACAACATTCGAGGGGAGCCGACAGTGAAAGAAAAATTTATTTATTTTTTTCTTTTAAGATGACTGGAGCCAGGAGTTGAACCTGTGATCTCCCGCATGGTAGTCGCGTGTTCTAACCACTATGCCACGGCCGGTCCTTTGAGATAATTTTGGTATAATTCAACACAGTTGTCAGTAATATAGCACAGACAAATTGATGCAAATTTGGTCCAATTCCAACAACAATTTTGGAAAATATTAGTTTTTTTCATTTCAGGATATATGGAAGGTGAGCGTGTCCTTTAAGATGATTTTGGTATAATTCAACACAGTTGTCAGTAATATAACACACACACACACAAATTGAGGCAAATTTGGTTCAATACCAACAACTATTTTGAAAAACATAAGTTTTTTCCATTTCAGGATATATGGGAGGTGGGCGTGTCCTTGGGCCGATTTTCACAAAACTTCGTTATTTTTCTTTCCCATTTATAAAAGCAACGTGTATTAATTTTTCTTCTTTTATGAAAAATCCCTTAGTTTTTGGCCTCCGTTTGTATGAAAACACGACACTGTGCGGAGTATCTACCGCAACTCATAAAAATTAAATAAACTTTTGGTTATTACTTACTTTTATTAATTCATCAACGTTTTTTTCACAGAATTTTGTACCGTTCCTCAAACAAATTTTTAAAATTCTTTCAGTACGATTATATTGTATTGTCAAAAAATCTAAATTTTTGTCAAAATAAGATACCTACAATTAATTGTGAATAAAAGTGAGAAGCGTTCATAGATTTTCATGACGTTTGTCTCATTTTGTTCATAGGTTATGTGACAATAAGCGAAAGTAGTAAGATTTGTCAGTTTTTTCCGTTTTGGATTTTTTATTATTTTTCAATATAAAACAATGCATTTTTTTCATAAATTTATTTTTAACTGCAGAATAATGACATATAAAAAAATTAAAGAAATTTTAATTCCTTAATTTCGTATTTTTGTTTCATCAAAATTGGGCTAGTCGTACTTGAGTTATGCCCCCCAAACTTGGCTGTAGGAGCTTACAAACTTTAAGCCCCAAGCGGCACGGGTTAACATACTCCAATCGTGCTCAAACTTTGGCTATCCTAAAATCTGTAAAGACTTATATATTTTGGGGGGTTACACCGACAAAAATCCAATATCGATTTTTACGAGCATCCTAATGCACTTATATGAAAATGATTCAAAACATAAAACTGATATTTCATATTTTTTAATGGAAAACATTACCATAAAAAAAAATATCGACTATTTTTGTAATCGTGCGAGCTTAATGCATCAAAAAAATAAAGTGTAGATACTGATGTAAACTTGTTTTCATTTTGTTACATAGTGTTATCTTTCGAATTGTTACAAATTACCAAAAATTTTTACATCACTTTTATATGCAGAGAACTGGCGAATGAGGTACAACAATTTTGTTTATAAAAAATATGTTTTTGTTTAATTTCTATTCTTCCGAAATCTATCAACATCACAATTTTTCTAAGGACAACAAAACACAAAGAACACTTTCAACACTCTAATGCAGTCAAATCAACACTAACAATCATTAAAGGATATTTTATATATAACAATATATTCTAATGTAAATTTCAATTCAACTTACCTCACAAATTCGTTATGGAGAATTTTCTTATAATAATTAAATGTAAATCCAAAAATAAAGTTGTTTTATTTTTTTCAAAATGCTTAAAGCATTTGTCGTTCGTTGTAAAAAAAACTAAAATCAAGCAATCCGTTTGTGTATCTTTAGTAGGGTGGAGGAGAACGAAATCTGTAAATAGAAAACAAAACAAATACATAAAATTAATAAAAAAAGAAAAAATTTTAAAATAAATAAACATATTTACTAAATATTAATTTATTATATTATTGGTTTAGTTTAAATATATATTTTGTGTTGTTAATTATAACAAAAAAAAATATAATTATTTTTATTTGCTTACAAATTTAATATTTGATTTTTCTTTATATACAACTTTCTATGATCACGTTGGATGATCACTGACTTTTAGCGAAATGTGCGAATACTTTAACATTCTAACCACAAGAAAGTATTTGATCAACTCCTCTCATTTCATCTTTCTATGCGAGCGCGCTCTTCGCTCAAGAAAACCGCAAATAAAACAAACTAAAGCAGCGATCGGCGAGAGCGCGCACTTGTGCAACATGAGCGAGAGAGCCACACATGTATTCTCACACACATTGAACGAAAACAAACAAACTGAATCAGTCTCGCTTGAGCATTCGTCCGACGCAGTTGTGTCGACGCTTGTTGTTAGCAAGACAATAAAAAAAATGAATTTTTTCGGTAAAAATGAGTTCTTATATGTTAATGTGCATTGCCACGCGCACAACAGTAATATTTCCTATATTATTATAATATAATTTTGTTCATAGTTATGAAAAAATCTTTACAACAATTTCCTTCACTACAGTGAGAGAGGGAAGAGAACAACTCACCAACACAAACCCATATTGTGGTTGTGTTAGTTGCCGATAGCTGAACTAAAGTACTACATACAGAGGCAGTGAGAGAGAGAGAGAGATGCAGAGCTAAAGATAGAGGAAAAAAAATGAAATGTGTTAACAGCACTGCCAAAATTGATGTGAAACAATCCTGGCTTTACCGTATTGACTGACAGAAGACAACACACGATCACGGATGATGGCAACAGTCTTGTTGTATGTGATGATAATGGAACGGTAAACAAAAAATCTAAAGGCGAAAGTCTGAGGAGAATAGGTTTTCCGGTATTCTCAGATATGTAAGAAAACTCAGTACAGATCAACAGAATAAACTAGTATAGAAATTTCAGTCAAGTGAACTGACTACTAAATTATCTCACCCTTGTTATTGTTTAAACTGTCGAGTTATTAAAATTTTCCGATTTTTAATAAAAATTACTTATTTAATATTTCTTGCCTGCTTGTGAAGCTTAAACGGTTGGGATAAAACAAATGTAAAAAGTTAAATTCAGTATCTCTGGGCATATGATATTTTTTATGGGGATACCGGAAGGGTGGAGTAAAGATATGTATGTACAACTATCAGGGTGAACCCGTCATTTGTAAGGGAGGTACCGGAAGGGCAAGTGGCAAAGGTTTAGGTTTTCTGAGGATTTGTCAACAAATTTACAAAATTGGAAGAGAATTTAGTTCTTCGATTGGAAGTTATAGGAGAAATATTAATTTTCCAAAATTTTGTATCGGAGATACCAGAAGGAGTCGACCAATATATCCCTTGGGCAATATTTGACTGAATTCAGTGTACTTACAGAAAAGATATGTTTTAAAAACTATGAGGAAACTAATTCGCTCGTTTGTACAGGAGGTACTAGAAGGGGTGTGGCAAAGTTTTCGGTTTTCTGAGCATTGTCTACTTTTACAAGATAATTAAATTGGACAAATTCAAATAACCTCCAGTTATCCGTTTGGAAGATATGGATGAACAAATAAATTTTCAAAAATAGGTCATTTTGTAGGGGAGATACCAGAATGGTTGTGGCTATTCTGCCAATTTGCAATCTCATAACATCTTACTTAAAAAACTTAATTTCCCTTTGCACCCCATGAATGAGGTATGGGATAGCTTTTCGCGTTATTGTGAATTAACACGCTTTCTATTTTTAGATTCACAACTAACGGCACCTACTTGTTTATCGACGAATGCGAACGTCACTGTTTGTAAATTTCAGAATTTTGTCGGTGCCACACCCCAAAAATGATAAGTTTTTGCAGTTTTTAGGATAGCCAAAGTTTAAGCACGATTGAAGTATGTTGTTGTTGTTGTAACAGCTGGTGGTAGCTGGGGTAATAATTCTTTATACCGATTTTAAATTTATCGGCACTCGATCGGGCATATAATCCGATTATCATACGATCATTGTTGGCAACTCTGTTAGTTCGTTTGTAGATAACAAGGTTTGTGTCAAGGATTGTTAGGTGTTGTTGTTGTTGTGAGTTTTAACCGCCAAATTCCACCAAAGATGGCGCCAGCTGGCTTTTTGATTTATATGAGATGTTGATAATTCCTTGGTCCTTGTGAAATCTGGATTGCGATTGAAGTATGTTAACCCGTGCCGCTTTGGACTTAAAGCTTTTAAGCTCCTACAGAAAAGTTTGGAAGGCATAACTCAAGAACGACTAGTCCAATTTTGATGAAACAATTTAAGAATTAAAATTTATATATGATTTTTCGGTATAATTAACAGTTTCGCAGTTATAAACAAATTTTTGGAAAAAAAAAAATAAAAAATTTGCCTAAAAAATTCTATTAAAAAATTCATAAAAAATTCCAAAACGGAAAAAAATTTCAAGTCTTACTACTTTCTTGTAAAGCCACATAACTTATGAACAAAATAAGACATAGATCATAAAAATCGATTATCGCGTTTCGCTTTTATTCACAATTGAGTGAATGTATCTCATTTAGGAAAATATGTAAGTTTTTTGCATTCAGGTTATATGTGAGGAGGGTGTGTCCTTCGAGGTTATTTGATATAATGTAACACAGTTGTCGGTAATATATCAGAGACAAATTGAGGTAAATTTGGTTGAATACTAATAAAAAGTTTGGAAAATATAAGTTTTTTTTCCATTACAGGATAAATGTAATGTTGGCGTGTCCTTTGAGATAATTTAATATAATTCAACAATTTTAATTCAATTTTAAAAAATTTAACTTTTTTCATTTCAGGACATAAGGGAGGTGGGCGTGTCCTTGAGCCGATTTTCACAAAACTTCCTTTTGTTTTGTCTATCTTATTTATAAAAACAATGTATACTAATTTGCCTTCTTTTATGTATTTTTGTTTCATCGAAATTAGACTAGTCATTCTTGAATTATGCCCCCCAAACGTGGCTGTAGGACCTTAACAAACTTTAAGCCCAATGCGGCACGGATTAACATACTCCAACCGTGCTCAAACTTAAGCTATTCTAACATCTGCAAATTATCATTTTTGGGGGGGTGGCACCGACAAAAATCCAACATCGATTTTTACGACTACCCTAATGTAACGGGTCCGCCATCTGACGTTTTTTTTTTCAACTAGTGCTTATTTCGTGAATGGTAACACTTAGCTCATGTCTGATTTGACAGATAATTAGTTTTATCCTTCCGCTGAACGAATTACTTTGAAAATCATCATGCCGATTTTGCCAAAAAAAATCATCTTTTCAGATGGAGCTCATTTTGATCTTGGCGGGTATATAAACAAGCAAAATTATCGCATTTAGGGCACAGAAAACCCGCACGCACACATTGAAAAGCTGATGAAAGCGATGCACCCAAAACGAGTCACTGTTTGGTGCGGATTTTGGTCCAGAGGCATAATTGGACCATTTTTCTTCGAAAATGAGCAAGGAGTGGCCGTTACAGTCAATGGCGATCGTTATCGGGCCATGTTGAACGAATTTTAGTTCACAAAAATTGAAGAGGAGGATATTGGCAACATTTGGTTTCAACAGGACGGCGCTACGTGCCACACAGCCGAAGCTACACTCGATGTTTTGCGCCTTGATCGCTTTATCAGCCGCAGAGCTGATGTCGTTTAGCCACCTCGGAGCTGCGATTTGACACCTTTGGACTATTATTTGTGGGGTGCCCTCAAAGAAAAGTGTTACGCCGACAAGCCAGAGACAATTGACGCTTTAAAGGACAATATTCGTGAAGCCATTGGTGAAATACAGCTGCACACATTCGATAATGTGTTTAAAAATTGGACCGATCGTGTAGGCTACTGCATGGCCAGCCGAGGCAGCCATTTAAATGAAATTACTTTCCATTATTAACCGGAAGGATTGTACTTTCAAATAAAAAAAGAAATTTGAGAAAGTATTCAGTAGTTTTTTTTTATAGCATTTTCACCCTTTACAAATTTTGTATTTTTTGTCACAAATATATTTAAAACGAAACGGTTGATTATGCAGAAAAATTGTATATGAACAGATTAAAGAATTAACATACTCCAATCGTGCTCAAACTTTGGCTATCCTAACATCTGCAAAGACTTATCATTTTTGGAGGGTGGCACCGACAAAAATCCAACATCGATTTTTACAACTACCCTAATGTTTATACCCTCAACCATAGGGATGAGTTACATCCCCACTATCTTAAGACCAAATTTTCTTTAAGACTCTTTAAGATAACTGAGCCATGTCCGTCTGCCTGGCTGACTGATAGTGCTAAGTTTGACTTTCCATGTATGCGGAGTTAATGATTTACCAACAACAAACATTTAAAATAGATGTCAATTCAAAATTTCTAAAAAAAATTTATTAAAATCTGTTTCAAAACACTTCTCAAGAGACAAAAATTCAATTTTTTCAGTTCTATTTATAAGCTGCTGTGTAGGTGCGTTAACATTTTCTGCAAACCGTATTTCATAATGCATCTTTGAAAATACTAACTAATAGTAATGATGCTGATGAGATGAGAGGATGTTGTTGTTCATGATGCTTCTATGTATATAGAAAATGTTGCTCTTGTCACCGTTGTGGCTGTTCCTAGTCAATCAACAAATGACAACACCAGTAGCAAAACCAAAAACCAACAACAGATAACACTTGGTTGTTTGGAAAATTCCTATTCATTCCTATTCCTATTTTCTTAGGCCTTCTTTGGGACAAACTGACGACGAGTACGTCGTAACTAGTAACTATAAGTTCATACCTATGACGCCGCAGTTAGGTACTCCAAATACACAACTGTAAATAGATACGCGAACAGATAAGTAACCACAAACGCAGCTGAATGCTTACTTCAAGATGCGTCTCATCATCTCACCTACTAGCTAATGCCACCTATTGGTGCCGCCAGCAGAGAGGAACTGTGGTGGAACTGCAACGCATTGCATAGAGTTAGAGAAGTCTTAGGTGTGTGTGTGTGTGTGTGCGTGCGTGAAACCAGAAAGTGGCCTTGCTACCAAATATGAAGAAGAAGTTGGTGATAGAATAACGTGAATTGATGCCGCTGTGCTGTGCTAATGCAGTTGCAGCACATCACCAACACCAAAGATGTTGCTTGCTGCTGCTAGTCCATTTATGATGATGTGATATCGTATATTATACGATATTCAAGAGGAGGCTGACTGGCAAGAAGTCAGCGCTACTAAAGTTGTTTACCTCAAACAAACCAAATAAACAAATCCAATGACGGACAGCCAACAACAAAGACAAAGTCAGACAGACGGACACTTGGATAAACAGATATGCAGTAAGTAAGTATATATACACACAGTACTGCTAAAGACAAAGGAATGCGGTACAAAGCCTTAATTAGTAAGTTAAAGTAACATAAACGCAAAAAGAGTTAATGCTGCTGCTGCTGATTGACACCAACATCCACATTTTGCAGTTTATGGGATACCTAAAGGAAATCTTCATCAACAGACTTTATGGCTGGCTGGCAGGCTTTGTCTTGAAGCCATAGTTGCTTTGCTTTCATATGCTATCATCATCGATCGTTTGAAATTGTATAAAGTATTAATATTTATCAGCAAATTTTGAAAATTTAATCTAAATCAATCACTGGGAATGGCAAATGTGATATTAGCGCGATTTCTAAGGGCTGATAAGGCAATGGGTTGTATATAGACATGAGTTTTCTTATTTAATTTAAGTAGTGGTAGAAAACAATAATTGTAAAATACCTCCAACTGCGCACCTTATCAACCCCCCCCCCCCTTGTTTGGCCCCAATTTGAAGCGCATAAATCAGAAAACTATAACAAAATTTCATATGCAAAGGGAACCAACAACCAAACCTACTTATGTCAAAATTAAGAACATTTTATATGTATGCGTATGTTAAGGGGCAAACGCATGGCGGTGTACATAAGTGATCAAAAATCTTGGCAAAAAAAATTTAGAAAAAAACAAGAAAAGAGAAAACAATTAAAGTGCCAGATACAGCCACACTTCCGTTGGTCATCACCACCTTCATCATCATCATCATCATCTGGGGAATATGTGTACGACGAAATCTATTCTAAAAATTACTTAATGATTCATCAAAAACATGACGATGCTGCTGCTGCTGCCCGCCGACTACAGTTGTTGGTCATCGTCATGTGTATGCGGCGGCGGCAATCAGTCGACACTGCTCTACAAGATCATCATTAGAAAAAATCAAACGTATGGTGTTTGGCTTTTGGCTTAAATGAGTTTTTTTTTCTTATTCTCAGTTTATGTTGGTCGGTCGCAACACTGTGCAATGGGTGAAGGTGAAATATAAAAATAATCTCAAATCTGTTTAACATGAAAGAAATGGTAATCTTAACAATATTTCACAAAAAAAAACAGCGTCGACGCCGTATGTGGCCATATTGGCAAGCGGTTTTATAGTGATTTTTACAAGCACTTTCTTTTTGCAAAGGTGGTGCATAAGAGATTGAACAATAGTAATTGCTATGAAATTATAGAAATTGAAAGAAATATAACGTTAATATGTAGGTATGAAATACAAATACCATCAGTTAATGTGGGTCAATAAACAAAAAAGTTGTTGTTAGTGTATACCTATAATTAAACAAAAAGAACACGTATATGAAGCGCAATCTTACCAGATCTTCCACTGTCATCTTTTTATTCCACGCTTATAATCTATATATATAAAAATGAAATGGTCCACGTTTTTAAATCCATCAATTAAGAACTGCTGGAGCGATTTGACTGATTTTTTCTTCATTCGATTCCATATTTTCAGGAGATGGTTTGTAAATAAAAAAAATCTACTCCAGGTGGCGCTAGGGTGGATTTATATCGAAAATTTGAATGCATGTACCAATTCAACTGAAATTTAGAATTGATATTCGCTTGATCATGAGAAAACATTTTATGTACAAATGAACCCGGTAGGGGGCGCTGGGTTGGTTTATAATCAAAATTTGAACGAATGGACCAATTTAACTGAAATTCAGAATATATGTTTGATTGATCATAAGAAAAAATTGTATGTACAAATGGACCTGGTAGGTGGCGTTTGGGTGGATATTTAATCAAAATTTGAACGAGTGGACCAATTTAACTGAAATTTAGTATGAATATTTGTGTGATCATGAGAACAACGTTTTTGTATAAATGGACCCGATAGGTGCCGCTAGGGTGGAATTATAATGAAAATTTTAACGAATCAAAAATTTTAACGAACCAAAAAATTTTACTAAAATTTAGAATGTATATTTGTTTTATTATGAGAAATTTCTTTTTGTGTAAATGGGCCCGCGGTTGAGTTGGCTGGAGTTGAATTATTTCGAAAATTTATATCGATCGTCCGATTTTACTCAAATTTAAAATGTATGCATATTAAAACATGAGAAAAAACATGGATGTATGTTTGGAACCAGTTGCTGGTGTTTAGATCATGATACACTTAATTTTTGGAATGTCATTTAGTCACAATTGATTACATTACATATAAATATTTTTTTAACATCAAAATTATTGAGAAGTTTATATATAAAAATATATGTGAATTTTGATATCACCAATTAATGAGAAAAGAGCTGAACCGATTTGCAACAAAATTTCAGTGATAGTTGGCGCTGGGCTGGTCACCCAGACCGTAAAACGGGTTAAGGTAGAATGGTAAACATTTTTACTAGCGCACTTCCTATAAAATTAGAGAGCTGCACAAAGTGGTTTTTCGCATTTCGAACTTTTAGGGGACAAACCCGAAAATGGGAAAAATTGTTGCTATCACCCAGACCAAACGGTTTATAGGGTTGTTGAGCCAAATAAAGGGATTTGGAAATTCGTACTCCTTAGGATAAGAAGGGGCAAAGTGATATCACTGCTCAGACCAAACACCTAAAGGTACAATCATGGACGACAATGCACTTCTAACAATAATATATAATAATCTTTTAGATATCTTAAGTAGAAAATTTATCCGGCAAAACCGCGCCTTTTAAATTTAATCATTTTAGAGGCCAAAGTAATAAACCAATCGTTATTAATTAGATTTCAACTGCACTCAACATCTTTTGCAATAATTTGGAGGCAGGACGAAGTCTGCCGGGCCAGCTTGTATAAAATAAAGGTTGAGAATTTATAAAAGCAATCAGACGGTCTTTCATACAAATGTAGGTGACTGTGGCGTGGCAGTTTTTTTTTTTTTGATTATCGAATACTTGATTTAGTAAAAAACTGGGTTAAACGGTTTTGTCCGGTTTTTCGAAAATTGCTAAATAAATCTAAATATGAAAACATTTGAATATTAACAACTTAATTCTAAATTATACTAAGTCGACTTGACATGTTTTCAATTAAAATGGGGAATTGTTTTTAATTCAGTTTGATTTAAATTAACGGGCCCGCCATCTAACGTTTTTTTTTCAACTAGTGCTTATTTCGTGAATGGTAACACTTAGCTCATGTCTGATTTGACAGATAATTAGTTTTATCCTTCCGCTGAACGAATATGGTTGTGTATACGCTTGAACAACGCTGGGAAATATTGCGACATTACTTTGAAAATCATGGTAATGTTGCAGAATGTGTGCGAAAATTGCGTACGGATTTTGGAAGAAGATAAGCACCGTCAGCTTATCTTCGTTATCTTGAGAAAAACGTGAAAGAAACTGGCATCCTCATCGATAAACCAAAGCGTGAAAAGCCAAAAATAGTGCGTATACCCGTGAATATTGCTGCTGTGACAGAAAGTGTGCGTGAAGCGCCATCAACATCAATTCACCTTCGTTCTCAACAATTGAACATTTCGGAGACATCATTGAGACGAATTTTGCATAAAGACCTTGGTATGACGCCATACAAAGTCCAATTGGTTCAGGAGTTGAGCCCAACTGACCATCCAAAGCGTTTTCGCTTCGCTTAGTGGGCCTGCGATCGACTTACAGAAGATGCCGATCATCTTTTCAGATGAAGCTCATTTCGATCTTGGCAGGTATGTAAACAAGCAAAATTGTCGCATTTGAGAACCCGCACGCATTCATTGAAAAGCCGATGCACCCAAAACGAGTCACTGTTTGGTGCGAATTTTGGTCCAGAGGCATAATTGGGCCATTTTTCTTCGAAAATGAGCAAGGAGTGGCCGTTACAGTCAATGGCGATCGTTATCGGGCCATGTTGAACGAATTTTTGTTCACAAAAATTTAAGAGGAGGATATTGGAAATATTTGGTTTCAACAGGACGGCGCTACGTGCCACACAGCCGAGGCTACATTCCATGTTTTGCGCCCTGTTTTTTAAGATCGCATTATCAGCTGCAGAGCTGATGTCGTAAGGCCACCTCGGAGCTGCGATTTGACACCGCTGGACTATTATTTGTGGGGTGCCCTCAAAGATAAGTGTTACGGATTGTACTTTCAAATAAAAAAAAAAAATTGAGAAAATATTCAGTAGTTATTTTTTAAAGCATTTTCAAAAAAAGAAAAGTTATTTGGCGGACCCTTTAACATAACAACTACCAATAGAAAGCCACAGCCACATTGTTAAAAATAAATGTTCCAATACGCTGAATTTTCTACATTTATTTTTAAAAAAAAATTTATATTATTTGTAGCGTTCGCCATCGCATGTTTTATTCCTAATACTTTGGAAACAACAAATTCACAAAAGCTGAATTTTGCACAAGGCGGAGTGCCAAGCAAGCTTAACAAATTCAAAGATTTCGTCATTAATTTTTCACTATAAAGGCGTAAGAATGTCGCGTTCACCATCCTGGAAATGCTTATATGCCATTTCTCCATAAATTAAAAAAAATATATAAAGATATCATTAACCTTTATGAAGATACCGATAAGCCTCTAAACATCAACTTATTTTTGTTTTTCAATTGCAAAAAGTTATTTAGCCCCATTTTCCGTTAAAATGAGGGAAAAAAATTATTCGCGGAAATTTTATGCAAAGACAAATTTATGGGCGTGGTCGGTTTTGATGAAACTTGACATACAGTCAGTGATGCCAGAGGATTTTTGGAAAATTCCCTACATTTATTTCAAAAAATCACTTTTTCCCTACGACAACTATTTATTTCCCCTACATTTTTCCCTACACTACATATGTTTAAAATTTGATGAAAATCTCTATAATAAGCACCTCATAGCTTATTTTATTCCTTTTCTTAGTTCTAACATCAGTCGCAATTGAAAAAATCCTTTCAGCATCTACATTGGCGTGCGGCATACTTAGTAGGATTATTATTATTTTGAAAAGGTTTGGAAATAATAAATTATCATATACTTTTCCACATCCAACTTAGACAACGATATTTGCTCATCTTCAGAAAAGTTATATTTCATCGTTAATCACTCCTGTGTAAGATGGTCAATATTAATGGAAATTTTTTGGCACAAAAACTTAAATTGGAAAACACTGTAAACACTTCCGCCAATGGCTGATACGGGGTTTAAAAATTCCATTTCCTTTAAAATCGAGGCATATTTTAATCAAAGCCGACGTTGCGGTTATATAGAACTTCAGGCAATCGGATTTTACCTGTTAGGCCTCTGACGGAGGAAAGGTTTTTAACAACTCTTCACATTCAGTACTGACGTATATATTTTCAATTGGCAAAGTAATATGAGGTGATCGTACAGCGCAATTAAACCTTAACTCTGATTTTTTTTATAAAGTTTTGCCCAGCTTTAAAAATATTTTTGTAGATTCAGAATGGAGAGCATGTACCAATGGTTTTTGATTGGAAAAGAGCATTTAAAGTGTTGAAGTAATTAAATACATATTTTTAAAAAAACAAATAAGCTTGTTACACTTATTTTGTATGTCGGCTAATATTAATTCAGCTCCTTTTCATTTATCTGGTTGGATCCAAATTTAAATTCTCCGTAGTCGCTTATGTATAAATATAAAATAGTATATGTAATCTTCTATTAAAATGTGCATAGTTTTCTTTGAATATAGCTCGGTTTGCATGCTTCACAAGCAAATTATAAAAAATCCCTACATTTCACGGGAATATAAAAAATCTGTCTGTTTCTCCCCACACAAGATTTTTTTTGGCAAATATCCCTACAAGTAGGGATTTTTCCCTACTTCTGGCATCACTGCATACAGTCGATTTTTATTGTAACAACTGTATGTACCAAATTTGAACACTTTATCTAGGAAAAAATTCGATTGTATACAAAAAACCCTTTTGGGTTGTATTGGCTGTGGGCGTGGTCGATTATGATGATATTCATGTGGAGAATTCTATTTGGATTGCAAGGGCGCCCCCACCGTCCTTTTGCCGATTTTGATGAAATTACACTATTTTTCTTAACTTAGTCAACATCAATGATCTAAGACCAGTCCTTATAGTTTTTGTCACAAAATTGTATAAAACCATTCCTGCCACTTAAAGATTGCATTGAAAAATTTTGAGTAGAACTCTACGATGCGCTCTACAGACACTGCAGACACATTAGTCTCGTTCGTAGATTAGAAGGTTAGTGTCGTTTCCCCAGAAATCTTATATCGTAAAATTAAAACTTAATTTTCCCTTACACCCCATGAATGAAATATGGAACAGCTTTTATAGACGAATTCGAACTTCGGGTGTTTAAAAAGCTTTTAATAGACTTTTACTTTGAAGTTGCTGTCGACAAAATCGAGGGGGCCGTCGATGAAAGTAATGTAAATGACTGAGGTAGGAATCGAACTCTGGTCTCCCGCAAGACAATCGCGGTTTCTAAACATCATATCGGCCTCTAAATCGTAAGTCATTGAGAGCACCCTATCTAGTCAAGGGAATATTTTACCGTAATTCGACTACGATGAATCAAACTGCAGCATTAGTGTTTAGAGACACATTACGGTTTCATACAATTTCTTTTGCTTTATTATGCATATAAAGTGGAATTTTTTTTTTTTTTTCCAATTTGGTCTATTTTTGACAGCCACTAACTTTTGGTTGGTAGCTGCACCAGTAACCTTCCTTCAACAATGTTATTTTTAAGTTTGTGAGCTTTAACTTTTAGAAACAAATCTACACTCTTGACCCAGGTTTTATTCAAGACACCAGTACAAATCAATTTTTCTAATTGGAATCTTATTCCCTATACCAATTATAAAACACCTTTATATAGCACCATTTTTGAACCATAGATGAAACAACAGTTTCATCAGTATAGTAAAACTGCAACTCAAAAAACTAATGATGCAGTTCGATCCCTTATACTCGAATTATTGAAAAACCGTTCTCTCCTGCCTTATCTAGTTTTTCGATTTCCACAGTGAAATTATAGAAATAATTTAACCAAAATTCGACAAAAAAAACATAAAATGTCAATCAAAAAGCTTACAATAAGTCTTTACACGCAATTCCTGGTCACATTATTGTAATCGTCATCTTTAAATATTATCGCAAACTATAGGCAACTTATAAAGTGCTCTAAATTATTATTATTTAAGTCTAAACACTAATGTGTAACTTCAGCAAAACAAAACTCTTCAATTAATATCTTCAAACCCTACCATCTAAGTACTTCAACTAATTCAATTACATATCTTCCCTAAATTTGTACAACGAAATTGCTGACATACAAAACATTAATGGTTGATCCCAATAGCCAAAACATTTATGTACAAACTCTTAAATGTATTCAGAGAATACAAATTCGTACGATGTATATTCAGTTAGCAGCAGCATTTGAATCTCTTCGTTTATTGCATTATTATTGTAATTCCTAACGTTTAAGCTTTTCCAAACAAACAAAAAACGACGCGATTAAGTAGTTTGCTTGTGCAAATAAATTGTTAGCCAAAGTTATGTATCGAGAAATCTGCCAGCAGATACTAAAACCTTGCACTTGCTCCCTCCTCACAACACTACAAAGTTACAATCTTTACACATATGAGCAGAGATTTGTGTCGCACGATTGCTGAGATTTGTATTCGTCGAACGTTTTGTGCGTAACGCCAAACAGTTCAAATTTGAATTTGAAGTAACATTACTTCATTTAGCGTTGGCACCCGCTTATGGGCTAATGCTGCTGCTGTAGTAGCTGTAGATGTTGTTGTTGCCAATGGCAGTGTTGCCAGAGTTTAGGTGCCCGACAGTCGGGAGCCAAATGATTTTTTCTCATTCTTGGGTTTGTTTTTTCATTCGTGTTGTTTATTTACATGACGACTCTAATGCGCCACCACCAGCACTACATATGGCGGGAGGGGGTTATATTGTTGGAGGAGCTGCTGCTGCTACAGCTGATGGTGGTAGCGGTGTCGGCTGGCTGTTGTAACCCGATGTTAGTGTTGATGGTGTTGCCCACACGTTTCCAACCCAAACGCCAGGAGCAGCAACCGAATCACTTACAACAAAAGCATACACTTGTCAACAACATGGGCAAAAGACAATTTCATAAATGAAATCTGCCTGAGCATAAGCAATGACGAAAATTGAAGGCAGGGTTCGTGTAATTGCAAGTTATAGAATAATCGAAAATGAAATAAACAAGGATTTAATTAAATCGGTTGAGTATGTTTTACATTCACCCGTTACAAACATTGCCACACAATCAATTTTAAAATTTTTGGATTTTTGGTACATTTTTCACAGGTATAGCCACATTTTTGGAACGTATAGCCACCATAAGAGTCAAAACTAAGTTTTTTTCACATAACACTTATATGTGTCCATGTTCCGACAGAAGAAAAAAGCAATGAGTTCTACGAGAGCCTAGAAAATGTATATGACCGTAGCCTCAGCCATGACATCAAAATTGTACTAGGCGATTTTAATGCTAAAATAGGCAGGGAGACCGCATTTGAGCCTACTACTTACTTACTTAATTTTCCTTTACACCCCATGAATGAGGTATGGGATGCTTCTCGCGTTGTTGTGAATTAACACGATTTCTATTTTTGGATTCACAACTAACGGCACCTATTTGTTTATCGACGAATGCGAACGTCACTGTTTGAAAAGGTTTTACTAGACATGCCGATTGACTCGACACTTATACTGCGAAGTTGCTGACGACAACATCGATAGGGCCAACAATGAAAGAAATTTTTTTTTTTATTTTTTAGTTGACTGGAACCAGAAGATGAACTTGGGATCTTCCGCATGGTAGTCGCGTGTTCTAACCATCATGCCACGGCCGGTCCCATTTGAGACTTCTATCGAAACATTCAGTCTGCACACCAAAACGTCGAACAACGGCATAAAACTGATTGATTTATCTGCGGCAAGAAAAGTGGTAGTTAGCAGCACTAGATTTGACCATAAAAATATACATAAGGCAACATGGTTATTTCCAGATCAATTGTCGAGGAATCAGATAGATCACGTGGTAGTCGATGGAAGGCACTCATCGAGTGTTTTGGACGTACGAGTGATCAGTGGTGCGAACATTGACTCCGATCACTACAAGGCTAAGCTTGGCAAAAAACGTATGTAACAAGGCACAACGATAGCTGCACATCGGTAAACTGCGGATCACAGAGGTAGCGGACGCCTACTCCAGCCACCTAACTCAACTACTACGGAATGCTTCAACCATTGATAATATAACCTTACAGTGACAAAATATAGCTGACTTCATAGAAGGAACTGCGAAAGGCGTACTTGGGTACTCAAAGCCGTCTCAAGAAGATGCCTGGTATGATGATGAATGCCGGAATGCCACGAGAGAGACGGGTGCTGCATACAGGGCGAAACTGCAGGCAATGGCAACTCGATCCGTTTGTAAACGGCACAGGGAGAAGAGACGAGGGGCAACTCGTATTTTTAAACGGAAAAAGAAGGAGCTGCAGAAAAGACAGGATGAGTGCACAGAGTTGCTCCGAAGTAGAGGGGAAGCGCGAAAATTCTACCAGAGAGTTAAGCCGAGAATGCGTGGAAAATGGTCGCCCATCTGCAAGGACAGCTATGGCTAGCTAGTGACGGACCCGGATAACGTTCTGCAGATACGGACACCACTCCAGAAGACCCCGCTCCAATATATGACGATGGTATTAACTGTCTATCTCCGAGCCAGAGCGAGATACGTGTCGCAATATGCCGCCTTAAAAACAACAAAGCAGATGGAGCCGATGGTCTCCCGGCTGAATTGTTTAAGGCAGGCGGGGAGGAGCTGATTAGGAGCATGCATCAGCTCATGGAGAACATCTGGCTAGAGAAAAGCATGCCCGGGGATTGGAGTATCAGTCTGTTATGTCCCATATACAAGAAAGGAGATCTTAGTGAATGTAAGAACTACCGTGGAATAAGCCTATTACCAATTAAGTACAAGGTCCTTTCGAGCATATTGTATGAACGTCTAAAGCCAATTGTAGAAAAACTAATTGGACCATATCAGTGCGGCTTTAGACATGGTAAATCTACGACGGATCAAATATACACCTATATCCACCAAATATCCCGGAAAAAACTCATGAAAATCAGTTCGACACCTACCACCTTTTTTCGACTACAAAGCTGCCTTCGACTCTCCGATAAGGAATAGGCTATATGAGGCCATGTCTGAGTTTAGTATTCCTGCAAAGCTAATTCGACTTTGCAGATGTACCTTGGTAAACACCAAATCCTCGGTTAAAATTGGTAGGGATCACTATGAACCATTCAATACAGAAAGAGGTCTCAGGCAGGGCGATAGCTTGTACTGTACACTATTTAATATAGTTATGGAAAAGGTGATGAGAAAGGCTGGTGTCAACATGTCTAGCCTATTACCAATTGCGTACAAGGTCCTTTCTAGCATATTGTGTGAACGTCTAAAGCCAATTGTAGAAACACTAATTAGACCATATCAGAACGGCTTTAGACCTGGTAAATCTACGACGGACCAAATATTCACTTTACGACAAATCCTGGGAAAAAAACTCATGAAAAGCAGTTCGACACCTAACACCACTTTGTCGACTACAAAGCTGCCTTCGACTCTCCGATAAGGAATAGGCTATATGAAGCCATGTCTGAGTTTGGTATTCCTGCAAAGCTAATTCGACTTTGCAGATGTACCTTGGAAAACACCAAATTATCGGTTAAGATTGGTAAGGATCACTATGAATCATCCTCAGGTCTCAGTCAAGGTGATAACTTGTCCTATACACTATTTAATATAGTTATGGAGAAGTTGATGAGAAAGGCTGGTGTCAACATGTCTGGCACCATATTCCACATGAGCCACATGCCACCAGCCTATGCCGATGATATAGACATCTAGAATCACTATCTTCCTCTCTTTTTCTTAATAAACTTTTCCCATTAAACGTCTTTCCAATGCACTCATTGGCCGAAATCTGCAGAATGTTACTGCAGTTTTATCATCGTTGGAAAAGGAGTCAACAAAAATGGGTTTAGCGGTCAACGAGGACAAAACAAAAATAATGATTTCGACGAACAAAGAGTTCTCTCGTTGGGGACGCACCGTGAACGTTGACAATTATTGTTTTGAGGTAGTACATGAGTTTACCTACCTCGGATCTTCCGTCAACAAGAAAAATAATGTCAGCCAAGAAATTAAGCGGAGAATAGTGCTAGCCAATATATATTTTTACGGACTTCAGCAGCACTTTAGTAACACCATCTTATCTCGAGATACGAAGAAACAGCTGTATCAGGTGTTAATTTTACTCGTTCTGTTGTATGCTGCCGGGTGCTGGGAGTATTAGAGAGAAAAATACTCCGAAAAATATATGGACCTATCTGTGTCGACGGCGAGTTTCGTCATCGGATGAACCATGATCTGTATGAGGAAGGACCAAGTGGTTGTCGACGTGCCACCATCTGGTAGGACTAACTGGAGAAGGCACGCGGAAGACCGAAATTTAAAGTTTTATAAAAATATTTATTAATATTAGTTTAGTAGTTCTTTAGTTAAACCGTTACATACATTCCATTTACAATCTTTTGAAAAAAGTACTATGATTTTGCTTGTTAACTGTTCCCCTTTTAAATATTCTAAGTAATGATGCGTACCCTGACATTTTTCGCATCACAACATCTTACTTATCTTACTTACAAACGAACAAGTGAATAACTGTGTGACTCAAATGTGACCAAGAATATCATCAGACTGAGAAAACGACAAAATGATCAATAAACGCCAGTGGATCTCCATTCCACTAAAAGGAAGGAAGTTAATGTCGCCAGGAAATTTTTGAAGGGGGTTTATTTCTTTTTGTTTGGCTTTCGTTTTGGTTAAGCAAATACAGTAAACAATCTAAAAAAGATGTCCATTGTTATCGTAAATTGGTCAACTTTATTGGTTATAAAATTCACTTGACAATAAAAAAATTGGTAAGACATAAAAAAAACTAAAAAGAAAAAAATAACAACCATTTAACAACAGTCATTTTAAATAAAAAGCTTCTTTTTGTAAATTGATTCCCCTGCTTTGCTTTCTGTTTCCGTTGCTTGTCATAGACAAATTACAAAAATAAACATTACATTTGGGCGTAAGTGTGTAACAGTAACAAAACGTCAATAAGCCCTATTGACTGGAATCAATCAAAGAAAGCCAATGTGAACGCCCCAGTCATTTGAGGATGAGTTTGCCACCCTAACAACCCCTTTATTAGCACAATTGTTGTTGGTGTGTTTGTTTGTTTGTCATTACGACTCATCCTCCCCTCTGAACGCGTCTCCATTTCAGCCACTTTGCGGTCGTTAAGTTAATCTATCAGAGTGTAGAGATTTGCTTTTAGCTTGAACTTACAAGGTTGTTGTTATCGGGCGTGCTACCATTGTGACAACCCTTCACAATGAGAGCAGGCTGTCAAAGGTCTGTCTTTGATCACTCGCTTCATACAAATCAGGCAACAGAAGGAGGTCTGATGTTTATCACATTGTCAGCATTAGTCCAACTTTAATTTGCTGTATTGTGTTCCAATTTGGGTGAGTTGGTTTTTTTTGTTGTTGTTGTAATACATAATTGAAAATCGTCACTCATCCTTTTTATGCAGTTTCCTGAGAAATTTCCCATATCTCTGCCTCTCACTCCCTCTCTCTCTCACTTGTCATATTAAGGGAATTTGTTTAGCTATACTCAAATTACTTCTTAAATATTATTGACAAGAAAAACAACAACAAAAACAACATTAGCACACTGTCAAACAACAACAACCAATTGATAGATATACTTATAAACTTACATATTTCTAGATATGTTTTATGTATGCGAGTGTGTGTGTGTGTGTGTGTATGTTAGTGTTTCAACATTTACTTCCTCCCATAATTCGAAATATTTCCTCCTTTTGTTTGTTAACAAACATTTTGTTATTTGCTTAAGATATCAGTGTGGATGTTATCGCATTATAACAATATAACAAAGTAACTTAATATGTTCATTAACAATTAAAAGGTATTCACTTTCAAAGAATCAAAAGTGATATCACATCAATGAATAAGAGACCCTGTGTGTTAAGTTTGTTACGCCCATTACATGTGCAGATAATAAAGACAATGCCTAGTAATTCTAATTGGGTCATTGAATTGTAGAAGGTTTTAGTTGAAGCGTTATAAATTTTCTTAATGTCTCAAGACCCCAAAAGATAAAGTCTGTAAAAAGGTGTACATGGCAACGCTGCAGCCAATGGCAATGCGTTCTCAAAGAAACAACATATAGAGATGAGTTAAAACGCAGTTTATAATTATAAAACAAAAAACAGTTATTGTGAAAATACTGTGAAAAGCATGCCACAGGCTCCAACATGTATTTTTAAAATTTTTTTATTGCAAATTTTCAAGAATATTCAAGGATAATATTCGTTAGGACATTTATTTTATATACGAAGGTATGTCAATAATTTCTTGACTTTTTCAACTTCTCTCGTAGTTATATGAAATGCAACACTGCTCCCATCAAGTATCAACTGTTAATAGACTCCTGTTAAATTTTGAGAGAGTTCCTTTATTTAGTTTCTGTTTAACAACTGTTAAAAATTAATTGAAACTCATTTTTCTATTGATTTGGAATTTGTTTCAAGCTCAAGACCAGTGTTTTTGAAAGAAGTTTATAGCAGAATGATATTCTCATAATGCCAGGCAGTCTGTACAGCTGTTTCGGATTCAGCCACGAATCCTCGTCAGCAGACTTTGGTATAATGGTTGCAAATTGTTCATCAAGTCTTATGCACCAGAATCTCACATCGAAATGAGAATTCTTTCTTGAGTGCATAGACTCGAAAAACTTCACAACCATTCACTACGAGAAACCATTTGCTAAACTTCTTTCTTGTTTTGCTTTGTTTATGTTGAGAAAGCCGTCGGCTTTCAAACAACATGTTTTTGTTGTTGGTTTCGCAACCATTTTTCTATAATAAGTTAATACCATCGTCATGGATTGGAGCGGGGTCTTCTGGAGTGGTGTCCGTATCCAGTAAATTTCTGAAAAAATCTATCCATATCTTCAGAACGTTATCCTTGCAGGAGGGCAACCCTGTTCCACGCATTCTCGCCTTAACTCTCTGGTAGAATTTGGGACTTCCCCTCTACTTCGGAGCAACTCTGTGCACTCATCCTGCCTCATCTTCAGCTCCTTCTTTTTCCGTCTAATAAGAGAGTTGCCGCTCGACTCTTTTCCCTGTGCCGTCCACGAACGGCTCGCGTTGAAATTGGCTGCTGTTTCGCCTTGTATGCAACATCCGTCTTACTCGTGGCATAGCGACATTCATCATCGTACCAAGCATCTTTTCGAGACGGCTTTGAGTACCCAAGTACGCTTCTCGCAGTCCGTTCTATGGAGCCGACTATATATTTACACTGCTAGATAATATTGTCAGGGGTTGGAGCATTCCGTAGCAGTTGAGTTAGGGATATTGCGACACGTATCACGATCTGGCTCGTAGGTGGACAGTTAATACCATCGTCATGGATTGGATCGGGTTCTTTTGGAGTGGTGTCCGTATCCAGCAAATTTCTGAAAATATCTCTTTATATCTTCAGAACGTTATCCGGGTCCGTCACTAGCTGGCCATCGCTGTCTTCGCAGGAGGGCAACCCTGTTCCACGCATTCTCGCCTTAACACTCTGGTAGAATTTTCGGTCTTTCCCTCTACTTCGGAGCAACTCTGTGCACTCATCCTGTCTCTTCTTCAGCTTCTTCTTTTTCCGTCTAAAAGACGAGTTGTAGCTAGACTCTTCTCCCTGTGCCGTCCACGAACGGCTCGCGTTAAAATTGGCTGCAGTTTCGCCCTGTATGCAGCATCCGTCATTCTCGTGGCATAGCGGCATTCATCATCGTACCAGGCATCTTCTTTAGACGGCTTTGAGTACCCAAGTACGCTTCCCGCAGTCCGTTCTATGGAATCGGCTATATATTGCCACTGCCAGATAATATTGTCAGGAGTTGGAGCATTCCGTAGCAGCTGAGTTAGGGATATTGCGACACGTATCACGATCTGGCTCGTAGGTGGACAGTTAATACTATCGTCATGGATTGAAGCGGGGTCTTCTGGAGTAATGTCCGTATCCAGTAGATTTTTGAAATGTTCTCTCCATATCTTCAGAACATTATCCGGGTCCGTCCGGCCATCGCTGTCCTTAAGGAGAGCAACCCTGTTCAACGTATTCTCGCCTTAACTCTCTGATAGAATTTTCGGGTTTACCCTCTACTTCGGAACAACTCTGTGCACTCATCCTGTGTCATCTTCAGCTCTTTCTTTTTTCTTCTAAAAAGACGAGTTGCCTCTCTCCCTGTGCCCTGTACCCAAGTACGCTTTTCGCAGTCCGTTCTATGAAGTCGGCTATATACTGCCACTGCGAGGTAATATTATAAGGAGTTGGAGCATTCCGTAACAGTTGAGTTAGGTGGTTGGAGTAGGCGTCGGCTACCTCTGTGATCCGCAGTTTACCGATGTCCAGCTTTCGTCGTGCCTGGTTACGTACGTTTTTCGCCATGCTTAGCCTTGTGCGTACCTTAACAATGTTCGCACCCTGATCACTCGTACGTCCAGCACACTCGATGAGTGCCTCCCATGGACTACCACGTGATCAATCTGATGCCTCGTCACTTGACTGGAGGTAACCATGTTGCCTTATGAATATTTCTATGGTCAAATCTAGTGCTGCTAACTCACATATTCTTGCCGCAGAAAAATCAATCAGTCTGATGCCATTGTTCGACGTATCGGTGTGCAGACTGAATTTTTCGATGGTACGTACCTTCAAATGCGGTCTCCCTGATTATTTTTGCATTAAAATAGCCTAGTACAATGTTGATGTCATGGCTCTCTTCTGTCGGAGCATTGGCACATATGAGTGTTATGTGATACAACTTTTTCTTATGGAGTTTGGAGTTGTTTAAACGCAATTCGAATAAGTTTTTGCGGCGTTTTGTAACTGTGTATGAAATATCGATCCATGAACCGGTTCCGAAGAAGGCCAAGGTGAATTTGTCCGCCAATAAGGTGAAGACAACCGTTTTTTTTTGGGATGCACATTCAAATAGGTATTGTTTATTATGCCAACTTATTGGGCCGATTTAACGAGGATTCAAAATAAAACGACCCCATATGGCTAAGAAAAAAGTTATTTTTCATCAAGATAATGCAAGGGTGCACACGTGTGCAGTCTCTCAATAGCGAAATTGCATGAATAGGTTTACGAAGTGGTACCTCATCCGCCATATTCTCCGGAGTTAGACCCCAGTGACTATTTCCAAACCTAGAGAAATGGCTCGGTGGAAAGAGATTTAACTCCAACGAAGAATTTATTAATCAAACAAATGCCTTTTTTATGGACCTTGAAAAATCATATTTTTTGGAAGGGATACAAAAATTTGAGTAACGTTAGACTAAGTGTATTAAGTTTGAAGGAGGTTATGTTAAATAATAAATATTTTTTTTTTTGCAAAAAAAAAATTGTGTCTTATTCGAAAAGTTCCGAAATTATTGATATGCCCTTGTATTTATACCGAAAAGCCACAGCAAAAAAAAATACTAAATGGTGAGATCGTCTTCTTCTATTTGGTACCCATATCACCATTGTACAACTAAGACCAATGCATAAAAAATAAAAACGAAAAAAAACTGTATCAGTTAAACCAAAAAAAAAAAATTATTTGAAACCGTTATTGTAACTCAAAAAAGTAATAATGTTCGATTTCTCGTACCCGAATTAGAGTGAAACTGCGCTCTCCGGAATTGTCTTTGAACATTTTTGCCAAAACTATCAGTGTAATTCTCATATATCTTAGCACGTTTGTTTCTTTGTTACAAGAATTTATGACCAATTTCTAAAATTATTCTTGACCACAAATAGCTTTTGATGTTGAATACCCCACAGGATCAAGTCATCACAATTATTCAAACAATTCAATTATTCAATTGCAACAATTACTCATATATACAATACATATTTGCGATTCAGCAAATAACCGGATAAAAGGAACTGTGTTGTGCTTCTCAATGACTAAATCAAGTACACATATATTTTTATTATCTGTCTGGCATTCTTGTACTATAGAGAAAAGTACAAAGTATAATACAGGCAGGCAGGCAGGCAACTAAATAAACATAAGAGATAATAAATAAATGAAGTTTATAAATAGCATTAAAAAAAAACAACAAAAAAAAGAGTAAATCAAAAAAACCAACACAAATGATTTCATTCATCACTCTATAAAAACAAATAAATACTCCTCGACTCGTATATGTAGACAAGAAGACACTCATTGCACGCCACCACCATCACCACCACCAAAGGGATATGTAGAGAATTAACGTGTTGAGATGTAAATATCTGGGAATGCAACAAAAACAATTCAAATAATATTTCCTTTTAAGATGAGTACTACTTCGTTTAATTTCCACACATACATAGTCTAGAAGAGGGTACTCAAGATTGTTGGGCAAGAATAGTGGAATCCACAAATTATAATTGACTTTAACTACTGAGCTCGTCGACAACGTCCTCGTCCTCATCGTCATCGTCTTGATGGACATTTTTATTGTTGCAGCCGGCTGAGAAGCAATAAAATTTTAATTAAATAAGTGCAGTTTCTCACTTATTTTCACTTTCGCTTTTATTTGCTTGGTGGACTTTAATGTGTAGCCGCTTAAGGAGATGTGCGACCGGAGGGATGAAAAGTACTTTAAATTGGCACATTGTTATAAAAGATAGTCTGTAGTTTATACTTTTAAAGTGCTGTAGTATCTTAAAAGTTGACAACAGTTGGGTAGTATTCATGTAAAATAATATTTTTTTTTTCAATTTTAGCTTGATCAAATGTTACTTAGAATAACTATAAGCAAAAAGATTTCTCTAAATATTTTGTATATATATACTCTGACTCTGTTTAACAATTCCCTGGGAAGTTGTTCCCTATTGTGAACAAAATCTCACGGTGATATTTTCTCCATTCACTTTTCCCTTATTCTAAACGAATTTCGAAAAAGTGAAATTGAGTGCACAGAGTTGCTCCGAAGTAGAGGGGAAGCCCGAAAATTCTACAAGAGAGTTAAGGCGAGAATGCGTGGAACAGGGCTGCCCTCCTGCAAGGACAGCAATGGCCAGCTAGTGACGGACCCGGATAATGTCTGAAGATATGGAGAGATCTTTTCAGAAAGATACGGACACCACTCCAGAAGACCCCGCTCCAAACCATGACGATGGTATTAACTGTCCACCTCCGAGCCAGATGGAGATACGTGTCGCAATATCCCGCCTTAAAAACTGATGGTCTCCCAGCTGAATTGTTTAAAGCAGGCTGGGAGGAGCTGATTAGGAGCATGCATCAGCTCATGGAGAACATCTGGCTAGAGGAGATCATGCCCAGGGATTGAAGTTTCAGTCTGTTATGTCCCATATACGAGAAAGGAGATCGTAGGCAATGTAAGAACTACGGTGGAATAAGCCTATTACCAATTCGGTACTAGGTCCTTTCGAGCATATTGTGTGAATGTCCAAAGCCAATTGTAGAAAAACTAATTGAACGATATCAGTGCGGCTTTAGACCTGGTAAATCTACGACGGATCAAATATTCACTGGAAAAAACTCATGAAAAGCCGATCGACACCTACCACCTCTTTGTCGACTAAATGTCTGAGTTCAACTTTGCAGATGTACCTTGGAAAACACCAAATCCATAGTTAAGATTGGCAACAATCACTCTGAATCATTCAACACAGAAAGAGGTCTCAGGCAGGGCGATAGCCTGTGCTGTAAAAGTAGATCGACACCTACCACATCTTTGTCCATTACTAAGCTGCCTTCGACTCTCCGATAAGAAGGTTATATGAGGCCTTGTCTCAGTTCGACTTTGCAGATGTACCTTGGAAAACACCAAATCCTCGGTTAAGATTGGTAAGGATCACTCTGAACCATTCAACACAGAAAGAGGTCTTAGGCAGGGCGATAGCATGTCCTGTACACTATTTAATAGAGTTATATGGTGTCAACATATTTGGCACCATATTCCACAAGAGCCACATGCCACTAGCCTAAGCCGATGATATATACATCATTGGCCGAAATCTGCGGGATGTTACTGCAGTTTACTCATCGCTGAAAAAGGAGTCAGCAAAAATGGCTTTAGCGGTCAACGAGGACAAAACCATAAAAAAGATTTCGACGAACAAAGAGTCCTCTCGATGGGGACGCACCGTGAACGTCGACAATTATTGTTTTGAGGTAGTATATGAATTTACCTACCTCGGATATTCCGTCAATAGGAAAAATAATGTCAGCCAGGAAATCAAGCGGAGAATAGTGCTAGCCAATAGATGTTTCTATGGACTTCGACAGCACTTTAGTAACACCACCTTATCTCGAGATACGAAGAAACAGTTGTATGCTGTGGAATCGTGGGTGCTTTTGTCAACGGACATACAAAACTGGGAGTATTCGAGAGAAAAGTACTCCGAAATACATATGGACCTATCTGTGTCGACGGCGAGTTTCGTCATCGGATGAACCATGATCTGTATGAGCTTTACCACGACATCGACGTAGCTAAAAGAGTTAGAATGCAACGACTACGATGGCTGGGACATGTTGCCAGAATGAATGTAAATGCTCCAGCGAGAAAGGTGTTTGAAGGCGAAACTGAAGGACGGTGCAGAGCAAGTAGACCCAAACTCCGTTGGAACGACCAAGTGGTAGGCGACGTGCCACCATCTGGTAGGACTAACTGGAAAACACACGCAGAAGACCGAAGCGTGTGGAATTCTTTAATACTTCAGGCCTCAAATTTATGAACAACGTTCGTAAGTTGTAATGAGCCACTTAAGTAAGTAAGTAAGTAATTGTAGCAAATAGTACTTTTATTGTACCATAAAGTACTTTTGATGTAACATAATTTACTTTTACCAAAAAGTACATTTAATTTAGCACAAAGTTCTTTCATTGTACCGAAAAGTACTTTGGTTGTAACTTAAATTACATTTATTGCACCTGAAAGTACTTTTGTAGCAAAAAGTATTTTGATTATACTCTGAATCAAAAAATACTTTTGTTGTTCCAAAAAATACTTTCATTGTACCTATGTGGTACTTGAGCAGAAAGTACTATGTGTCTAGAATTACTTTTGATGTGCCACAAAGTACTTTTATTAAACCAAAAAGTACAATTTATTTCCCACAAAGTACTTATATTTTACCAAAAAGTTCTTCTATTGTAGCACTTGCTACATTTATTGAACCACAAACTACTTTTATTGTACCAAAAAGTACTTTTATTGCACCAAAAAGTACTTTTATTGTACCAAAAAGTACTTTTATTGTACCTAAAAGTACTGCCATTGTACCAAAAAGTGCATTTATTATACCATAAAGGTCTGTTTTGTGCCAGAAAGTACTTTTATTGTACCAAAAAGTACTTTTATTGCACTAAAAAGTACTTTTATTGTACCAAAAAGTACTTTTATTGTACCTAAAAGTACTGCCATTGTACCAAAAACAAGAACTACAATGGATTTTTCTTTTTAAAAAATTGTGTCGCACTTTTGCCCATTAATTGTGGCCATGATGATGACAGATTTATGAACCAGTTCATTACCTTAATATCTGATCCAATCACGACCAAAGCTTCCTGAAATCAAAATTACTAGCCAGTAGTAACATTTCAAAATGTTCACAATTGCAAACAGTTTGTTATACTAAAAAAAAAATTATTCCAATTGCAATGACAATTTCATCTAAATTGCTGATGTAGTAATTAGACCTCGAGTCAAATGGTTTTTAAAATTGATATTACCTCATCCAAGTTTATGAAGTTCAAAACAATCTGTCATATTTATTAGTTTTTTTTTTTGTTTCGCTCAATTGCCAGCTCGGCTAGAATTATAATTTCGCTCCCTTACGCTCTACAGAAGAAAAGTCTCTTAAAAAGTGCTCATAAATCACAAATGCAGTGATTTTATTATTTGCAAAACTTGTTCTCTTATATAAACAAACCAAAAATGTAGATAAATTCAATATTATCGAAATCGAAAACAAATTCAAATTCACACAACTACAACAAATCCCACAACAACAGCCATTAGTTGACGACTGGACTGGCTTATAACTAAAGCGTCAGTAGATGGATACCAACAAAAGTTCTATTGAGCTATGATAGATAATCAACTAACCGCACAGCTCAGTAATAATAAATGTGACTACAATGGCAACAACAGGCTATGCTAATTTTGTCATTGTATTGATTCGACTGAGTCCGAGTCGAGTAGTGAGAGTGAGTGGCAGTATTTAAATATTATTGTCATAATTTTTCTCATTCTCACTTATTATCCGCTTGACAATTTCGTTGAATTTGTACTTAATCATCATCAAATGAGAAAGAAATCACTTGGACAGCAAGATATTTAGATACAGCAACAACAATATAAGAAAGATATTCAGCTACAATAACGAAAATGGCAAAACTATTCAATATATAAAAATTGATTTGTCTACATTTGGTTACTGTTCATTTACGGCCGAGGATGACCACAGATTATAGTGGTGGCGACGTTGACGGCGCTGGCAATGATGATGATGAATATGAAATTTATTTAGATGAAGGTAGCAGCAAACGCCCACTTTTTTCTCCCATTCACACACAATTTCAATGTAAAATTTTAGTTTATCGAAATTGTATTTTATTGTTGGTAGTATTTTTACGCTTTTTTCAAAGGCAACCACAAACATGAGAGATATCTCTCCCTCTCACTTGTTAAGATTATAAAATTGTTTACTATACAAATGACGTCATTTTTTTTGGTTTTTAGCAAATATAAAATACTATTTTAGTGTGTAATGTGGGTGTGTGTGTGTGCACTTTATTGATGTTTAAAATAAACATTTGTGCCGGTTGTACTGCGAATTTTGGCTAAGTCATAAAATACGAAATATGTACATAAAATACAATTTAAATAAAAGGGTGATGCAAATACCGGTCGTGCTTAGTCACTTATAGTCCCTCCTAATGTTGGGTATATTGATCAGTAATGTATAATTGCATGCTAAGAGCTATTTATTTTGTATTCTTTTGGCTTGCTGGCAGGCGAATAAGTAGCACATTTCCACTAATAGGTTGTGTTGGAATTTTGAAAATTTTTCAAAAATCAAGAACTGGTGTTGGAAATTACTTTTGGACGTATGTAAATGCATTTATTAATCTGAGTATTTTTAGCTACGGAATGTTAATTTATTAAAATTAAAAATAAAATAGCAAAACGATGGGCAATAGATGCAACTAATAACATTTTCAACTGTGTATACCTTCCATTGTACGTAGAAAGGGAGCCCGCGCTATCTAAAGAATAGATTATATTATTAATTTTGTTCAAAATTGTATTCATACCCGACAAACCATACGAATCGAGAATGATATCATTCTCGAATCATATATCATTCACATTTTATTCTAGAACTATACACGCCAATGATTCGGGCGTGATATCCCGAGCTGGAGAAAATCCACCTTCGTTCTCGAATCGCAAAGGCGGTTCTTTTAAGAATCCAAAAGGCAATTTTATTACGAATCGAAAAGGCGATTCTTTTACGAATAAAAAAACGATTCTATTACGAATCGTAATAACGAGTTCCTTTCAAGTTGCAATATCTATAAATCATTCGTATTTTCCTTCTTTAAAAAAATTCTATGGGGACCATCTTAAGGTTTTCTAGAGGGTAGAAAAGATCTGAGAAAGACTTGACCCACTCGAATTGTGCAAGCGGTACTCAAGATTTCAGTTGTCCTACAAATAAATTTTAGAAATTACTTTTTGATTCATTAATGGGTAATTCCATTATGACGAGGGTGAAAGTGATACTCACACTTATCTATATAATTCAAAATTACAAAACATATTACTAAAAAAAAATCTGCGATTTCCAAGAATGCTAATCTTAAAAACGATAAATAACTTGCAGAAACAAAAATAACACGATATATGTTGAAAATTGCCATTAGCAGATTGTGACGGGTGTGACCTTACAAATTTGACAATTATTTTGACGTAGATAACACAGGTCATAAGCAAAAAAAATGCTTGAATGTATCATGGCTACCTAAATACAAAAATGGGCAAAATTTTCAATTTTATGGATTAGTTTTTTTTAAATAATTTTCAAATAAAATTGTCAATATTTTTTTAAACTTAATTTACAAATATTTTAAAAGATGTGTACAATTGTTTTTAATGCGATCAATGGTTTCAAAGTTATAAAACAAATTGTTTGGCAAAAAATAAAAAAATTTGCAAAAAAAAAATTTTTAAAAAAAAAAATTCAAAAACTGCAATAAGTATTAAATTTTATATATGTCGATATGGATCGTGAAAATCAAAACATGCCTTACATTTTTATTTACAATTAATTAAAGGTGAGATTGTAAATGGGCAGAACAGTCCCACCTCCCAACAGTGGTACCTCCCATACAAAATTACCTTTTTTTTTGGTAAATTTGGTAAGTTTAATTTCCTTACAATAACAGACAAACTCTCAGAAAAGCATAACATTTGTGACACCCCTTCTGGTAGCTCCCATACAAATGACAAAATTGGCCCTCATATTTTTAAATACATATCTTTTTTTGTAAGTTCATAGAATTCAGTTACATTTTCCGTAAGATGTACGTTTATGAAATTTTTAATCTAAAATGAATTTGGACTATATCGGCCTACCCATTTTGGTACCTCCCATACAAAATTACCTATTTTTTTAATTTGTTATTTCTTCTCTATCTTCCCAACGGACAACTCAAGGATATTTGAATTTGGTCCGTTTAACAATCTTCTAGTATTAGTTAAATACGGAGAAACCCGAAGCATTTGCCACAGCCCTTCTATTACCGCCCATACAAATGACCGAATACACCCTCATAGTATTACATAAGTTTTCTTTTTGTTGTTACACTTAATTCGGTCATATTTTGTGCAAAATATAAGCTTATTAAAATTTGACTCTGGTGTGAATATGGACTATATCGGCCGACCCCCCTTCTGGTACCTCCTATACGAAATAATCTATTTTTTGGAAAATTAATAACTACCGCAAGCAATGGAAACTAAAATGTTGTGAAAATGAGCGAATTCACTTAATTGCGAATAAATTCAAAATCAATCAATCGATTTTTATGGCCGATATGTCATTTTGTTGCTATTACATGTGACTTTGCGATAAAGCAATAAATCTGAAATATTTTTGCGGTTTTCGATTTTTCATTTTAAAACAAACAAATTAAGAGGTTGTTCTTTTCGATAGACATAGAAAAAACCTACGTTTAGTGGACGCTGCGATTTAAAACTACCAATTTTAGACTTATTCGACTCACTTTCAGTTAGATTTTCATCCTTTTTTTATTGCCTCCACTTTTGTTTTACTTGTTACAACGGCTCTTTATCCATAATTTTCGTAGCATTTCTTCTTTTTCTATTACTTTCTCTCTCCAGAGATAAATGCAGTTCAAATTTAGTTGTCGATTTCTATTTTTGACTTAAAAAAAAAAACGTAATTTCCCTTTACACCCCATGAAAGAGTTAAGGGGTAGCTTCTCGCGTTGTTGTGAATTAACACGTTTTCGATTTTAAATTCACAACATACGGCACCCACTTGTTTATCGACGAATGAGAACGTCACTGTTTGAGAATCTTTTACTAGACATGGCGATTGACTTGACACTTATACTGCGAAGTTGCTGACGACAACATCAAGGGGGCCGGCAATGAAAGAAAAAAGTAGATGGCTGAAGCCTTGAATCGAATCACGGATCCCCCACATGGTAGTCGCGTGTTCTAACAACTATGCCACGGCCGGTTTGACAGTCATTGAAAAAATTGCACTCTAGCTTTGGAGTGGCGGGTGTGACCAAATATTTTCTAAATAAAATACTCGAATGTTAAAATCGTCACAAATTTTCGTTATATTATTTTTTTTTGTCGAAAAGTAACAATTTTATTAAACTTTTTTTAATTTTTGCTGTGACGGGTGGCGGGTGTGACCAAATATTTTCTAAATAAAATACTCGAATGTTAAAATTGCCACAAATTTTCGGTATATTATTTTGTTGTTGTTGAAAAGTAAAAATTTTATTAAACTTTTTTTAATTTTTGCTGTGACGGGTGTGACCTAATATTTTAACATTTATATTAACTCACAAAACATACAAAGTCGAAACTTCAACAAAACTCAAACAAGATTTAAGGAGAGAATGGAATATACGAAAACATCAAAGTAAGTTCAAACATATAAGGAAGAAAAGCAGAGTGTTCGGTACATGCTCATTTAAATGTTTTGAAAAAGTGATAAAAATAAAAAAAAAATTAAATTTTTTCCATTTGTCCATAATTTTTGGTCACTTGTAGACATCCATTGACGGATTTTTTATAAAAATACGTATATGATATATTTTGTGTTTAGCGCCGCACAGTGGGTTGAAACATTGGTAAACTGGGGATTAATTCAGTATTAATATTTATATTTTTTTGTAAATTTTTATATTTTTTATATAAAAAATAAGAAAAAAAAATATGTGCATAACTATATATGGATTTAAACCTATTTTAGGTATTATTGTGATAAAAGTCATCATCACCGTCACTATCATTATCATCAACATCATCATGGTCATCATAATCATCATCATCATCATTATCATCATTATTATCATCTTCTTCTTCATCATCACATGTTTTTAGCAACTGTGGTTCTTTCACAATAAATTAAATTAGTAAAAAAAAACGCAATAAATCCGCAAGATTTTTCTTTTGGATATATAAGCTGATATCTCATATTATAAGAGCATTTAATAAAATTTGCTTGATCTCACCCAGAAACTGGTTGAAACTCTATGTTTATATCGAAAATATATCATTTATGGATCACTTTTAAGAAAAACATTAAAAATATTTGCAAAACATTTGCCTAAACAAAATATATTTAATTATATACCCAATCACCTAAAGTTGATGGTTCCATTATAATATTTTTACTTTTAGAAGACCCAACAAAATTTATAAGTAATCGAAATATCAAAATTTTCTGTTTTTGCCATGACACGCAAAATTTGTAAAAATTGTTTAACTTTGACCGCTCACTGCCAATAAAGTAATTTACTTAAAGCAGTAATTTTAGTAATTATTGATGTAGAATTTTATTCACTTTCACCCAATACAAAACATGTCAGTGCCAGATAAACTTCAGTTTTTGAATTAATCCTCACTTTTGATACATTTCAACCCTCTGTGCGCCGTTTTACATGGAATTGACCATATTTTCGAATATTAGCAATAATATTAAGAGTTTTTACATTGTTTACGGTTTAGTTTAAAAAATTAATACGACTGCCAAATTTGAATTACATTTTTTTAATAACAATAACTTATCATTTTTTCCAATTTTTTATTATTTTTTTGTGTTCAGCGTCATCTTTGAATTATCCTTATGGAAAATTATAAAAGTATTATAAAGAAATTTATTAAATAAGTAAAAAAATTTTCTATAAAACTTCTCTCTTTTATCAAACAACTAATTTCATTTCAAAATATTAACAACCTTTTTATAAATTATAATAAGTTAATTTCTATTCCAACATCTCAAACACATTATTTACACTGACACCTAAATAATAATCTCTATCTCTAATAAAACGTAAAACCTGCTCTGAATGCTAAACATGAATGAATGTTAGGACAGACATTAGACCCGCACTAGAGTAGTACTACATATGTATATACTGTGTGTGTGTTCTCGTATCAGCATTAGAAACTGCAAATGTATTCTAATCTAAATTCCTTACAGCCCATGCACATGTAGGAACATATTTCAAATGTTTTTTTTTTGTTTGTTGTATTCTTGAAAACAACTTTTTAACAAATTATTTTTAAATGAAAATCACATTGAAATCTAGTTGTATACAAAAATACACACACGCACACTGCTGTGGGGTAACCTACATACATACATACATAGATAGATAGAAACACTTGTGTACCCACAAAAATATCACTGCATTTGGACTTAAAAATATAACGACGGATGACGCCTACACTAAATATCGAGAGACTTAAATTCAACAGCAACAACAACAACAACAATAGCTCGACATCGATCGACAATCGATTTTAGACGCACTCACATACACACGCACACACACACACTAAAATGTTGTTTATTCTATAAAAGAAACTAAAAACAAAATCTTTTAATGCTGTGAACCTACATATTTGAACGACTAAGATTTAAATTTGATGAAAGTTTGAATTTTATATGAGGTGGGGAATTTAATTAATTTAAAGAAAGAATATTATGAAAAGATTGCATATTTGTAGAAATTTGTTGGTAATTATCATAACTTAATATATAAAGGTTGTTATAACCAAGATATTTTTCTGCTATTTCAAAACTAAACGTAAACAACGGAAAATACGCTTTTTTCTATACTGAATCGTTTATGCCAAAGTTTAAACCAAATTTGTCAGCCTTTTAGCTCTAGTCATAAGGTTTCAAACTTGCATCCAGCTGATGAACAAACATGTCTAGATGGCTTTTAGATTATCATCATCACAAAAAGTATAACTGGTCGTTACAAATGGAATGACACCATTTGAATTATTTTCTAACTACTTGTTAATTACCTGTTTCTTTAACATTTTAAAGAACCTTAAATGAGTGTCATTAAACACAAGATATTTTTCAATTAAAAGTATTTATTCCTACATTTAACTCTTCCTCTATTAAATGAACTACAAAACGAAAGCAATAAATTAAATCATGCCGCATTTATAACTTTGTTGTTTTACTTAACAATTCTTTATTTCTTTCTTCTTTTTTCTCAACATTAAAGCCGCCTTACAAAATTACACAACATTTCGTAACTTCCGTTATTACTTTCATTATCACACCAACTCTGCGCTTATATTTCCGTTACATTTCAAATAAGAAAGATTGAAAAACTAAAAATTGTGTGTGTGTGTGTGTGTGTGTGTGTGTTGTGTGGAGGACTGAGGTGAGAGAAATTAAAAATAACTTTTTTAATGTCTAAACACGTACACACACATGTTACATATATAGATATACATAAATGTATCTACTAAATATGTAGAAGTTACGATAATTTTCCAAAAAAAAAAACAAAAAACGATATAAAAATACATGAAAATAATATCACGCCTAATAAAGATTAAGATAATAAAAACAATATCGAAATTCATTATTAACACGTACCTTAATGTAAGCAAGCGAAACAATATATATGTATGTGTGGTTGTATTCACCAATAACATAACTATGACACACGCCGAGAAAATTTACTGAAATGAACTATTGGAACTTTCCTTAGCCCATACGTTGTTCAGGGTTTTCTTCGGTGTCAACGTAATTTAACAAAAAATAAATTAAAAAATGACACTTGCCACGGAAATTTTTAACGAGTTGATGACATTTGATTTTAAATTATGGACAAACATCGTTGTTAGAGGAATTTATGTCTTAAAGGTTCAGTAGGTGGGATTAGTTATTAAGATATCAGGGTGTATATAGCGGTGGTCAAAATATTAGCACAGCAGGGTGAGTGTAACTAACTGCTACGTAATTCCTGTCATCAACAGACAGTAATGAGTTCTTATATAATGATTGGACAAAAATGAGAGGAGATATTAAAGGTAAAATAATTTTGATGCACAATAAGTCACAGTTTAGAAAAATTAAAATTTGACCTTAATCACGTACACAACTTCACATTATTTCCAAAAACGATTGCACAAAATATAAGGAAATGTCAAAGATATATGAAACTTGGTACAGATTTAGTAAAAAATTCAAATTTGGGTTTATCCAGGCATTAATATACCTGTACCTCCGATACCTCCTAATGAATTAATTAAAAAAAATTCGACATCATCCAGGCATATTATACCTTCGATACCTCCTTCTGCAGAAGGACAACATTTAAGCAGAATCGAATCATAACTTTTAGTTTTTTATATTCAAATTGATCAAAGGTTCTAATCTTGCTATAACATTCTATTAAATAATTCTATTTTGACTAAATTTCTGACGATCATATGTTTTGTATTACTTTCAATGTCGACGAAAAATTAATTTCCAAATACTTTCGACACAGAATAATATTATAAACAGAAGCCCTTTTTTGACAGACAAAAACTGCCTGCAGGGGGACTCGTGTATGCTAATGGTACTAAACGCGCACTTGGAATACTCAAAGCGCACTTGGAACACTCTATCTGTTTTCCCTCTCCATCCATTTAATAGACTTTGGTCTTATATATATTGAAAATAAATGGTGGTATGATGGTAACAATGTATAATCCATGTGTGTATGTTGTTATATATACAAAACACATTGCGAATTACTGGTAATATAGCATTCTCTCAGTTACCTCTCAGTGACAGACAGCGCCTCTACAAATAATTTTTCGCATTTTTAGAACAAAGAGAGAGATGGGGATTCTGATTAATATTATTCTGTGCTTTCGAGTTCTCCATTGCGTAAGGACCACAGAAAAAGAAAATGATTTATCAACATCGCAAAATAAATTTAAAAAAAAGCCAGCTGACGCCATCTTTGGAGGAATTTGGCGGTTAAAACTCACAACAACATCTAATAATGCCTTGACACAAACCTTGTTATCTACAAAGGAACGAAACAGAGTTGCCAAAAATGATCGTATGATAATCGGATTACATCTCCGATCGAGAGCCGATGAATTGAAAAAAAATCGGCCAGTGGGTATTTTGGTGCCAAGGCATCATTCGAAAATTTATTTTTCAGAGAATTCACCCCAAACCAGACGGGCCCAAACCCAACGGCCCCACAAGGACCTGACGATATTAATTGCTACTAGAGGGATCTGCACAAATACCCATGCTACTTTTCTATGATAAACTTCGGTTGTTGATCGATAATGGTCTGAGGTGGATTCTCTAAAAAATTAACTTTGGAGCTGGCCTTTCCAAGCTGTCACATTACCCCGAAGAGTATAAACTCCGACGAGACATACTGGAAATTAATCTATTGCCCTTCTTGAAGCGAAACCAGGAGATAAATTACATTTCTCAGCAAAAGATTATGTCTACTCACTCCAGTAAGGAAACAAAAAGTTGGGTTCGGTCAGATAATATTGAAAACTTAGAGGGGCCAGCATGTTTCCATGACATGAACCCTATTGAAAATGTATGGGACATACTTATTCATAAAATGTACTCCAACAACAGGCAATACAATAGCGTTGCAGAGCTAAAATCTGCAGTAATAGCGGATTGGGACTACTTAGAAAGTTCAACCCCAAAAACCCTTAAAAATAGTATGGCCGATAGGCATTTTTGAATTTATTCAAAATAAGAGAGGTCATACGCATTATTACAAAGTGTTTTTTATTTTAAATTAGATTTTTGTTTTAATAAATAAGTTTTATTTCGTAATTAAAAACCACTGCGTATAATTCCATAATCACCCCAAAATGTAAAGAAATGCAAAAAAACATAACCTTAACTAAATACAATTTTGTTGTTGTTGGATGTAAAAGTGTAGTTTTTGATTCTCTTTCTTTCCTCATATTCGGTTTTTGGATTATGACCCTTTAAGTACATCTGCATCGAAAAATAGTGGTGCGTATAATTTTCACCTCACCAGTGTATGTTTGAACTAACTTTGACGTTTTCCTATATTCTCTTACTCTTTATTAATTAAAATCGTTATATTTAAAAAGACAAAATTTTTGTGGGTTTCGTTAAAGTTTCGACTTTGGGAAATTCCACCTCAAACGGCCCTATACAGAAAAAATAAAAATCCATATTTTATACAAGAGAGATAAGGGAGACAACTAGAGAACAACAATTATGGACAAATTAGAAAAATTACATTTCTATCAATTGGCAGCAGTTTGAAATGGGCTTATAACGAACACTCTCATCTCCATCTTTATACGCTAGGACTTACATTAACATATTCTAATATTCCATTCATCTTGATAAGTAAAAACTATTATCTCCAGAAAGACATAACTTCTGGTTTTTTTTCTCTTAAGGTTTCGGTTTTGTATGTTTTATAATAAAAGTTTTAGGAGTAAATAGAAATATACGAATTTTTGTGTCACAACCGTCCTCGTAAGTATGACAAAAGTTTAATAAAATTGTTACTTTACATGATAAAACATTAATACTTTCCAACAATAACAATGTAAGTACAATTAATAATATAGAGGCATTTTGTGAACATTTATTTAAATATTGGAGGTTTTAGTTACAGAAAACATATGGTCACACCCGTCCCTGGATAAAAAATGAAGAATGCCATAGCCACAACAAACATAATGTTTGGGTTTTCTTAAATATGATTGACATGGAATTTTTCTGCGAATTTTGTATGAGAGCCTCCTTAGGGTGTTATGATAGGGAGTAGGTATGTAAGAGAAGAATGTTAGGAGGGAAATGCCAGTGGGTTCGGTCATACATTTTACCCCTCTAGAGGGCACCATGGCTGGAGCTTATTTAAAAAAAAATTTTAAAAACGAAAAATTGTGTGGAAACCACCTTAAGGGTTGAAAGTAGAAGTGGAAGATATTGGGGGTCGGTCATACATTTGACTCCTCTGGGGGCTGCTTTGGGGAAGTTAGAGCAGTGAGAGAAAATTTTATAAAAATTTGATTTTTGTATGGAAGTCCCCTTAGGTGGTGAAGATGGGGGGGGGGGGAGGGGGAAGGTATGTTTGGGAAAAATTTTAGGTGGGAAAAATGACTGGGGTAGGTAACTTATTTGGACACCCTAGGGTCAATTCCGGGGCAGTTGGGGGGCTTGTTGAGGATTTTTTCCCCAATACGAAGAGTTTCTCGTTAATAACCGGGAGCTAGATTTTGATTTTAAGCCAATGTTTTCTTGGGCAAATTTTCTTAGAATTCATCGTAGATTACGATATGATCCCACTCTAATGATTATTATATTAATATTATTTTCTTATATGTTTACCTCTATGTTTGTAATATACATAATTTAACTCTCTTAAAACTTTAATTTCTTCATACTTTTGGAGTTTATTTTACTAGGTCACACCCGTCGTAAAAAGATGTCACACCCATCTTTTTTTCTAAAAAGTTTCTTATTAAGAAAAAGTAGTTTTTTGCGAACAGTAAGTACTTAACATAATCAAAAACATTATAAACAATTGCCTATCACAATAATTGTGGACTTTTTACGAAAAATTTTACAGAATTCAACCTGAATCATAATTTTGTAAAAGCTCAAATTCCCCAGGTCACACCTGTCGTTGTGTTCTAATGGACATTCTGAGCAGAAATCAAGTTCTTTCGGTGTCTTTGTTACTAACGTTTTAAAACATGGTCACACCCGTCCCAATGGATTGCCCCTTTGTATTTTTTATAATAAGAGTTTTGTGTGTTAATAAAAATATGAAAATTTTAGGTCACAGTACAAATTAAAAAAGACGTTTAATAAAATTTTTACTTTATATATCGTCCCCTTAATATAACAATAGTGTATGTGCTCATACACCATTATTTTTTTATTGCATATTTAGAATCTCCACCATTGATTCTATGCCTGGTCAAAATTTCGTCAAAATCTACTTCCACAAAGTGCGTCAAAAGGTCATTGGAAAAAATAGTATATAATTTTTACTTCGAAAATTTCATAGACATCCGATTTGACGAAAACTTTAAACTCGATTTTCTCAAAACACCAAAAAAATTATACACTATTGTTTTATTAAGGGGACGATATGATCTTGTTTTGTATTGTTGATCTATATGTGTAAATAATGAATGTGTTTTCATCGTTCGGTTCAAGATCTATTCTATTATTGCTAATAGAATTTGTTTTACAAGAGTTATGTGAAATGGATTATGTTGACAGCTGGCAGGGCAGTTAGCTATTTCGATGGTTGCTAAACCATCTTCATCAGTACCCTTTGCTGTGCCTTCTTCACTCATTATCACAACCTTAAGTGTTAAAAGCTTGAAGAAACCATCGTGAAGCCCAAACACACCGGTACGAAAATGGTATCAACGAAGACCACACGTCAACATAATCCACAGAACTCTTGTCTATGCTTTGTCCATCGGACAAAATTGCGTAGAATTGTTTTTGTTTACTCTATACAATTAACTCTTAATACTTGCCAACAATAACAAAGTAAGAGCAATTAATAATGTAGTGAAAATTTGTGGCCATCCAATTTCATATTCGATATTTGGTCACACCCGTCACTCCAAAGCTAGAGTGCAATTTTTTCAATTGAAGGCGAAAACTAAGGAAGAAACATAAAGGAAATAAAGAAAAATATGAACTGCATTCATTTTTAGAGAGAGAAAGGGATAGAAGAAGAGATGCTAAGAAAATGATGACGGATATAGAGGTGTTGGAACAAAGTTAACAAAAAAGCAAACAACGAAAAAATTATGAAAATCTAACTTTAAGCGTGCTGAATACGTCTAAAATTGGTAGACTTAAATCGCTCCGTCTGTTAAGCGTGTGTTTTCTCTAAGATCGTCATAAAGAATTGCTGTTATTAAGCAACTTTTTCAAAGATGACCTCTCAATGTGTATATTTACATCTATCATTAAAGGCTTTTAATCGAAGAATGCATAACTTTGAACGAGCCGATAAAGTCTCATTGTATGACTACATTACTTTTTGGGGGATAAGTAAATGTCTTTTTATTTTCTTGTATGTTTAAATTAATATTGGTTTTATTATTGCAATCAATAAAAAGTATAATTTCCTAACAATTTTCGAGTTCCCATACTTGGTCACACCTGTCACATGTTCTTAAGAACAATTAATAACACTGTGGTAGTTGAAAAAAAAAACAAGAACGGGCACGACAGTTTTACCCTAATTCGGACACGAGGAATCGAACTGCATCTTTAGTTTTTTGAGTTACAATAACGGTTTCATATTACATTTTTTTAAGTTTTTTGTTTACTTTGAGAAGGTTTTTTAAGGGGTTAAATAGATATTCAACAAGCTATAGTTGGGTTTTCGAATAAGTTTGACTTATTTAAAACAACTTTGTCGAAGACGGCGAATCGGACAACCCAACTATATTCTGCGAAAATCGAATTAAGCACATAAGCCCCTACCCCTGAGAAAAAATATTTTTAATTTTTTTTAGTTATCACGAGCATTTATACATATTTTTTCTTAAAATATTTTTTTTCAGGGGCACAGACTATAGTTGGGTTTTCGGATACGCCGTCTTGGACAAAGTTGTTTCAAATAAGTCAAGCTTATCCGAAAACCCAATTGTAGCTTGTAAACAAAATACTTCAAAAAATTGTTGTATGAAACCGTCAATGTAACTCAAAAAACTAATGATGCAGTTCGATTCCTCGTGTTCGAATTAGGCTAAAACTGTCGAGACCGGCCTTCTAAATTATTTTTTTTTTCAAAAACTATCACATTGTAATATCTGAAACAATTATCTACATCAAAGTAGTTGTGCAAGTTTTACGGATATATTTACAGAATATGATTTCAGATATTTCGTTAAATCCCAAATAAGGTCACACTCGTCACAATCTTCTAATGGTAATTTTGAGCAAATATCGTGTTCTTTTTGATTTTAAAAGATATTAAAAGTCTTTAAGATTTACATTCTTGGACTTTTTATCAATAATATATCCTATATTTTTGAATTATAGTACAAAAAAAGTAATTATGACGGCCACATCCGCCACAATGGAATTACCTAAATGGAACTTTTTTAGATTTGTTTTTAGTTTTGTCTGTTTCAATTTTTAAGTCACATCGCATTAACTAATTAAAAAAAGATAGTTAAATCAACTGCAATACAAAACAGATTGCGAATCTCTGACATAGTTAAAACTCAATATGAATTAATAAGTTTTGACAAAAGTGGGATACTTCAACAATTTGTTGGGGCTGTTAAAGTGATTTAATGGAATTTCTTCAAAATTGACGATGACTCAACTTGTGTCGATATCATCATCCAAAAGCGCGTATCTGCTGGCGAAATTCAATGTTTACAACAAAGTAAAAAATATACTATTTATAGAAATGCGAATATCCAGATGGTTGTTGTGCACATCATCATCATATTATAGCATAGCATATTACGTATGCATATACAGAGTACAAAGTATGTATGTATGTATAATATACATTATATATGAACATAAAGTAAACTAAATTTTCAGGGCTTCTCATAGACTTTGTCAAAGAAATCAAGTGTGAAAATGAGTAAATCATAGGATGTCATAGTATAAACAAAAAAGAAAATAGAAAAAAATAATAACAAGAAATAAAAATTGGCAAACAACACAATAACAAAAAAAAATTAAAAAAAAATTAAAAAATTAAAAAAAAATTGGCTTAAATTTATAATAAAAAATATAATATAATAAAAAATTTTTAGAACATAATAAGAAATCAACTAATAATGACTAATAAATCATAATAATACTTACAAATAATTTCGCCTTGTTGCGGTATAAATGTGGTTGTATGTTTGATTGCTGTTGGCAAATCTCGTTTGGATATAGAATTTTATTTATTTAATTTTTTTTTCCTCGTTTCTTTCACAAATTTCATATAAAAACAAACTTGAAATCTTGAAATTGAAATTAACAATAATAAAAAATAGAAGAATGAAAAACACACACAAAAATCGAAATAAAAACGCATAACACATAAATATATAAATCAGCATATGTTGAACGCGAATGCGAAGAGAAAAAATAAATTGAAACCGAAAGAAATATAAAAAAACACACACACGAAAAATTAAAACTTGAACACAATCACCGCTGCAGAATCAGCAAGATGAGTTAATTTTTTGTTGATTTTAACAAAATTGTAGTATTTGCTGTTGTTTTTTTGTTTGCTGTTTTTATTTATCATATTCTTTAAGGTAGTAGAAAAGGGGAGTAGACGAACGGTCATTGTGGTGGGGTGGAGGGGAAGCATGACTAAAACTCGTTAATTGGTAGCATATACATAGATATGTAGGTAGATATATATGATTTTTAATTAAATATGTTGCGGAAAGATTTCAATGACGGTTTTTTAAGGTTTTTTTTATCACTCATATAAGATTTTATTTGTATCTTTTTTATTAAAATTTGTTACGTTTTTTTATAATTTATTATAACTCTTTGTTATATTTGTTTTTCTACACTTGTTTTTTTATATTTGTTCTAATTTTTTTTACATTTTCCTTGATACCTCTTGCGTAGGGGTAGGAAGTTGTTGGTTGGCTTAGTTAACAAAACTCTACATGGCCACATGTAGTCAGTCAGTCAGTAGACATTTTCTTGTCATTTACACTAGACTCATATAAACGTTATCATACACCATACACTGGGGGTATGGCATTATTATTACGACATTCTTCTAAGACACTATAACAACAACAACAACCAGACTTGTGTAGAAGGCTGTTTTCGATAGCATGAGACAGACACACGAACAAACACCATTTCATATAGATCTCAAGAGTAGTGGCAACATTTTGCTCTAATGCTCCACACAAAACACCCACAACAACACAAAAAATTACGTGGCGGTTAGTTAGGTTTTCGTTTTCTGGTCTAAATAGAAGACCAAAAACTTCCAACATATTTTCAATTTCAATTCATATGACCATTTTGGCATTTAGAATTTTCCAAAAAAAAAACACCAGCACAATACACATCACATCATCGACCAGGGCGGCGAACAAGCAACCGAGCAACAGACGGTGGCTAACGAAAAAATCCATATGTTGCTCGGTAATTATCAACACCAACAGAGAACTTTTATACGCGATATATAGAAGCGGCTAAAAGGGGGCCAGCAGAAGTAAGAGGAGGGGTGTACAACATTTAGTGATGATTGAATAGGGAGTTGTTAGCCTATTTGCTGAGGTGCGGATTTTAGCTACACCACCCCCTAAAAACCTTTATCTTCCTTCTCCACCAATTCTTCAACATCATCTCACACTTTCCTCCCCCTCTATTCCCCCATACGTCACACTTTTTTTTATTTCCAATATATTGTTTTACTTTTAATTACTCTGCTGTCTGTCTGTACAGCTCTTTTTTATTATTTTACCCGATTTTATCCGTTTATTTTTACTTACGCGTACTTTAAGTAGCAGACTACACAAACTAACTGAATTCAATAGCGAAACTGACTAAGCTCCAATGGGTCACACCTCACTCAGCAGCACACAATAGTATCTCAGCTCGCCATAGTATCTCTCGCACTTTAAGAGGCTCCCTCTAATAGATTCTCTTTTGTGCTATACTCCACTCTCTTACATACAACGAACAGATATTCCCACGTTCTCTCTTTGTAGTATTTGATCTTTGCCAACAGCAAAGCCCACAAAACGATTTTAAAGATCATTTATTATGCTCAGCAATTGGAGCATAGAATATTTTTGTGTGAGCACAATCAAAACTGGTAGCCTGAGACAATATGTATGGCAGAAACCATATGTTTCACTAAACGACAATGCACAGTACAACACACATAGAAAAACTGATATCTGTGTTCGCTGCTACACACTGCTATACATTTATAGGCCTCCCCATAATCTTATAGATAAAATATCACAACAAAGAAAACATGAAATTCGTTTTGGTTTCTGTTTCTGTTTGGGAGCCACAGCCGGAAAATGTCGTTAAACCCCGTGTCCATATTTATGAACTGCATTAGAATCGAAATAAATAGCAATTAGGAAGACAAGTGTGCAAGTTTTGAGACATTCATTGACATGGGACAATAAAACAAATGTGATTGATAAATTGATACATGTGTCTTGTATGACACTAGATGAGAGTAGACAACGTTCATATGGAGATATTAGAAGTTAAGTGATCAATAATGGTGATCATATAGGGGATGGTACTCTTTAAAAAAATTGTATGTGACAGAGAAATAAGAAATACTCTTTAATGTGTAACTGTCACCTATGAGGAATACTAAGATCAGAAGTCATTTACAATGGAGGTCTTATTAAAAAGTTGGTATTGGCGAAAATTGGAGAAAGTTATATAAGAGAATGCGATTTTCAATTAAAACAATAGGAAACCAGTACAAAAAGGTCTATCAGTTGTGCTGATTTATTCATATCCTCACACTACGACTTTCCTGCAAGATTGAGGTAGATTGTGCTTAAGATTTCATACTAGTGCAAAAAACAAAATGTGATCCGTACTGTTGAAGTCAAAAGAGGCCAAAGGAAAAAATTGAGCCATTAACAAAACAACAACAAGAATATGCGTTTTTTTCGATAGCACACGAAATAAGAAACAGCGCAAAAAAATATAGATGGGGCGCATGTAGAGTGCTTGGATCAAATATATATATATGATTTTCTGAATCATATAATGTAATAAAGGGTGGTAAAATTGTAAGAGCCGATGTCGTAAACGTCAAGCTCTTTTCTAAATTTTATTTGACATTTCTCAATTTCAGACTAACTCAATTGTGTATCCATGGAAAGATACACAATCGAGCAACGCGTTTAAGATATTCAGGCTTATTATTAAAATGGGCGTTCAAATCAAATGTGCGTACAATCAAAAAAATCGTGCAAAAATTTGAGCAAACCGGGTCTGTAGGAAATGTGAAAATACCAGTGCATCGATGTACACCTCGTACTGCAGAAAATATTGCTGCTGTTCGCGAAGAGCCGTCCACTTCAACTTATTATCGTGCCCAACAATTGCACCTCTCACGCTCGTCGTTGATGAACATTATACATAAAAACTTGCATTTACACGCTTAAAAGTTACAATTGACTCAAGAACTAAAGCCTCTTGATCATTCCAAACGTCGTCAATGGTCAGAATGGTGGCAAGAAATGGCAACAGTGGATGATAAATTTTCGAAGTAAATCATCTTCAGTGATTAGGCACATTTTCATCTCAGTGGATTCGTCAATAAGCAGTAATGTCGCATTTGGGCGAATGATAATCCAGGAGTGATTGTCGAAAAACCAATGCACCCACAAAGATTGACTGTTTCGTGCTGTTTATGGGCTGTCGGCATCATCGTGCCGTATTTTTTTTCCAAAATAACACCAGTCAGGCAGCTACTGTGAATGGTGTTCGCTATCGTAAGATGATAACGAACTTTTTATGGCCCGAATTGGAAGATATTAATGTGAACGATATGTGGTTTCAACAGGACGGTGCCACTTGTCACACAGCAATCGGCCTTATTCCCGTAGTCGTCGTCTTGTGACGACTCTGTAAAATCGGTACTCTCGTAGTCGTTTTCGATAACTATCGGTAACTATTGACACAAATTTGGTATTCTGTAAGGAAATGTGACGACGACATTGAATCGAAACGACTCTGAATCTGTCGTCACAGTTTTTAGTAACGACTTGAAACAATTTGAAGGAATAATTTTAGTTTTTGTAAATTTAAAAAAGGTTTTGTTTAATGGCGTCAAGAATAACAATGTCGAGTAACAAATAAGGGCTTGGAAACAAAATCCTTCATAGTTACAAGTATTTTGTCTAATTTTAAGGGGTAATGTGAGAAAATTGGTGAAAAAAAACTTAATTCCTTTGGAGCGCCTTTAAGAATCATTTGCGGTTGTAGTTATGAATGTGGTCTTCTTTATTTGTAGCAAAAATTTTGATATGGGTTTCATCGACATATCCAATAACTCCAGTAAATCCTGTTAAAAAATTTAGTTTTTGCTGCCGATTTGTCATCTTCAGTTACTTCCAATTGTATCCAAGGTGGAGAAATCACCTCTCTAATGCATTCAGGGTTTCGACAGGAATCTTACAACTTCTGGCTGCACTTACACTTAGGTTGTAAGGCCCCTGTCCAAAGGACCTCAATGTTGCTGACAACTTAATTATGACTGAAACATATGTCCTGAGTTCACTTTTCATTATAGGAACTATTTCTATAGGAACTATTACGTAATTAAATGCTGCCTTATTAAGACTTAAGTAGTTCTCGAATCTAAAAAAAAGTTAGAAGGCCGGGCAGCGGGTAACCTCAAATTACAATTTTAACACCGATGAACATACTCGTTATTCGGCAAATTTAAGATATCGGATCATAGTCGAAGTATTTCCCGTTCCAGTATAAGATATTTCTTGCTTTCCTAATCGCATGAATTTGATTCGGGCACAAAAATATTTTTTCATGAAACACAATAAAAATCAAATTAATCAGCTGATGTACAAATGTTACATCAGCTGTTGTCATTTCTTTCATGTTATCGATTACCAGTCGACGTCGTCTGATGGTAGTTACAGAATACCGAAATAGCATTGATGTGACGACGATGTTGAAACGAAGTGATGTTGACATAAAAACGACGACGATGTCGACGACGACTACAGGAATAGTGGTGAATGACCCTTTTGCGCGACAAATTCAATGGCCGTGTTATCTCACGTGGTGGCGATGTCAATTGGCCGCCAAGATCATGTGATTTGACACCGTAGGAGTTCTTTCTGTGGGGTTATTTGAAAGAAAAGGGGTACGTCGATGAGCCAGCAACAATTCAAGAACTAACGGATGAGATAATTCGGCGCATTAACGGCATAGGCCCTCAATTATGCCACAACGTCATCGAAAATTTGGACCATCGGATGGAGGTTAGCCGCCGAGGTCACAGCATACATAATTAAACCATACCAATATTAATCATAATAAAAAGAAATGACAATAATTTCCTAAATAATTTGTGTTTTATTCAAAATCAACATCGGCACTAAAAATGTATCCAACCTTTATTATACTAAAAACCCACAAAAATTCCTCTTTTTTGTAAGCATAGTATAATTATATTATTAAAGGCTAATATTTTCTGAATCCTTGGAGAATACATCTTGATATTTGCACATCATGTATGCTCAATATTAAGAAAATTAAAAAATACCTTTTCAGGTTATTCAAGGACGAAATTTTGTTGTTATTTGATCCACAAGGACCTTCCCTATTTGTTTTTTATTTTTAAAAAGGAGGTTAAACCTTAATAGGTGACACCTTGACACCGTTACAATCTTATGACGCATTCAAAAGTTATTCCAACTTGAACACAGCTATCTCTTCACTAAAATGTTGCAAATTACCAACTTTAGACAGCTATAAAACCAGAACCGTGGGGAGGTTTAACCTAACACTAGCGCCATTGTGACGGCAGCAACGAGAAGAACATAAGCGATAAATTTCATAAAAATCTAAAGCCATCAAAATCCAGACGGGATCGAAACAATTTGGAATCATTTTCATTTTAATTCTCAGAATGGTTGGATTCAGTCACCCGGTTTTTTAGGTTTTGCCTATCGATTCGAAGTCATGAATCTAAACAATTCTCAACGTCCGAAAGCTTTCATTTCAAAAATTATTGGACAAATATTAATTTTTGGGTAATAGGTAAATTTGTTGAGTGAGGAACCGGTAGACACCAAATAACATTTGGACACATTTATATAACATTTATATCACAATGGATTTAGTTGACTTGCTAAAAAAAAATATAGTTGAATTCGGTCATTTGTATGAGAGATCTGAAAGGATGTTGCCAAAATTTCAGTTTTCTGAGGTAGTAAAACCGATCAAATTGTATCCTGCAGCAGTTATGAGATAAATATTAAAGAAAGTGATTTTTTATAGAAGGAAGGAAAAAGATTATTACAGGAAAGTAATAAAGAACAGTGAAAGTTTACTTGAGTTATCGCTTGATGGCTGGTAGCCATCCAGCCATATAGACGGACATGGGTTAATCGTCTTAAAAAGTCAAGAAACAAAATTGGAGTTGGAGTCCAATTTGGCTTCTTCGATGCGGTACTCGTTTTCACGTATCAAATGATATACAGTCGAAACTCTCTATAACGAATACCTATATAACGAAGTTTTCTTTATTGCGAAGCAATTATAAGAACACTGTGTTTTGGGTCTACTTTGAGTGTATTATAATCTCCATATAACGAATATTTCCTTATAACGAAGCATTTTTTCGACCGTAATTTCAAAATTGAGGAGTTTTCAATCTCCATATAACGAATTTAGGCAAAACCGAACGCACGCATACAAAAAAGAAAACGACGTCGCTATGTTGTGTGATATTGTTGCTCGGTGTGTACTTTGTTGATGCTTTGAATCGTTTATTTACCATAAAATTGAAAATGTATTTTGGGAAACCACCGAACTATGCAAGTGGCAACTGGAATCATTACCATCTTTCACATTTCTTGCAGTCGCTATCAGTTTGCCTTTGCATATCGCGATACATACTGTGTTTACTTCTCTAAATGTATTAGAAAATTATAATGAAGAAGAAAAGTGGAAAAATTTACTTCAAACCAAAATAACTGACTACTACAAATAAAAAATGTTAAAACGAACAAAATTGTTTTTCTTTTCTATATAGCGATTTTTCTTTATAACGAAGTAAATATCCAGTCCCTTGGAATTCGTTATAGAGAGTTTCGACTGTACATTAGAAAAGGTTCGAAAAAATTTATGTTTTCTCCCCCCAGTTTTATAGTTTGTCTGAAGACAATTTGAGAACGTCAAATTTTTTTCGGATCCGTGCACCCTACGACCCCCGAAAAATATTTTGTTCCATTGCTTCATCACTACAACAAAAATCACAGTTTTAAAAATCATTTTAGATTTAGTAAAAAAGAAGACAAAACTTTGATTGCATTGAATATTCATCAGTGATATATAAATAATTAACCAGATAGGCAGTCACAATAATTTAAAATTAATAAATAAATACATTTGTGTATAAAACCACAATACAAACAGCACTGTTATAGCTTAAAACCAATCAGATAAAGGCTAATAATTATTATTTGCAATATCACAAATGAATACTATACTATATATACTGCATGTTTACATGATGTATTTTAAGCTGAATACAACATACAGTATGTTTGTTTACTCTATCGTTAAATTTTGCTATCTTTTCTGTGAAACAATGTTTTTTCTGTAGTAGTCGATTGTCGAACTTCAAAGGTGGATGTGAATACGCCTGGACATTAACTTCCAAACTGTTGCCATTTAACGGTGGAAAATGCATCAACCCCCGTAACAAACATTTCTGGTTCTTTAGCTTGATGTGTCCTTTCGCCTATTCTCATTCCAGTTGAAACCATAATATAGTCCAAGCCGCTTGGGGATTGCGTTTTACTGTCGTTTTTATTTAGTTTGTGTTTCATTTTTTTTTAATATTGTTTCCAAACGATTGGTAATTGCTTAAAACAGGTTTATGAACTGTTAGCCTTAGCTCCATAAAGGTTCTACCTGTTAACAAAAATATCAATTACTGATACATGAATCGTTCTAAAGTCAAACCGATTAACTAGAGTAACTGATTTTTTATAATTTTAATTCCAAATACATAGATTTAGTACATAGATTTCATGTTTTTACTATAAAATCTCTTTAGTTATAAAAATTTACACAACTGAATTTCTCACATCGTTACATCATTTACTTAACTGTAAAATTTAACAAAAGTTAAAAAAAAAAGTATAAACTTCAAGTTTTAAGGAGTTAATCGCTTTGCTAAGTGAACATTTATGTTTCAAATTCAGAAGGAATATTTCAATCCCTTTTTAGAACATTCTATTTTGTTCTTCGTATTGTAAGTGAATATTAGTGTGTTCCTCAAAGAAGAGCAACTTTAATAAGTCTAATGGTCCTTCCTTCGACATTTAAGGTAACAAACTATGACTCAAGTTCTAAGCCCAAATTTGTTGCATATTACTAATACTTAACGTAATAACATATATTGTTAATTTTTTTTACACTTTTTTATTAACACATGCCCCTTGATCGCTTTGAACAACATGTAAATGGACATACTACAAGACAATTTTGGCGTATAACTATCGCTTTTCATTAATTTCCATATAGGCTGGCCAATGGCAATTTCCACTACATTTCACACCTTTGGAATGTCAGGTTTTGATCTCTCTCTTTCCATAAGCCAAAGGAAGTAAAAGCCCATAAATATGGAAGCACCACATAAAGCGACCAGAAGAAAGCGATACCGATGACAATCGACTGGGTGGCCGGTCACCTAATATAGTCAGCGCACCAAACCAAATGCAATCGATGAAGGTGACAACCGTGATAATTACATATGTGCAGCATTAAACGCAATCACCCTACTACACATTGTGTGCACAAAATTGCACACTTCAGTTCTTCTCCATTACTTATTTGATATCAATTAACAAAAAAGCCATACAATAAACGACGTTTAATGTCATTTGCATGAAAATGTAATGGGCGCGGACAGAGGGGACAACGGGCATGGACTCTCTTGCTTCTTTTCGCCTCCCGCTGTTGACCATATTTATTAACTCACATTGGTGGTTATGGTGATGGCGGCGGTGGCGGTGGCTGTTAGCCAATTTTGCATAAAAGTAATGAGCGTAAATTATGGATACCCTGGTCGTTGGTTGTCTTCGTCATCATTAGGTGGCGTCAACGGCGGCGACTCCCTCCTATATGTGACAAGTTCGTTTGACTGTCTGTATGTCTGTCTGTCCTAGAAAGCGGCGCATAAACACACACACTCCACTCCCGTCCTTCAGTCCAAGATTCTTGGCACACACACATTTGCATACAAACAAATTGTACACTCATAATGTTTTAATCATCACACAGTCTTCTTTCATTTTGATTTCGTCATATGAGAGAAGAAAAAAAAACACCCATCTGGATGGGAGGAAGCCCAAATGAACACAAATACATCAGTGGCCACCCCCTTCTTCCTCACCCTTATTTGTAGGTGATTCTTTTCTTCTTCTTCTCCTGTTGTGTTAGTTATTTGTAAAATCATTACGAAGTTTCATTATTCCGATTCTTATTGTATTTGCACTTTTATAGAACACAACACCTTTTATTTGTTATGTGATTTTATAGCTTTGAGACTTTTTTTTATCGCTTTCTTTATCATTTAATGCGGGCGTAGGAATATTCCCCGATTTCCAATAGCCACCATTGTCATTCGCTTAAGCAACAGCAGCAACAGCAATAGTCATCATCATCATCGACCAATGCAGGTGAAAATATTCTATTGAAATTTCTTTAGATTCACTCGTGACAATTGCATTAATTCATGTGTTTGTTATGCTTTCGGCATTGAAAGAGTTAAAACTCACATTTATTTGTAAATACAACACAAATTAGTTAATTAATTTGTTGGGGAAAAAATAAACACTTATTAAAGAACTTCGTCATTTGTGGGAAACTAAAGAAACACACTCACACACAACGCACAAATAATACATCACTAGTGGTTACTTAGCGCAGGTTACTCATGTGACGAATCGTGCAAGCTCTAAAACAGAGTTGTTAAATGAGAATGTCAGCTGTCTGTGTGGGGGGGCATTGTTGTATTATTAATTTGAATGTGAATTTGTTTTAGTTTCAGTAAATTAATTGTATTTTTTGCATGGGAATAGAGATTATAATGTAATTATTTATATAAGAATAATAAAGAAAGAGACAAAACTTCCAAGAACATTTATGGAATTAAAAATAGATGTGAAAGCGACTGAATTGGAAGCGACTGAATTGGACTTTACCGGAAGAGGTCTAGCTGGAAAATGTAAAGGTGCCGTCAAGTTTTTAGGTTCAGTCTCATAAAAAAGATAACTAAGTTAACATTTCGCGACCTAAAGTCGTACAGGTTGTAAGCCCAAATGTTGCCTAAATGTATTTTTTTGATGTAGAACGCAAGATTAATTGATGCACATAATTGCATTAAAAGTTTTAAAAAAGTAAGTCGTTTAGGGAAAAATTAAAGTTTTTTGTCCCTCCTGTAAAATTTTTAATTTTGGACTTACACTCTTTGCGACTTTAGGTCGCGATTTGGCACTAGGTGCTCAAACTAGTGCTCCTTTTGGATCCTATTAGTAACACAAACCCCCACCCCATGTGTGGATCTTTAAGTCAAAGGAATTATCACTTCGATGCCAACTATTTTTAAGTCGAATAAATTTAAATCAAAATATGTATTTAAAGTAGAATTAATAGCAAAATTAAAAATAATACCAAATTTAAAAAAAAACTCAAAAAAAAATATTAAAAATAATGGCAAATTAAAAGCAAAAACTACAAAAAAAATATAAAAATAAATATTTAACACAAGTGTTTTTCTTATATGAATTCTTTGCACAAAATTAATAATTTTAATGCTCTTATAATTAATGAAAATTTAAAAAAAAAATTATAGAAACAACAAATATTTTCATATAAAAATTTGTTTAGGGAAATAACTAGAATTGTAAAACGAAAAATTAATTTTATTTACATACATTATTTAAAAAAAATTAATTTATTAAACAAAAATAAAAATTTCATATGTGACTTTAACAAATACATACACTTCATAGCACCACAGGAAATAATTTTGTTTACTAGTATCGTAATTTTAAAATTAGGGAATATTCATTTAAATTTTGTAATTTTGTAGTTATTTGCGAAATATTTAATTTATTATCAATTTTGTGTTAGTGTATCAAATGATATATCAAATTGGCTAAACGATCAGAAAAAAGTTTTATTGTTGATATTAATGATCAATTCAGTGTCACGCACTAGGATGACGCGTTTCGAACTCCATGACGAGTTCATTAAAATATTTATTATTTATTAAAATATTAATTGCAAAAATATTATGATTAATTTAAAAAATAATATTAAATATTTACAATTATAAAAAAACTTAGTTTCTCTTTATATCCCAATTATAGGATATGGGCATTTCCAGGATTGCGAACCCGACATTCGTACGCCTTTAAAGTGAAAAGAATTTTCCTATAGCATTTTAGTGGCACTCGGCTGAGGGCAAAATTCAGCTTTTGTAAATTTGTTTTCAAAATGTTAGGAAATAACATGCGATGGCGAAGGCGACAATAAAGATAAGTTTTTTTTATTGTGCATGTAGAAAAATGCTAAATTCAGCGTATTGGAAAATTTTTTTTTAATAAAATTTTTTTAAACTGCACGCGACATTGATCACGCGACATTTTTTCTCGTCAAGTTTTTAATAAAGACTAATGCATGTAGACACAATATGTGTTGCAATTGATAATAAAATTGTATTTTTTTTATTTTATTTTATGTATTTCCTTTTACACCCTATGAATGAGATATGAGATAGCTTCTCGCATTGTTATGAATTAACACGCTTTTTATTCTTAGATTCACAGCTAACGACACCTACTTGTTTATCGACGAATGCGAACGTCATTGTTAGAGAAGCTTTTACTAGACATGCCGACTGACTCGACACTATACTGCGAAGTTGCTGTCGACAACATAGAGGGGGGCCAGTAAAGAAAGAAAAATGTAGATGACCCAAGATATCCTGCATAATAGTCGCGTGTTTTAATCATCATTAATGTGGAATAATTTAGTGATCATATTTAAAATCATAATATTTAAAATCGATATTTCGATAGATTTTCACGAATGATCTTATCTTCTCAGCTTCTTTATTGCTCTATTTTTTTAATTTTTTTCCCAAAGAAAAAAATAGTCTTCCGAAATATTTTTTCAAATTATTAATTCCTATTTTTAATTATTATTTAACTTTAAGAAAAATATAATTACTGTTAGCAACTAAGATACAAAATAGTTCTTTTTTTAACACAATTAAAAGATTTAAAAAATCAAAATTAATATTAAATGCGATTTTTAATTTTAAAATAATCTTGTGATTTTCCATATTAAATACATTATTTTTTATTACTTTTCAACCAAACAAAAAAAATGTATTGATTGGAAAATATTTATTAATTTTATATAGTTTTTTCTTTGTTGAAATAAATAATTAAAAAATATATATAAAAAATAAAAATTAAATTAATACAATTCCAACCTACCAAAAATATTTTTTTATGGGGAAAAATAAAAAAAATATCTATTTTTATATATAAAATTTAGGATTTGTTTTAATTTTTTTGCGTGTTAATAAAAGATCTGCAATATTTCATGTAGAATTAATTTTTTTAAACATTTGAAATATGAAAATATTTTTAAAAATTATTCATTCCGATATCTTTAGTTCTCTTTTTTCAAAAAATAAATGTAGTTTTTAAAAAAGTTAAATTTTTACTTTTCATATACATTTTTCGCAGTATAATAGACAACACCTGTTTATTTCTTTATCGCAACTTTTGTTAAAGAATTAATACTTATGAATTAATATCTTCTACAAAGGCAGTATTTTTTAAAGTATGTGTTACTAAATAATTAAAAAAATTTTTTGTGTGTTATACTAAGGATCCATTTCCTCGTCAAGAATTTCAATGTGCTCTATCTAGCGTTTGGGTAGTTGGAAGACAATGTCACAGTACTAAGTATTTGAAGGACGTTAGGAAAATTGTGAGATAGTGTAACAGTGAGATGGCTAAAGCACTGCGTACAAAACAGATAGCATTGCGAGAAAAAAACTTTTTACGTTGATAAATTTTAAGTAAAATTCCGGTTGGCACATATACAGCACTAAGCAAGTTTATACTTTCTTTCACAAAACAGCTTCTTAAAATCACATATATTCATAACCAGAATATTGATCAAGATTTCAATCGTGGAAATCATGAATAAGTGAGAAAAATTACGGTTAAAACGTATACATAATATTTATAATACGTTAAAAGATAAAGCGGGCCATTGAATTCTGCATAACCGACATATACAGAACTGTTAGTCAAAAAACTTCATATAATTTTTCACAGTACAGTAATTAATCGATAACACTGTTCAACAGGGGTTTTTTTTTCTTGTGTTTCATTATGTGTTTCTAAGAGTTTTTGACATGAGATATTCAAATACGTAATCAGAATTTTGCTATCAGGCATAGTTTTTTGGGTTATTTGAAAATAAGTTTTGTTTTCCATTAAAAATTTGTATGGAGGCGGTTGTTTAAAAAATTTAGTTGAAACAGGTGGCAACATCCGCAACATGCCTTTTCGGCTGCAATTATTGCCCTATTCTATTTTATAATCACCTTATTCTCTTTTTAATATTCTAAGTAAAATTGGGATGCAACATGCCATTGAAAGTGCGTTTTGCACTCTTATTTGGATTACTTTTATTTAAATTCAAATAACTAAAAAACTGTGCCTGATAAAAAAAAATCTGAAAACATATTTGAAATCATGATATTAATAACCATAGTAATCGCAATTCAGATACTGCTCTGGAACATTTTAGGACACTGCAAGGATATTCAGCATTAAATAAATAAAAAACTTTCTTAACTAATAGAAAATACATATTTGTTGTTCTAATTTTTTATGTTTTAAGCTCTACTAGTATTGGTTATTGTATTTAGAAAAGATTCTGTTCGATCAAATAGAGTTTTCATTACATTTATGCAAAATGTATTTTAATGCAACATGATGAATGCTGAAAAAATTTAAATCCAAATAAATAAAAAACTGTGCCTGATGAAAAAAATCTGAAAACATATTTGAAATGAAAGTTTAAAAATCGAATTATTGAATATATTTATTTGCACTTCTAATATTATTTTAATGAACAAATTTATGAGTAGATATTTGTAACCATATAAGGCCCTATAGGCTCGGTTATTGAAACTATACAATAAATAAATAAATAAATAAATAAAAATCATGATATTAATAACCATAGGAATCACAATTCAGACACCCAGAAAAATGAAAAATATTTTTTTTTGTATAACAGTGTAATCTGTATTTTATAAATGTAATGTAAAAATAACTTTATTAAATTTTCAACAATTTATGATGAATTTTTATAAAAAATTTAATATATTCAGTGAATAAAATTAACTACTTATCAAAATTTATTGTGAATTTTTTTTTATCAGTTTTAAGGGCATTTTTTAATGTTTTCCGAGCTTATCTAATGCGCATATTTTTAGTTTTTTCGTGCATATTTGTGTTGGCCCTTGTAATAATAATTAATCAAACAAAAAAAATGTATGAAACCGTCATTCTAATGATGCAGTTCGATTCCTCGTACCCGAATTAGTGTCAAAACCGTTCTCTCCGGCCATATCTTCGAACAATTTTCCCAACAACTATCATAGTGTTTTATTATCTCTTAAACATTTGTTACGATTTCATTACAATTGGTAATTGTAGAAAAAAAAAACTTCAAGTAATAACATTTTCTTATGCGAATAAAATCTTTAATTCAATACCATTGCAAAATAACAAGGGATGACATTTTATTGTTATAACCCCCACAACTCTCAGTGAATGTAAAATATAGAAATCTACAAATACAATATTTTTGTATATGATTAATAGTTATGATAAAATGTTTGTTATAAACCGTTCTCAGGGTTTTATGTCCTACACTAAAACAAACGCCCGTCTTCGCAGCCCACCCTCTAACCCACTAGCTTATACGCTACAGAGTCATTCTAGACTGAACCCCACTCACTACATATTACAGTTCACAGAATTTCAACGGATTTGACAAATTTATATCTGTTTTTTCCCCCTTAGTTGATAGCAAAACAACAAAAAGAAAAATAAATTTTTGCAAACGATCATCATTTCCGCTGAAACTTGGAAAAAAGAAACATAAATTCTGTCCCCCTCCACCAAAGCAAAAGATGACAGGACTACTAGTGGTGTAGATAGTAAGAGAGACACACATTATGAATTGAAATGCTTGAATAATTTTTTTTTTTTGGCAAAAGGACGATGACGCCACAGAAAAACAAGATACGAAATCTAAATAAAAGAAATACTATTTGAAAACAAAAAAAAAAATAGCCCATAAAGTATATAATTAAAGATGTACAAATCGAGGACTTGTACTCACTCGAGCACACACACACACACACACACACACAATACAGAAACAACACACTCCTTCGTAGGAAGGAAGTAAAAACTACACAGCGACAGACACACACACTTATGCTGACTTTGGTGTTGCGGGGAAAATCCATAAGTTTGTCAAAGTCATTGGTCTGCAATTTACAATAGAGGAGGTTTTTAATACAACAAAAGGACGAAGTCAATATGTATCGGAGGCCACTACTACTCCAATGTTGAAATGCGAATGGAAAACAAACAAATAAACTTATTCTATTACTAATACTCCTTTGGACGTCTTGCTGCGTAGCGAAAAATAAGCAAATCATTTTATGGTCTTACGGCGGCACAGTGTTATCAGCGACAAAAGGATATCGGCAAAGGCACTGAAATATCACAGGCACGAATATTAAATCAAGGGAGGCTAGTCACGAGAATGACTGCCTTCAATTTCATTGATGTTTAAAATTAACTTCTTAATTATGAAAGTGCTAATTGAAGCCGACTCTCAGGACTCCCCACGAAGGCACTTGCACAATTGCGACGACTACACTTGTGAGGGGATCACTTGATAAATTTGGGCGGAAAAGCCAGGTGGTTGGAATTAATAAATGCCCAAGTTTTAAGGTGATTAGAAAAGTGTTCTCTTCTTAGTTAGGTGGTGCACTACACGCGGTACAATAACTTTATAGAGAAATCATATTGGTGAGCAATGAATTTCGCCTTTAGTTGCCGACTAGATCATGTAATATCACTCAAAGAGTTTTTTTTGGAAGGTTATTTAAATTTAAAAGTTTTTGTCAATAAGTCTAATACGACTCAAGACAAACATCACGTGTCAACGCTGGAAGGAGTAATCAAAAGTGGAACTTCCGAATAGACCACCTCAGGCATAGGTGCATCCAACTTACTTTACTTTAGCTGGTACTTCCCTAGTTAGTCACATCAAGTTCTGTAAGGTTGTCAGTAACCTGGTCTTTCGAACGGAGTTTTGGTCGCCCTCTTCTGTGTCGTCGTCCATCGAGTTCATTGTCGAAGACTTTTCGAGCTGGAGCATTTTCGTCCATGAGTACAACATGACCTAGGCAACGCAACCGTTGCACCTTAATGCGTCTGACCACGTCAATGTCAGTGTACACTGTACAGCTTGTACAACTCATGATTCATAAGACGCCGATACTCTCCGTTAACGATGATGGGCCCATATATTTTACGGAGTACTTTTCTCTTGAATACCGCCAGAACCGATTCATCCGCTTGTGTCATAACCCAGGATTCTGAGCCATACATTAAGACAGGTACATTAATTTGGTATAGTTGGATTTTTGTTCGTCGAGAGAGGGCTCTGTCATTGAATCGCTTGCTTAGTCCGTTGTGGCATTTATTAGCAAGCAGAATTCTTCTCCGATTCTTCTCCTACATAGGTAGGTAAAATTATCAAACACCTTGCAATTAAAGTTGTCAACATTCACGCAGTTTCCCAAACGAGTAGATTCTATGTTCGTTGAAACTAATAACTTCATTTTGTCCTCGTTCACCGTTAGACCCATTTTCGCTGATTCCTTCTGTATACCTGCATACCCGCAGTTTTCTACCGATGATGTCTACGTCATCAGCGTACGCGAATGGCATGCGGCTTTTGTTGAATATCGTGTCACTCGTGTCTACTGCAACTTTCCTCATTATCTCCATCACTATGTTGAAGAGGTCACACTACAAGCCGTCGCCTTGTTTTAGGCCTCGTCTGGTATAGAATGGCTCCGTAAGGTCCTCGCCAATCTTCACCGAAGACTTTGTGTCAGTCAGCAAAGACGTATCAGCTTCGCTGGAATACCAAACTCAGCCATGGCTTCGAGTAATTTCTGCCATATCGGGCTGTCGAAGGCCGCTTTATAGTCGACGAAAAGATGGTACGTGTCGATCTGTTTCTCTTGGGTCTTTTTCACAATTTGCCGAAGTGTGAATATCTGGTCAGATGCTGATTTACCAGATCAAAAGCCACACTGATAAGGCCCGATTAGGTTGGATAACACTGGTCTTTCACATAGCACACTCGACAGGACCTTATATGCGATGGGTAAAAGGCTGATCCCGCGGTAGTTGAAGCACACACTTGGATCACCTTTTTTCAGCACAGGACATAGTACTCTTATATTCCAATCGTTGGGCATGTACTTTTTAAGCCAAACCGTGCATAGGAGCTGGTGCATGCTCGTTATCTGTTCCTTACCACAGAACTTGTAGAGCTCTGCCGGAAGTCCGTCGGCACCAACTGCTTCATTATTTTTCTGCCGCGATATTGCTCTTATTACCTAGGCTTGACTTGGTGGTGGACAATCTAAGCCGTCGTCGACAATTGGCATGATACGTTCACGTGGAATGATACGTTCTGGAACCAGCAGTTGCTGGAAGTGTTCTCTTCATATATGCAAAACACTCTGCGTATCTGTGACCAGATTTCCTTGTCCTTACAGGAGGGGAGCCCAAAACCATAGTCTTTTGCTTTTACTTTCTGGTAAAATTTTCGGGCCTCATCTCTTTCCCTGTATTGCTCTATATCCTCTTTCTCCGGTTCCTTAATCTGACGATTTTTTCGCCATAATAGCTGCCTCGCCTGTTTTACTGTCTCCTTGTGCCGTTCCCTAATAGCCCGAGTAACAATTGGCTGTAGAGTTGCCCTATAAGCTGCATCCTGTTCCTTAGACGCCACATTTTCATTGTACCAGGATTCACCTGAGCGCCGTTTTTCATATCCTAGCGCGGCGGTTGTCATGGAATGCGCAATATGCTGTCACTGTGTATCGGCAACGTCAGAAGTAGAAGCGTTGTGTCGTAGAAATTGGGAGAGCTAGTTGGAGTAGGCAGTAGCTATCACTGGGGTTTGCAGCTTCGCGGTGTCCAGCTTTCTTTGTGTTTGGTTACGTGCGTTTTTCGCTCTGCTCAATCTTGTGCGCAACTTGGCTGCAACCAGGTTATGATCCGAGCCAATATTAGCACCACGGATCACACGCACGTCCTTGAGACTAGATGCATGCCTGCCATCAATTACCACATGGTCAATTTGATTTTTGGTGTTTTGATCGGGGGATAGTCAAGTTGCCTTGTGGATATCTTTGAATATCACTCACTACCATGTTCCTTCCCGCTGCGAAGCTAACCCGTTGTCTGTCGTGTTGCTATTCAGGCTGAATTTACCGATCGATGGACCAAGAACATCTTCCCTTCCTATTTTTGCATTAAAATCTCCCAAAACAATTTTAATGTCGTGGCCAGGGCAGCGGTCGTATGTTTCCTCTAGGCGCTCGTAATATGCATTTCATCGTCTTTATCTTCCATCGGGGTATGAGCACAAATCAGCGTGATGTAGAAATATTTCGCCTTGATGCGGATTGCGGCTATTCGATCACTAACAGGATTGAATAGCGAGACAAGATGTGTGAGTCCCCGCCAACTACAAATCCACATACAAATTCATGCTTTTCGGCATGGCAGCTGTAATAGATGTAGCAGTTTTCACATCGCGAGCTTCCTTGTCCTGTCCATTCCATCTCCTGGGTTGCGGTGATGTCAGCGTTATATTTTTTGAGGACATCCGCCAGTCGGATAGCGGCACCTTCTCTATAGAGAGTCCGAACGTTCCAAGTGCATATCCAGAAATCATGGTCCTTATTTCGTTTGCAGGGGTCGTCAACATTTGGGGGGTTCCGTTTGTTACTTTTTCATTCTCGTATTTTCATAGCCAGTAAAGAACCTGAAGGCGGTGACTAGCCCAACCATCAGGGTTCGTCGCTCACTATCAGCCGCTGTTCATGATAAAAAAAAAATATCACGAACAACGTTGCCCAGGTGCCACCACGAAGGAGGTTGGGAGTCAGCTTGAGATGCAAGATTAACTTTACATCCCCAACGGCACCCAAATTTTCTCCCAAACAAATCTTATATTAGGGAAGATTGTCAGCTTATCCCACAACAAAGAGCGTCTAGAAATTTTGAAATTCGGCAGCCTAAACTATTGTGGTCCCTATGTTTCCAGTAGACTGCAAATATATCCCAATTTTGCCCCCCACAAAAATACTGTGCCCAACACAACAAATCGAAGAACTGCATCCATTCAGCCATTACAAAAAAAATAGACATAAAATGAAATTGAATTAATATCAATCGGACGCCTGTCGTTAACTTCCGCAAACACACACGCTTGCAAACAAATCCTGCCGTCATAGACTATTCTGCATTATTTTGCGTATGACGGAAGTAAAGTGAAAGTATCCCTCAACCATTGTATGAATCCTTGACTTAACCCTCTGCGGAATGTAATGAATATGAATGAATGAAGTGATGGGAATCAATATGACAATCTAGACAAACAGAGGATATTTGTAAGCGTTACAAAATGACTTTAACAAATAAGCGTAGCAAAAAATATTAAAAAAGATATTCTTAGCATACGCATGCACACTGCAGACTTTGTCACCCGTTAAGGCTGTATAAAATTATGTTGATGCCAAGAGAGGCGGCGAATCCTTCGACCACTTTCTCAAGTGGTGGCATTGTTGTTGTTGTTGCTGTAGTCGATGCCATTTCACTTTGTAAACCATAAATCTCTGTTCTGCTCATCTCGAGGGGGGAGGTTTGTAACCGTCATCATTCGCCCTACGAGTGAATAGCACTGTGATAATATGTTGTATGGCAACATATCACAACATAGTGCCGCATCACTGTATCACAACATCATCGCCGAATATACATAAATCCATGCTGGCTGGGATGCCAGTGATATGATTTGACGTATTGAGCTGTTGTTGTTGTTGTTGTTGTTGCTGCGTTCCTTTTTTAGTTCCGGTACTTTAAGACTTTTTGGCTATGGTCAAAAGATTTATGTCTCTAAATGGGAACTCAATTTTCACATACGAATGAGTTCACGCTTATGATACTTCTCTACTTTCACTTAAAATCCCTAGGGGGGGCAACGGAGAGCACTTTGAGAATACTGACCAACCAACGCTGTAATTATGCGATCTTCCGTTTCAACGCGCGTGTGTGTGTGTGTGGGAACTGGTAAATTTGGGCTCAAAAACACTCATGTGCGGTTCCTCTAAGCTACCAGAGCTGTGATAATTTGGACTTTTTCCTGTAATTTAATGGACAAAATGTGATTTATTTGTTGGGTTCTGTTTGGCTTATCTTAGTGAGTTTTTTTCTATGTCCAGGAAATGGGGTTAATTTTTATGAAAAAAAAGAGAACCCTTTAGATTAGTTTGCAATTAGTTAGATTTATTTGTCAACACGATATGTGTTGTACTGCCTTAATACAGACGCTATGTAATTTATAACCCTATGGGTGATATTTAGAAGAAATTTGATTTTAATTCCCTCTCTCTCTATACAATTAATGGTCAAGAAATCAAATCTTGTCTGTGCTGGGCATTTTGTTTTTTTTTTATTAAATTGTTTTCAAATTAACACAACATTAACATAATGGTATATAAAACCCGTTGGGATTGTAACATTACATTCGTCCTATTTTTCAAATGTAAACTTGAAAACATCAGTTAGTTCAATCAAAGAACTGTAAGTGTTGTGCAACTCCTCTCTCAACTATTAAATTCCCAACGGCAATGTACCCAGCAAAAAACCTGCTTACTATTCTGCAATTAAGTAAAGGAAGGCCGAAGGGGTTAGCGCTGTATTCATTAATGATTTTGTAAAGAAATGTCCCACTTAAATGCGCATGATTTATGTATCCAAAACTGCGCTTTGATAATAGCAACTTGAATGGTGTGAAATAATTGCAACTGAAATGTAATGCAATCATGTATTAATAAAAGTGCTTTCGTATTTGCAGCACAAATAGTGCTTATTCAGCAAGGAGCACACACGTCAATTATACCTAAATGAGTATTGCAAAAAAAAGTCTGCTAATAATAAGAAAGCTTACATGATATTAGGTTAGTAAAACATGGAAGCAATTTTAAGTATCTAGCAATTTACTTAAAAAAATTAATAAACAGTTAATAAATTAATAAACAGTTATTTAATTAACAGTTATTTCTTAATATAACAAACTTGCGTGGATACACCCGCTCACTATTATGACTAAGAACAAACTGATTGGGTTTTTGTATTACGCAACTCTTCGTCGTAAATAATACTTTCTAGTCGTGTAATATCGGTAAAGATCGTTGAAAAAAAACAAAAACAATGCTGATATTAGGGTGATCAATTATTCGGGTTTTTGCGAAAACCGGTTTTCGAATTATTCGAAAAATGCCAATTAAAAAAAAACCGGTTGCTTTTTTTGAAATTCACAAAAAACCGGATAATCCGGTTTTCAAAGGTATGCCAAATAACAAATTCAAACACAATTTAGACCAAAAATTTTATTAAAAAATAACAGAAATCAATTTTATTATACCTATTAGAAGTAAACTTTTAGTTTAATTATAATTACAATGCACAACATTAGTGAGATCAGTTTGTTTTTTTAACAAAGACAAACGAAACAAATTAATTCATTTGTAAATACTTGATTATATATAAATATATTTAATTTAATCTTTAGTTTTCCCTAAAGTAACATTTACGAAATAAGATACAATTTAAGTGCTTGAGTGTATACCTATTTTTTTCTTTGGTTTTTATAAATCTTGACATTGAAAATGCCCTTTCACTCAATGTACTAGTTGGACTTATAGTGTACAAGGCGTTTAATAATCTGACAAGGTTTTGAGTCCTTTTGCCGCTTTTATCCATATATAAAAAATCAAAAATCATTTTTACTTGAATATTTTAGAAATGCGTCACTAATTGGGAGTTTACTCGTACTTAAATACAAAATGAGAGTATTCAGGGTTTGAACACGTCGTTCTGATATACGTCTTTTTACAATTTCATATAAATTTATTGACAATGTTGAAAAGTGTTTAAGTAATGATTTAAAAATACCTTCAGCATCAGCTAAAGTCGAAGAGTTTGCAGAAAGTTTTTGCATAGACATTTCCAAAGGTTTAAGGGAGTCACTAAGCACAGACAAATTTGCGATATTATTTTCACTAAATGGTGTCAGTCCTAAGTCCAATAAAGTATGATTCACACATTTGTGCAATTTTAAAAATCATGGATAAGTTGAAGCTTCTTATTAAAGTCGTTTTTTATAAACATTTTTCTTTCGCTTTTCAGCCGACTTATTAAACATTGAAGATTTATAAAACTGACAATTAGGTTGTTCGGCCGAAACAATGGAAAAAAGCATGTACGAGTACACATTTAACACAATTATGAATAAATTTAAATAAAAAATATCGAACGCCAAAAAACCGAGATTTGACAAAAAATAACCGGATTATTCGATATTCGAAAAACAGGGATTTAAAAAAAACCGACGGTTTTTATGAGTGAAAAAAACCGAGTAGCCGGTTTCTGAAAACCGAACTGATCACCCTAGCTGATATACATCATTGCAACTTAGTAAGCGAGATGGATTGCAGTAGAACACAGCTCGCTTACGTGATTGCACCAAAATCAGCATTAATTACTGCATTCAAATATCGTTTTTGTTTCATTGTTGATAGAAAGCTTTTCATAACTGCCTTAAATATCTGCGTACATTTCAGCTATCAGATAAGTGAGTATTCATTTATTTCCCTTACTTAGTTAAGGAAAAAATGCGCAATGTTCTGCGTTAAAAGGCAGCGCATAAAAGTAGTGCATCCGGTATGGAAGCAATATATCTACTGCTTCCAAATTGCAGAAAATTTTTTGCTGGGTATGCAAAGCAATATAAATTAACGGCCTTATTCATAAAAAAATTCTAAAGTAGGTATAAAGCGTTCTCTAGCTAAAGTATTCTTCAGCTCTAAAAAACCTTTAATAAGAAATTGTATTCATAAACGTTTTTTTATCAGTACTTTAGCTTTATGTGTTCCGGTGGCAACGCCGACAGTTATTGGTCGTTAGTGATGTATAAAAAAAGCTTTATAGTCGGATACAAAAGCTTTATAATCGGATACCAAATATGTATTTGCACTTACAATAAACTATGAACATTATTGTAGCACAATTTTTCATTGACGACGATTCTCATGACGATAAGAAATACGTTAAAGTAAAAATTGTATTAAAAAATTTTATTTTCTTTTCCTTATGTTGAAATAATATTCGGATACCGATTACATTTTTTCCTTGTTTTGATTGTTTATACATCACGAATATTATTTCATTATTTACAAATTATTTTTGAAGAATTTTGGAGAGATTTTTTTAAAATGGAATTCATGAATGAAAAGTGTCTATTTAGACACTTTTCTATATGCGCGATGATTAAGAAGAAAATTTCCTACACAACGAATACACGCAACAACTCTTTCCAATAGGAAAAATGCAGAAAAACTCAAAATAAAGATCTCAAATTCATGAATATAGAATAAATTGTACAAACGTCAAGTTATAGCATGCTTAAAGTGGAGACAACCCTACTTTAACGTATTGAAGATGTAAATCGTTTATGAATATTGTTTTCTCGAAATTTGCTTAAAAATGCATTATAAACCCCTTATAAGTTTTTATGAATAAGGCCGTAAGTTTTTAATTGTATTATATTCAATCGCTATGAAAAAAGTGATCTCGAAATAAAAATTTGTTTCTTAATTTCTTATATCAAACGGGACTCCACGAAGAAACTAAGGGTATTCGAGAAAAATTTTTTAAAGGACTATTGAATAGTAAATATATGGGCATTTACACGGAAAGGTCCACCGGGATCGAAAATTTAAAATTTTAATAATCAAATGATTTTGTTCTCACATTATTATACCATCTCCCTAAGGGATGAGGGTATATATCATTTCATACGACCCAAAAGTGTAACACATAGAAGGAGTCACTTTAGACCCTAGGTTTCTTTGAACCAAATTCGATTCATGACTTTTAAAGTCGTTTGAGCCATGTCCGTCTGTCTGTCTGGATTTCCGGCTGGTACGCACGATAACTTTCGAAAGACGCAACCAAATGTTTTGAAATTTTGCACGAGTTAATATTTTCCCAAAACTACCTACGGTATTGCAAATGGGCTTCTGGTACCTCCCATACAAATACATAATTCCGCCCACTTTAGAAATCGAGTAATAATATCAATACACTCAACGGGATCGTACCCAAATTCTGTACTTAGTAAAGCTATAACAGGATAATGTTTTGGAAAAAAAAATTTAAGACTAGCCACGCCCCTTTTGGTACCTCCATACAAATGTACCTTTCCGCCCACTTTAGAGATGGAGTAATAGTATCAATACACCCAACGTGATCGTGCCTAAATTCTGTATTTAGTGAAGATAAATCAAAATTATGTTTTAGAGAAAATAACTGGAAGTATAGCCACGCCCCTTCTGGTACCTCCCATACACATCTGGTACCGCCCACTTTAGAAATCGATTAATATTATTAAAAGACCTAACGCGATCGTGCCCAAATTCTGTATTTAGTAAAGTTCAAGCATGATAAAGTTTTGGAGAAAAAATCTGGAAGTCTAGACACGCCCCATCTGGTACCTCCCATACAATTGTACCACTCCGCCCACTTTAGAAATCGAGCAATAATATTAATATAATAGATTTTTTTTTGTTTTACTGAGGGTGATGGTATATATAAGTCGGGTTGCCCGACTAAAACTTTAAAACTGGTTAAGATTATCTCAGCAGAAAATTAAAAAAAAAATCGGCCATCAAATTGAAAATTTATATTTTGTTGTTATTAGAGATAACTAATTACATTTTTTGAGTATTAAAGAGTTACATTTTCATACTATAAGTGCTTATATCTTATGAAATCTTTCAAAGAACCACATATTAATAGAAAATAGTAAAATAATAACAAAATAAGTTCTATTAACGGTAAATTTATCATTGTATTCATATAGTTAAATCGAAAGGGAAGTAACTATGCAGTACTTGGGAAAATTAAAACAGATTCTCTAAAGTAAAAAAATACTGCAGAGAAGCTGAGAAGTCGAGATGATCCGTAAAAATCCATCGATATTTGTAAAATAAAATCGGAAGTTAATAGAGATCCTGTAAAGTGTATAAATAGTGCAATAAAAAAGTTAAGAAGATGATATTGAAAATCTGCAAAATCAAATCTAAATTTTGCACTTTTTTCCAAGCAATTCTCAAAATAACTATTTCACAAGTGACGAAGTTTTTAAATTCAAATTATTCATAACATAAGTAATATTTAATAATTTTTCTCACTTTGTAGTATTGTGATTTTAAATATTATCACTTAAATCGCTCAGCTGACAAGGAAAATCGTATTCTAAGGATCAACACAAGAAACTTTGCCCGACTTTTGACCCGTAGGTTCAAAATTTCGAAAAATCATCAGAATTCCTTTTAAAAGTATGGTTCCTTGGACAAAGTTTCTTAATTTGATCCCTAAATTAAATTGAACCGCCCTATCTATTATATAAAAATAAGTCGGGTTTTCCTTCCTGACGCTATAACTCCAGAACGCGCGAACCGATTTCCACCGTTTTGCATTCGTTGGAAAGGTCTCGGGCTCCGTGAGGTTTAAAAGGTTTTATTTTTTCAAAAAGTGGGCGTCGCCACGCCCCTTTTTTCAAATATTGCCCTGACGGCTTTTCTAATAGACCGATTGATACAAAAATTTTACCATGAGGTACTGTTGACCTGTAGATAGTTCCTGACTACATTTGGTTGTAATTGGATAAAGGGGCGTGGCACCGCCCATACAACTTGAAAATTAAAAAGGCTATATTTCATGAACTATCAGAGGTATGAAGTAGAGATTTGGTATATATGTTGTTTGAGCAGTATTAATTACAGCCAGGATGAAAGTGGGCGGTGCCACGCTCTCTTTTCAAAAATCGCTCTAACGGCTTTTCTAATAGATCGATTGATACAAAAATTTTACCATGAGGTACTGTTGACCTGTAGATAGTCTCAGGCTATATTTGGTTGTGATTGGATAAAGGGGCGTGGCACCGCCCATACAACTTTAAAATAAAAGGCTATATTTCATGAACTATCAGAGGTATGAAGATGAGATTTGGTATATATGTTGTTGGAGCAGTATTAATTACATCCAGGGAGGATGTGGGCGGTGCCACATCCTCTTTTCAAAAATCGCTCTAACGGCTTTTCTAATAGATCGATTGATACGAAAAATTTACCATGTGGTACTGTTGCCCTGTTGATAGTCGGTGGCTATATTTGGTTGTGATTGGATAAAGGGGCGTGGCACCGCCCATTCGACTTGAAAATTAAAAGGGCTATAACTCATGAACTATCAGAGGTATGAAGGTGAGATTTGTTACATATGTTGTTGTTGCAGTATGAATTACAGTAAGTGTGGAAATGGGCTGTTCCACACCCTTTTTAAATCAAACGGTTAAAACTGTCAAAATTCCACAGTATATTGCTGATCGCCTAGAGATATGAACAGTAAGGTGGACCAATTTTTTTATTCACAAAAATCGTAACCAAAACCGGAATCGACGTTGAATTGTTAAAAAATTTTACCAATAAATTTTGTGTCTAAAATCAATTCCTAGCTCGCGCTGTGAAGCATGATGATTTCAGATAAAGATTTTTTTTGTTTTTAAATGAGCACAAATCGAAAAATTCGGATATGTATTTTTCGAGACCTTTTGCGTAAAGCTGACTTCCCAACAAACTAAATGATTTATTACAGAAGCAAATCTATGTATTGGTTAAAAAGTAATGGCCACTGAGAGTTGGCATACAGAAATTAAGTTTTAAAAAATCATTTTTCAGAATATTGGGCGGGACTCCAGACAATGCCAAAAGTATACCATTCTCTTCGTCTTGGTCTCCAAACATGGGAATGGTAGGTACAAATTAGAGCCGGCCCATAGGTCTAAAGTTTTCGATAGTTACTCATTGCTAAAAAAATATCTCTGCCTGAAATCTTCATGCTTCTCAGCGCGAACTAGGAATTGATTTTAGACTTATAGTTTCTTACTGAAATTATCTAGGAATTATCGATTACCACGCAATTCAATATTTGGCTTTTAAACTGTATCAAATAATGGTCCGTACACCAGGCAGTTGAGGACACAAAGTAGCTGCGCAGACTAAAACAGTGATTTGTTTTTAATTTACTTTACAGGTATGCATTTTTCAATTACTTTTCAGGAGAGCGAATCGGTAATAAATCCTATAGATAGAAAAATTAAGCAATTTTCATTGTAGTTATACTGGAAAACAACTTTTGTTTGATTGGGGCACAATTTAAATTTGTATAGTATGTTAGGGGTAACATTAGCAACCTTTTGTAAATAACCTATGTATGGGGTATTTTTTTGACGTATAGAACTTCTGGTAGGTATAAGTGTAAATCTATCTGTCATACTAATGAAGTGTAATAAACTTCGATTCAGTATACTTTGGAAAATCACCATGTAAAGACTACACAAGAACAACGTTTACAAATCTTGCAAATTTGTTTTCAAAATGCGCGTTCTGTTCGCCAAACTTATGGAGCCCTTATAGAGCCCTTTGTGAAGTTTACGGTGCATATACTCAGCCATCTGAGCAGCTACTAGAAGCCATCGACGCTGTAGACGTAAGTGTGACAGGTCTTGAATTTTTCGAACGGACGTCACGGACCATCACTTTGTTAAGCCAAACATTGGTGACCGAATTATCTCAAAAAATGGTAATACGAGTCCAATACAAATATAGTATTCGGGAATATTCTTGATATGTGAGAGAAGAAGACATGGCAAAAGAGGTTTTTATGGCTAAAGGCATGATGCTTCAAACAAAATTTTTAGTGGCGTTCAGTAGGCGAAGAGGGCATGACAAAAGTGTTTTTTACGCCCAAAGAGATAGTTAGTTATCAGACGCCACTACAGATAAAATTAAAAATTTAATTTTGATCTTTAACGGAATACCTGCTTCCGATGTGTGAAAGATTGTTGCGGCTAGGGCTACTACCATAACACACAAGGCCGTGGGGAATAAGTAAGGGCTATCGTCCAAATGGAAAAAGCGGCCAAACTCGATTTGCATTGCCCATGCACATAATTGCTCACAGCTGCATGTGTATGTGTGGGTAATTCCTACCCATTTTGGTGCACCAAGACGCTTTCCTATTATTGGTTAATCCGACACGTTTTTTTTTATTAAAATTCCTAATAGGCTCGACACGCCGAAGGTGCAGTAGAGGTTCTATTGGGAAATGGCTGGACTTCCTAGATCCAACGGCGGCCAAGGGACCCAAATCGGCCACATGGTGGAGTGCATCCAATTCCGATGTTATCGGTGGGAAGGGGGCAGCACGCACTAAATAAACACATGGCATTCATTTGCCCTATCGGTGTCTCTTCAACAAATGGGCTATGACCCCGATATCTGTTTTTTTGTATTTTATTTTTATTTTTTGCTTTTATTCCTCGTGGTGTTGTGGCTGTGCTTTGTCAATGATGGAGAGATAATGAAGTTTGACCAACGTTATCGTAGTATGATAGTAGCGAGTTGAAGGGTGTTGCCAGACATGACCGACACATCAGGGCTGTATTTTATGAAGTGGAGATTTCATTCATAAATACAGTGAGCGCAAAAAAGCGTTTTGACAGTCAAAAATCGCGCTTTTTAATGTTGAAAATTTTTGTAAGCAAAATGGAGGATGTGGGAATGGGATTGGAAAGAGGGGAAATTGGCGAATATGGAGGCAAATATAGGAGTATAAATAAGGAGAACAGAGAAAAAACGGCAAACAGTCAGCTTAAATTTGAGACGGTGTTCAAACAGTGTCCTAGTGAAGTGGAAGTACAAATAAAGATTTAAAGACATTTTAAATAAAACAAACAGTTACATTTTTTTTCTTTACCAATATACAAGTGTGTTGGCCTTAAACTTGTTGTTTTTTTATTAGTGAATGGTTTTGTTAATAAGGTAAATAACACAAATTACCTGTTTAAGAAAACTGAAAGTGGGTTACAAACATAGTTTTTGTCTATTTTTTTGAAGAGAGTTGTGAATCCGAAATTGGGACGGGGTGACGATTTGTATGCTGTGAGTCCCAGAGCATTGGGAGAAAGCGAAGTCCAGCTCAGCAAAAACAAAAACCAGCATCGACCGCGCCAAAGCCAAGAAGGGAAAAGGAAATATATACATTCAGGCTCTCTTAAAAAACCATTTAAATAACTCACCGGACACACAGGTAACCGTGTAAAAGTAGTTTATCACCCTCAACTATTGGGACCAAAGATCCATTCAAGCCATTGTGTATTCGCTGACAAAGTGGGCATCGTCACCAAGCCCAGGGGTGAAAACATTCTCCAAACCCCATTGTTTAATAGGCAATCAGGCCATAATTTGATGCCTGGAAAGGAGAGAAAATAAAACAAAGATTAGTAATTATTTTGATTAGTTAATTTAAGTAGTTTTAAGTTATTTTTAAGTTTTTTTTGTTGTGTTAATATGTAGTTTTTTTTTGCCTTATTTCATTTATTTCGTTTTGTTTTTTTTTTTGTTTCAGTTTGTAATAGGGCTTAGTGCAAAGTTTAAAGAGAGTAGTTTTTTTGTGTTTTGCGGGGACAAAGTGGTCCATTAAGTAAAAACCCATCTAAAAGAGCTCGTTTAGGTAGGAAATTCGCGGTTTTTTTTTAAAGTAAATAACGCTCAATAAAGAGCATAACTCTTCCGAGAACTTTGGTAGGTCCTAAGTATAGTTTTTTGTGTTTTTTTTGTTTAGATGTTAAAATTTTTAATTCAAATTCAAAAAAGTCGTTATTAATGTTAAATTAAAGTTAGGATTTAAATTTTATCAAATAAATTATGTGAAATAGTGTAAGAAATATTAAATATGATCGTCTAAAGTTTCTGTAAGAGCAGGTCAAGATGGCGTGGTAAGTGTGGGTGAAAGTGTGTGTGTGTACGGGGCCATAGAAAAAAATAACCGTTAAAAATGGAAACAGCTATGGTCATGGCAGGGTGGGCTCTGTGGAGAAAAATCCACCGTTTCTCCCTCTTACGTGTGTTGCCCAGTAGTAAGTGTAAATTTTGTTTTGTAAATGTGTTTTTTTTATTAGTGTTTTGTGTCTCTGTTCTGAGGCGTGGGTTGGGACCTAACCCCGAGAGCGCGAAAGCTAGCCGCGGAACCGCCTCAGCGCGCATTTAAGGGACATGTAACAATATGGCGCCCAATCAAATGTTAAGAACTTTATGTACGTAGTGTCCATACAAATTTGTTCTGTTTCTGGTGTATAGAAAATCGAAATATACCGTCCATAGCCCATTAAAGTATTAAATAGCCCAAAGGGTAATAAATAGAAGGGATAATTCGAAAACAAATATTACAAGCAAAACAGACAAGGACGCTGCTTTGTGCTGTGATATATGTGTGTATGTTTGTTCCAACTGTTTTATGTTCCCTTGCAATTCACCAAAGTGATATGCCAATAGCAAGGTACTTCAAATGTGAAAAAGCCTTAAGTGTTAGCAATGTCTCTCTGTTTTATTTTAACGTTATGTAGTTTCAGTTTGATTAAATGTTTGAATTGTGAGTCGATTCTGATAATTACAGGTGGTTTAAAACGGTAGCCGCTCTGAGACAAAATCAGAGGTCAGTGTATCGGATTAAATTCTTGTATGTTTTTGTAATCTATATATTTTCAAATATGAATTTTAGTGTATTGTGCAAAAATTAATTAGATCACTCAATTCATCAATTCTCCTTTGAGTAAATTTGTCTAGCAACACATGTAAGAGACCACTTTTTTGTATAGAAAAGTGGTACAGAAAGTTATGTAATAACAAAAAAAAATAAAATCACACACACACACTCATCCATGTCAGACTTGACCGCTCTGAACATAATTATTTATTATTTGCGTTTTGTTTGAAATAATTTTCTGGTGTATTTATAATAGTCCAGCAAATACAAATTATTACTTATATATAATTGTTTCGTCGCTATAAAAATAACGTTGTTTGTGTATTCGTGAGTTTGGTAATCTTTATGAAGTGACATATGTTGAAGATTATATGAGTTTTTGGTTTCGTCTTTTAACTTTCTTTTAACGGTTTGTGTCTAAAGGCCTATAAACGAAAATATTTTTGTTTAAATCATTACCGTACTTTTTTTTGAATGAAAATATCCCAATCTGGAGTTGATGAATAGCGACCGAAGAAAGGGACTAAGAAAGAGGGTGAGGGAAAAAGAATTTGCTCTTAATAGGTCAACCCCATACATTAAAGAGAAGTATACCAAGGCCGAAGAAGGCAAAAGGATGGCACAGGCTCAAAGGCAATTAGAACCTTCAATGGTAGATATGTCTGTCTCTATCAACGCCCCGAAGAAAAATCAAGGAGCAACTCCAAAACAACCACAAAAGAAGCCTGAAGAAATGGGGCCAGCGCTCAAGGCGTACGTAGATAAGAGTATGGGCGATATGAAAACCGCGATAGATGGGTCGTTTAGAAGCGTGCAACATAACATGAATTTAGATTTAGCAGCGATTCGGCAAGACATAAGTGACTTGGCCAACGCTGTTAAATCTCTGACAATAAACGCTACAAGAAATTTAAACTTAAACGTACCTTCATCTCGCGAACCGCCAATAACACCACCGCCAACATACAATGGCCTCGCGAACACAGAGCCGCAGGGAAGAAATATGACTTCCAATCCTTTGCCACAATTCAATTTTCCGCCGCCTTTACTGCCAAACTCCAATCCCTTAGGAAATCCATCCTCCACCAGTTTTAGACCAGCAATGACAAATCTCCAACAACAGCCAACACAATTTCAAGAATCTGAAAAGATAAGGATAGATAAATTCGGTTTGAAATTCGACGGTAATCCTAAAAATTTATCAGTTGAAGATTTTATATTTCGTTTAGAGCACCTTCAGGCCGTCTATAGAATACCGTGGACAGAGGTTATTAGAGATTTTCGTCTTTTGTTAGGAGGCAATGCAGATCAATGGTATTGGTTATACTTGACGACCAACAGTTTCCCAGATTGGCCAGCCCTTCGATTTGCGCTATTGAGTCAATACAAAATGCCATTGTCAAATTTCGACATCATGCATGATCTGGTGGAAAGACGGCAAATGCCGGGAGAAAGTATTGATTCGTATTTTCATCATTTAAATTTACTCAGGTCAAGACTAGGTCAACCGGTGTCCGAGTTTGATATGATAAAGATTGCAAAAAGAAACCTAAAAGAAAGTATTGGTCGTTTAGTGTATCCGATGAGTGTATCATCGGTAGAGCAATTGAGAATCGCGTGCAACGAAGCTGAGAGGAATTTTCCGAGAAAAGAGATTAGGACGACGGGACCCCCAGTTCCTCGCCCATATCGGCAAGTAAATGAGGCAGTAATTGATTTAGAATCCGAAGGGGGTGAACAAGAACAAGAAAATACGATTTCTGCCATCAGTAACCTAGTGTGCTGGAATTGCCAGGGTGTAGGGCACGTGTTTATGGAATGCCCGTCTTCAGAAAGAGCATTATTTTGCTACAAATGTGGTCGTCCTAATGTCATCACGCCAAAGTGTCCTAAATGTAAGCAGGGAAACTACAAACGGAACGCGGTTCAGACGGGGGAATCACGTTCGCCAACAAAACCCGGCAAGTAGAGGAAACTAACACTAATGCGTCAAATGCCACGTATAGACAAATGCGTCACTATTTGCCACTAGAAGTAAGAGAGAAAAATTACGAACAAATTCGTCAACGCATTATGTCAAATACCCCTGATCAATCTGATAACGAAATTAATGAAGAAACAAACCAGCCAATAAAACGAAAGAAAATTTCTAAAAAAATTGAAAAGGTCAGAAATATGAAAGCTAACAGAAAAAAAGTAAGGAATATGGTATGCGAATCAATTAGAAAAATCTGTGGGCGAAACGATGCTCGACCTTATGCCACCATATATATAAATGGTATTCCATATGAGGGTCTTCTGGACTCTGGCGCATCCGTTTCGTTGCTAGGAAGAGATTGTAGGGAAATGGTAGAAAAATTTAATATCGAAATACAAACATTTTTTACCAGCGTGAGAACAGCCTCTGGGCAACCCCACAGAATTTTGGGCAAAACAATTTTAAATGTGACTTACAAAGACAGAACACTCCCAATTACATTTTTTTTATGTCCCGATTTAGACCAACCCATATATCTTGGCGTAGATTTTTGGCATGCGTTTAATATAGCACCCGAAATTTTTGAAATAAACGAAATCAGAAGCGACATATTTGGCCCAATAGATGAAAATATAGAATGTCATAAAATGAAAATGCATGAACTAAATAATGAGCAGACAGCCAAGCTGCATAATGTAATAAAAAAGTTTGCGACATTTGAGGAAAGAGGTTTAGGTTGCACCAAGATCGAAAAACATGCGATTAAATTGGTAGATAATGCTATACCAGTTAAGGATAAACATTATCCAATTTCACCGGCTGTCCAAGAAATAGTATACAAGGAAATTGATAACATGTTAGCACTAAATGTGATAGAAGAAAGCGATAGTCCATGGAGCAATCGAACTACGATCGTAAGGAAACCGGGAAAGAACAGATTTTGCCTTGACGCACGGAAGCTAAATGCCTTAACTATAAAAGACGCTTATCCACTTCAAAACATCGATGGTATCCTGAGCCGCATTGACCAAACGCATTACATAAGTAGCGTAGATCTAAAGTATGCGTTTTGGCAAATTGAACTGGAAGAGGAAGCAAAACCCTATACTGCCTTTACTGTGCCAGGGCGTCCTCTTTACCAGTTCAGGGTAATGCCTTTTGGTCTTTGCAATGCGGCTCAGCGACTGTGTAGGTTGATGGATAAGGTTATACCTGGTCGACTGAAATCTAATGTTTTCGTTTATTTGGATGACCTTTTGATAATTGCAGACGAGTTTGACACCCATCTGGAGATATTAGAACAAGTTGCAGATTGTCTTAAGAATGCGAATTTAACAATCAGCCTTAAAAAGTCAATGTTTTGCTTTAAAGAATTGAGGTATTTAGGTTTTATTATTGGAGGCGGAGTATTAAAAACTGATCCCGAAAAGGTGTCAGCCATCCAGAGAATTCGGCTTCCAAAGACTACGAGGGAAGTTCGAAGTTTTTTGGGAACTGCTGGATGGTACCGCCGATTTATAAAGGACTTTGCCTCAATTTCGGCACCTTTAACCGACACCCTGAAGAAGGGAAAGAAGTTTGCCATGACGGATCAGGCTATTGCCGCATTTAAGACCCTAAAACATGCCTTAATAACTGCTCCAGTACTGGGTCACCCAGACTTCTCAAGACCATTTTTTATCCAGTGTGATGCATCGGAGTATGGTATTGGAGCAGTTCTTTTCCAAAAGAATGCCAATGAAGAAGAGAAACCCGTGGCCTTCTACTCGCAAAAATTAAATTCATGCCAAAAGAACTACTCAGTTACTGAAAAAGAGTGCCTAGCGGCTGTCCTCGCAGTTAAACGTTTCAGGCCATACGTGGAGTTAATGAACTTTACGGTGATAACCGATCACGCGAGCCTAAAATGGCTAATGTCGCTTAAAGACCTAAGCGGACGTTTAGCAAGGTGGTCTCTACAACTCCAGGCATTCGATTTTACAATTAAACATAGGAAAGGTTCTGAAAATGTTGTAGCAGATATGCTATCCAGAATGACTGAGGATGTTGTTGTTGATGAGTTAGAAGATAATGAACATCTTTTAGATTTCGAAACCACGGCTTTCGAAAGTGAGGAGTATGTGGCATTAATTTTGGACATAGAACAGAATAAATCCAAATTACCAGACCTAAAAATTATAGATGGGAAAATATATAAAAAGTCCCTCCCGAAATATGGCGAACTAGAAGAATTTCAATGGAAACTTTGGATACCAGAGGAAATAACCCAAGCTATTATTCAGAATGCTCATGATTCTCCAACAACGGCTCACGGAGGAATTATAAAAACCATAAATAGAGTTAGAGAAAAATACTATTGGCCGAAAATGGTTAGTCAGATTAGGCAATATGTCGCGAACTGCCGGGTCTGCAAAGAAACTAAACCCTCCAATCAGCATATGATGCCAGCGATAGGCGATGAGGTTGTAACCGATAGGCCCTTCCAAAAATTATACGTAGACTTTTTGGGAAAGTATCCGCGTTCCAAAAGTGGCAATGCGTATATATTCATAGTGAGCGATCATTTCTCAAAGTTTATTTTCTTAAAAGCTATGAGAGAAGCAACCTCAAAGAATGTAGTACAATTCCTAGTTCAAGAAATCTTCCATAAATTCGGGGTACCTGAAATTATACACAGCGATAATGGACAGCAATTCGTGTCCAAAGATTTCCAAGCTATGTTAAGTTCGTACAATATAACGCATATTAAGACAGCCTTCTATTCGCCCCAATCTAACGCTTCGGAAAGGGTTAACCAATCGGTTTTAGCAGCCATTCGAGCATATCTCGAAAATGACCACAGAGATTGGGATTTATATTTGTCCGAAATCGAATGCGCGTTGAGAACATCGGTTCATTCTGCCACAGGAGTAACACCGTTCTTCGCCCTTTTTGGCTATAATATGTTTTCGAACGGCGCAGACTATAAGTTAGCCAGAAAGTTAAAATCTCTTGCAGACCATGAGATACAACTCCTCCCAACTGAAGATCGCCTAAAACTTATCAGAGATAAGATAAAAGAAAACATCCATAAGGCTTACGAGGGGAGTGCAAAAAGGTACAACGAAAGAGCACGTAAAGTTAACTTTGTACCCGGCCAAGAGGTATATAGGAAAAATCAGGTTCTTAGCGATTTTAAAAACAATATTAACGCTAAGTTCTGTCGGAAATATTTGAAATGCCGAATAGTAAAGCCAATTGGAAATAACATGTACGAGCTCGAAAATTTACAAGGGAAAAGTATCGGAAATTATCATGCCAAAGACATCAAAACATAGTGCAATAAGACCAAGTGCAATATATTTTGTTCAATGTTTGTCCGCGTCTTATATGTTTTTTGTCATATTCAAGAAACTGGTGCAATATCTGGAATTTGTTATAATGACAAGGCATTCGAAGCACAGAAACCTTTTTGAGGTACGATACGAATGACTCAAAAGTTCCCCCCATATTAAATCATTCAACACCACCTTTTTGGTAGAACGGTCATTCTGTGGGCGAACTGAGGGCTACCGTCTTCCGGTCAGATGCGCTTGCACCCTTGACTCTTTGTAACCATAGGTGTTGATTCATATGTAGCATGTCGGAACTATGCCATAGCGTACTGAATCATTAGGCCACTGGCACAAAGGTCGAATACCGGATACCGAACCTTACAGCGAGTCCGCCCACATTGAACGACGACTGGATGAAGGTGTATTGGCATACTCAAAAGACTGAATCCTAATAAATACATGTTTATTTTTATTTTAGCTTGAAGCAGTTTTTTTTTGTTTCCACATTAAATATTCGTCGCGTGGCTAACTTTAGAGAATTTTATTTTTGATTTTCCCAAAATTTTGCTTGCAGTTCTATAGTTTTTTTTAAGTGTACATTTATTTGTTCGTTTTATTTTTACGCAAGAATGGTAAAAACATTTGCTTTTCAAAAAATCCGGTATCGAACGCTCAACCATCACGGATTTTTAATTAAAATTTGTCTTTTAGTTTGATTTCATGTAAATTTTGTTTTGTCTAGCAAAACCTGTTGGTTGACATCAATTTGTTTTAATACAATAATTGACTTTACATGACAGACATATCTGCCGAACTTGTATTTTCCCCATGCTAGACCACTTGATCGGTGTAGCGGACTATGCCTAAAGGGCACTTTACACTGGCAGACTTGTCTGGGAGACAAAAAACCCGTGTAAAAATCAGTCTTCCACTTAACATTACAGATGTATCTGTCGAACTGTCATTTTTTACCAGCAGTCAACATAAACTGTATAACGGATCATATCTAATATTTGTATTTCGGTTATTTTTCGAAATTTAGCACACTTTTTAAAATGTTAATTTCTTAAAAAAATTCCTCATTTTTCGTTTATTCGTATAACTTAACGAATTATAATATTATTTTTTTTCCTATTTGTATTGTAAAATTTTTCTTTACCACAAAAAAAAAATGGTGTTGAACCTTTATTACATATTATAGCACATAGGCTTGTCTGCCAGCTTAAATAGACTTCAAGCATTTTAAGGTTTTTAACTCATATATCTATGGGCTAATATAAATAGGGCCAATGTTCTTTTACGAAATCGCGTGTTTTGTATTTTCTCGTATGGGACTCTCAAATACACGATACAAATAAAGAATGTATAGACATTATAAAAAAAAAAAAAAAAAAAAAAAAAAAAAAACTAACTGTCAAGTAACGTCCAAATTCTTGTCATTTTCTTCAAGGTTTTTCCTCCTCCTGTAAGATATAACAATTAAGATATGCTTTTGGTGATTTTTAGCCATCTATTTAGGATTGATATGTTCTTTTTGGTAATGCGAATTAAGCTATTAGTCCAGCAATAGTTTCTGCTTTGAAGCCAGTTCTTTGTTTCTTAAACAAAAATAAAATATTGTTTTTTTAAATAATTTTTTTTTTAAATTATAAATTTATAAATTAAAAGAAAATTATAAAAAAAAAAAAAAAAAAAGAGGAAGAGGAGAGAAGGTGAACAGTATTTTAGTGAACATATAATCCGACTTACCTGTTGGCGAAAGGCAATTTGGAAAGAGTTGCAAGTTATCGGGAGCGAAGACGGCTATATAGATAAAAAAGAATATGTCATAAAAGATAAAACAGAATATCGCAATTTTACCTGAACAATGCCCGGCTTGAGACCATACAGGGCGTGGAAGTTCCCCACGTGGTCAACCTATACAGAGGGCAAGAAATTGAACAAACCGGCCGCACACCGTCCCTCTTAGCGTTGGCTTACAAGGTCCGGAGTTTTGTTGCGGCTAGGGCTACTACCATAACACACAAGGCCGTGGGGAATAAGTAAGGGCTATCGTCCAAATGGAAAAAGCGGCCAAACTCGATTTGCATTGCCCATGCACATAATTGCTCACAGCTGCATGTGTATGTGTGGGTAATTCCTACCCATTTTGGTGCACCAAGACGCTTTCCTATTATTGGTTAATCCGACACGTTTTTTTTTATTAAAATTCCTAATAGGCTCGACACGCCGAAGGTGCAGTAGAGGTTCTATTGGGAAATGGCTGGACTTCCTAGATCCAACGGCGGCCAAGGGACCCAAATCGGCCACATGGTGGAGTGCATCCAATTCCGATGTTATCGGTGGGAAGGGGGCAGCACGCACTAAATAAACACATGGCATTCATTTGCCCTATCGGTGTCTCTTCAACAAATGGGCTATGACCCCGATATCTGTTTTTTTGTATTTTATTTTTATTTTTTGCTTTTATTCCTCGTGGTGTTGTGGCTGTGCTTTGTCAATGATGGAGAGATAATGAAGTTTGACCAACGTTATCGTAGTATGATAGTAGCGAGTTGAAGGGTGTTGCCAGACATGACCGACACATCAGGGCTGTATTTTATGAAGTGGAGATTTCATTCATAAATACAGTGAGCGCAAAAAAGCGTTTTGACAGTCAAAAATCGCGCTTTTTAATGTTGAAAATTTTTGTAAGCAAAATGGAGGATGTGGGAATGGGATTGGAAAGAGGGGAAATTGGCGAATATGGAGGCAAATATAGGAGTATAAATAAGGAGAACAGAGAAAAAACGGCAAACAGTCAGCTTAAATTTGAGACGGTGTTCAAACAGTGTCCTAGTGAAGTGGAAGTACAAATAAAGATTTAAAGACATTTTAAATAAAACAAACAGTTACATTTTTTTTCTTTACCAATATACAAGTGTGTTGGCCTTAAACTTGTTGTTTTTTTATTAGTGAATGGTTTTGTTAATAAGGTAAATAACACAAATTACCTGTTTAAGAAAACTGAAAGTGGGTTACAAACATAGTTTTTGTCTATTTTTTTGAAGAGAGTTGTGAATCCGAAATTGGGACGGGGTGACGATTTGTATGCTGTGAGTCCCAGAGCATTGGGAGAAAGCGAAGTCCAGCTCAGCAAAAACAAAAACCAGCATCGACCGCGCCAAAGCCAAGAAGGGAAAAGGAAATATATACATTCAGGCTCTCTTAAAAAACCATTTAAATAACTCACCGGACACACAGGTAACCGTGTAAAAGTAGTTTATCACCCTCAACTATTGGGACCAAAGATCCATTCAAGCCATTGTGTATTCGCTGACAAAGTGGGCATCGTCACCAAGCCCAGGGGTGAAAACATTCTCCAAACCCCATTGTTTAATAGGCAATCAGGCCATAATTTGATGCCTGGAAAGGAGAGAAAATAAAACAAAGATTAGTAATTATTTTGATTAGTTAATTTAAGTAGTTTTAAGTTATTTTTAAGTTTTTTTTGTTGTGTTAATATGTAGTTTTTTTTTGCCTTATTTCATTTATTTCGTTTTGTTTTTTTTTTTGTTTCAGTTTGTAATAGGGCTTAGTGCAAAGTTTAAAGAGAGTAGTTTTTTTGTGTTTTGCGGGGACAAAGTGGTCCATTAAGTAAAAACCCATCTAAAAGAGCTCGTTTAGGTAGGAAATTCGCGGTTTTTTTTTAAAGTAAATAACGCTCAATAAAGAGCATAACTCTTCCGAGAACTTTGGTAGGTCCTAAGTATAGTTTTTTGTGTTTTTTTTGTTTAGATGTTAAAATTTTTAATTCAAATTCAAAAAAGTCGTTATTAATGTTAAATTAAAGTTAGGATTTAAATTTTATCAAATAAATTATGTGAAATAGTGTAAGAAATATTAAATATGATCGTCTAAAGTTTCTGTAAGAGCAGGTCAAGATGGCGTGGTAAGTGTGGGTGAAAGTGTGTGTGTGTACGGGGCCATAGAAAAAAATAACCGTTAAAAATGGAAACAGCTATGGTCATGGCAGGGTGGGCTCTGTGGAGAAAAATCCACCGTTTCTCCCTCTTACGTGTGTTGCCCAGTAGTAAGTGTAAATTTTGTTTTGTAAATGTGTTTTTTTTATTAGTGTTTTGTGTCTCTGTTCTGAGGCGTGGGTTGGGACCTAACCCCGAGAGCGCGAAAGCTAGCCGCGGAACCGCCTCAGCGCGCATTTAAGGGACATGTAACAAGATATGACTTTGATGATGAACTTTTTACTATCGTCATAGAGCCTATGATATTAAGAATTTAAAACATTAAAACTTAATTGGTTAACTTCCATGTTAAGGAGTCACTTGAAATTAGTTACATAATTTAATAAACTCAACATATTATTAACGAGCTTAAGTACCGTTTTCAAAGTACTTTGTAGACCTAAATGTGAAATATATTACAAGTTATTATGCAATAGCGAAGCATTGCCGGGCCCACTAGTATATATATATAATTCTCAGAAATTCAGTATTTAAGGTAACAAAACAATAATTTTATTTACTTTCGAAAACTTTGACGTATTCAGTATTCAAAGTTTAGTAGAGCCAAGTTGTATTTAACAAAAAGAAGCTTCGATGCATTTTCGCTATGCAGTCTAGTCCTTAGTGGATCATAGTTAAGTCCGGCTCCACTAAACAACTGTTCGCTGGGAACACTTCTCGGAGGCGTAGCTAAGAACTGGCGAGCCAAAGGTACTAACTTTTGGTTTCCACCACAATAAAGGATCTTCTGAAATATGCATTTTTTTCTCTTTATTGTATTCAACTAACAATTTTTTTGCACGAGAGACTGAAAACGTGATCTCTTGCATGTCGTCATCAGTCTCACTATTACTATTACTTGTATGAGTGGAATATTTTTTTTGCGAATGCGAATATTGATATATATATATATACGAATGCGAATGCGAAAACGAAAGCGAATGTACAAAACGATGCGAATAATTCGTTACATCCCTAGTGTCAAGTGTCGAGTTTATCGGCATGTCTAGTAAAAAGCTTCTCAAACATTGACGTTTGCATTCGTCGATAAATAAAGTAGGTGCCGTTAGTAGTGAATCTAAAAATAGAAAGCGTGTTAATTCACAACAAAGCGAAAAGCTATCCCATATCTCATTCATTAAGTTTTAAGTTTAAGTATAAGAAACATTGCTCTAAAAATTGGATTTCTTATGATAGTGTTATTTTTGGCAGATTGATACAAAATCTTTTAACTTTAATATTACATTTTTTTTCTAAGTTTTACTGGACTGTCCAAATTTACAAATTTTTACAGAGAACCCCAAACAAAAAATTTAAGATAACACTTAGATGTTTACTTATTATAAGAAAATTGAGAAAATAAAACAAAAATCGTGTAAAAATCGTGTGTGCACACTTTACACTGTTTTGTATTGTATTTTAAAAAATTTTAGTTAGAAACCAGTAAGAAAGTTTCAGTCGGACATCCCGACTTACATATACCCTCAAACTCAGTAAAACAAAAAATTTGCTTTTATATTGTATTATTACTCGATTTCTAAAATGGGCGGAGGGGTACATTTGTATGGAAGGTACCAGAAGGGTCGTGGCTAGAGCTCCAAAACTTTATCCTGTTATAATTTAACAAAATACAAAATTTGGACAAGAGCGCGTTGATTGTATTGATATTATTACTCGGTTTCTAAAACGGGTGGAATGGTACATTTGTATGGGAGATACCTGAAGGGGCGTGGCCATGTAGCCCATTTTCATTACCGTAAGTAGTTTTGGAAAAATATTTAAATGTGCAAAGTTTCAAAACATTCGGTTTCGTCTTTCGAAAGTTATAGCGCGTACCAGCCGGACAGACAGACGGACGGACGGATTGACGGACATGGCTCAAACCACTTTAAAAGTCATGAATTGCTTCAAAGAAACTTACGGTCTAAAGTGTCTCCTTCAATGTATTTGGGTCGTATCAAATGATATATACCCTCCTACTACATAGGGTAAAGGTATAAAAATAGAGTTCCATTTTTAAATTAGAAATATATTAAGGCGATACTTGGTTCATATTACAAATTTGTTTAAAAATAAATTTTTGCAGTTTATATTATAAAGTTAACAATTATGTTAATATCAAAAACCAAAACAGTATTTTGTAATGAAATGTCCTTTTGTTTAATGATTATTACTGCTTAACTCCAAACAAACTGCAATAACCATTCACTTCCCTTCAAACAAAATCTTCCACATGTATGCATTTAACAGTTTACTATCTATCACATGTTGGCATTGAACCCCCCAGCATTTGCACATTCATTAATATGTATATTCTTTTCCTTATAGTCCTTCATAACATAATTTATTATTTACAAATTTCATATTTCCAATATGTATGCGAAATTTGACATTTTAATAATATTAAGTGAATTTTTGTTTTTCGCACAACGCATAAATCCATAACCCCCCTAAAGCGTGTGGCTGACTGTGTCGTAACATCAAATATGCCAAGATTTTTTCTTTCCTCCTTTACCAAACCAATCCCATAACGAATTTCATTTGTTCGACATGCACAAATCATACTAAATTACAAAAGCCAACAAACCAACAACCAGAAACTCAAAATAGAAAAAATTAGTCATGTGTTCGAAACGCATTGAAAGATTTGGCTAAAACATAAACCAAATTATGATTATCGCCAACGATGCTATGACTTGGCAGTTCTCACACTCCATTAGCAGGATACACAGGATATTTATGAATTCACAGCAACTTTAGAGATACGCTGAGGATGTAAACAGTATCTGCAGTCATTTAAACATAAGGCGTAATATTGCAAAATCGATGCAGAATCTCTGTCTAATGGCGGGAATAAATCCTTAATAAGTGATACAATCAATACAATCGCGATATATGTGTTGTAGTGAACCAACCCCCTCTGCCCTGTGCTAAGTGATCTATGCGTAAATCTTTTTAACCTAAATACTCATTTGGGATTATTTTTTGGTCACCCAGCAGAGTAGAGCAACAGTAGTTGATGTGGGTAAAGTGTGGACCAACATCTATTAGTTTATTACAAGTGTAACGAATGTGTGGTGTGGTGGTATTGCTCTTTTTGCTCTGTGAGTTGTTGTTGCCGAGACACATTTTAGAGGAATAATAAACAACGGCACGGTAAGCGGAATGTATTGACGCAATGCATTAAGGTATAGGGGTTGTGATTTGTTTATACCCTCATTTTACGGGTAGGAGGGAATATATGTTTTGATAAGACCTAAATGTAACACATAGAAGGAGTCATTTTAGACCCTAGCTTTCTCTGAACCAAATTTGATGCATGAGTTTTTAAGTCGTTTGAGCCATGTCCGTCTGTCTGTCCGGCTGGTACGCACGATATCTTTTGGAAGACGCAACCAATTGTTTTGAAACTTTGCGTGGGTTAATATTTCACTAAAACAACTTAGGTATTGCAAATGGGCTACATGGCCACACCCTTTCTGGTACCTCCCATACAAATGTTACATTCCGCCCACTTTAGAAAGCGAGTAGTAATATAAATACAACCGACATTATAGTGCCCTAATTATGTATTTTTTCAACATATAATAGAACAAACTTTTTGAAAGTCACGCCCCTTCTGGTACCTCTAATACAAATGTACCATTTCGCCCACTTTAGGGCGGAATACAATACACCCAAAGGGATCGTGCCCAAATTCTGTATTCGTAAAATATAACATGATAAAGTTTTGGAGAAAAAAAACGGAAGTACAGCCACGCTCCTTTTGATACCTCCTATAGCTATCTGGTACCGCCCAGTTTAGATTTCGATTAATATTGTTAATAGGCCCAACCCGATTGCGTTTATTGTTAAGCTATAACGGTATTATGTTTTGGAGAACAAATTGTAATTATAGCCACGCCTCTTTTGATACCTCCCATACAAATGTAACGCTCCGCCCACTTTAGAAATGAAGTAATAATATCAATACACCCAACGCGATCGTGCCCAAATTCTGTATTTAGTACAGTTGAATCAGGAAAATGTATTAGAGAAAAGATCTGAAAGTATAGCCACGCCCCATCTGCTACCTCCCATTCCTATCTGGTACCGCCCACTTTAGAAATCGATTAATATTATTAAAAGGTCCAATGCGATCGCGTTTATTGTTAATCTTTAACAGGATTAAGTTTTGGAGAACAAATTGAAGTTATAGCTACGCCCCTTTTGGTACCTCCCATACAAATGTAACGTTCCGCCCACTTTAGAGATGAAATAATAATATCAATACACCCAACGCGATCGTGCCCAAATTCTGTATTTAGTACAGATGAATCAGGATAATGTTTAGAAAAAAAAAAATTTTAAGTCCAACCACGCCCCCTCTGGTACCTCCCATACAAATGTACCACTCCACCCACTTTAGAAAGTGGTTTTATCTAGGGAAAGTCGCTTATAAGGTCACCGCGTCCGATCCTAGTTTCTTGTGGCTACCAAAGCCACTAGGATAGCCTCTGTATTGAGCTTCAGTAACTTCTGTTACCTTCTCCAAATTTATGTTTAAAAACCGTTTAGTTTCAATAACTCTAAACTTAAACAATATCATACATAGGGTGAGGTTATTTATCAGTCAGTTCACCTGACTGAAATTTCTGTACTGGTTATTTTTATACAATCAGCCCTTAGGCAATAGGGATATATCATTTGATACGAGAAAAAGTGTAACGCATTACATGAGACGAGTAAGACCCCAAGTATTTTAAGACCAAATTCGTTTCGTCCGTCTGTCTGGCTGGCTGGATGGCTGGTGAACAGGATAACTCGCAGGATAACTAAATTTGGTCAGTTTATTTACCATGCAAAAGTAAAAAAATCGAAACCTTTGACACACCCCTTTTGCATACATCCCTCCCATACAAATGACCGAATTGACCCTCATAGTTTTACATACATATCTTTTTTGTAAGTACACCGAATTCACTCAAATTTTGCATAAGAAGTTCGCTTATGAAAATTGGACTCAGGAATGAATATGGACTATATAGGTTCACGCCTTTTGATACCTCCCATACAAATTGATCTATTTGGGAAAATTAATATTCCTCTCATAACTTGGAAACGGACACATGGGGGGTAATGAAAATGTTATTTATGTTTATTTATCTTGTGATAGGTGGCAAAACCTTAAAAAACCTAACTATTTGGCACAACCCTTCTGGTACCTCCCATACAAATGACCGAATTCACCCTAATAGTCATAAATACATATCTTTTTTGTAAGTACACTGAATTCAGTCAAAGTTTTCTTGAGTTGTACGGTTAAAAAAATTTGAATCAGGAATGAATATGGACTATATCGGTTCACCCGTTCTGGTACCTCCCAAACAAAATGACCTCTTTTGGAAAGTTTATGTTATTCCCATAACCTTCAAACCGGCACCTGGGGGATAATCAAATTTGGTCAGTTAATTTATCTTGTAATATGAGGCAACACCTCAAAACCCCTAAATATTTGACGACCCCCTTCCGGTAGGTTCCATATATATAACCGATATTGCCCCTTTTCCATACATATCATTTTTGTATTAACATTGAATTCAGACACATTTTGCTAAAGTAAGAGTTCATTTAAAGTTGATTTACGAAAAAAAGCTGCCCCTATTTGGACCTCCTATACAAATTAGTTAATTTTTTTTCGGTATTGCAAAAAATAATACATAAGAAATTTTATTTTAATTAAAAATCTATTAATTTCAATAACTCTAAACTTAAACAATATCATACATAGGATGAGGTTATTTATCAGTCAGTTCACCTGACTGAAATTTCTGTAGTGGTTATTTTTTCTATTTCTTCTTGAGCTAATATACTAGGGTATTCAAATATTATCATTATCCCATAACACAATTTCAATTCTCTTCTAAGACCAATTTCAAATGCGTTCAGATTTTCGGCACATCCCTGCTGCAATTACTGACTATGTGAGCTATGAATGAATATTGCATATGGCTTAAATATTCATCGGGAAACATCCTTGCGAGCGTTCAAAACAACACAGCCCAACAAAATGTGCAATCGAGCGTGTGGATTCAATTCAATAAAAATAAAACTTTATCAACACCCATGTCAAGTATTTGTTGTGTTTACAAACTTTACAAGACGATTTGACATGATGATAAGGGTGATGTTGCGGATACGGATGCAGATGCCGATGTTGATGTCGATGTCGATGCCAGTGACTATAGTATGGTAGTGGTGGTGGTGGTGGTAGTGTTTGTTCTACGTTATTCCCCTCCCCAAATGACATAAAATTGACTGCGTCTCTATGAGGAGGACAGTGTATAGCTGAGGATTTATATTTATGAGCACTTAATTCATTTGACATAGTATATTTGCAAGGATATTCATACACTCATACACATAAAGAGACTACAGCAATCTCTTGCGTTTATCGTCTAAGCCAAAATGACGCATTTTCTTGTTAAACACCCAACATTAGTGGTATGTTAAGGGACACCATTGCAGTAATGCTTATGTCTGTCCATGTGTGTGTGTGTCTATTAGAATCTGTTCGTCTGTCCTAAATGGTTGCACAAATAGTTTTTGCATTGGCAACATTTTGGCACTGATGCACTGAAACTTTTGTTAATAGTTTCATTGCTCATATGTTGATATCCTGTTTCGTTATATACTGGTGACTTATGACTTTTAATAGCTTTGCTAAGTTGATGTTGTTATTGTTACTCGTTTAAATCGGTTTTACCTCTATGTCTCAGTGATGGTTGGTTGGGTAATATACGACCATATTTCCACATGTTAGTATTATTCCATTGTCGGCCATCCCATCCGTCGTCCTCCCTTTGGTGTGTCTGTGTGGCAGCAAGTGATGAATAATTGGAAGATTGTATCCAGTTGACAGTTACGATTTACATTACAGATAATGGCATGACGTTAATTTAAAACTCAATTGAGCTTACGATCTTTCGCCTCTTTGCCACATTTTGCCTCTTTGATGATAAATGTTAAATGACTTTTAAATGTTGTATGAATGGACGACGGATGGATGATAGATAGATAGATAGATGGATTGGGTACGTCAGTGTCAATGTGGTACACTTGTCAAGTGTTTAACAAAATGCGCTGCTAAATGCACAAAACTGTTAATATTTATGAGGGAGGGGGAGTAGGAGTAGAAATTGAAGCACAATGTTTTGCAAATTTGTTGTTAGCGTAATACTGTGGTTGGTAATAGTACTTATATATATTGGGCCCTTACTTAATCGGCCCTTATCAGAATTGTTAATCCATAGTAGCATTATTGGATAATACACGACAATGTATACTACAATCAGCACGTAAAGTGTGATTCATTAATAATTTATTCGTTGTTTTCTAAAGATCATGCGTAACTGGTGTTAAGCTGCTTTCCTTAAGTGTCACACACAGAAGGAGTCACTTTAGACCCTAAGGTTCTTTGAACCAAATGCGATTCTTACTTCCTTACTTAAGTGGCCCATTACAACTTACGAACGTGGTTCATAAATTTGAGGCCTGTAGTATTGAAGAATTCCACACGTTGGGTCTTCTGCATGTGTTCTCCAGTTAGTCCTACCAGATGGTGGCACGTCGCCAACCACTTGGTCCTTTCAACGATGTTTGGATCCCCATACTCTGCGCCGTCCTTCAGGTTCGCCTTTAAACACCATTCTCGCTGGAGCATTTACATCCATCGTGGCAACATGACCCAGCCATCGTAGTCGTTGGATTCTGACTCTTTTAGCTACGTCGATGTCGTGGTAAAGCTCATACAGCTCGCCGTCGACACAAATAGTTCCATATATATTTCGAAGTACTTTTCTCTCGAATACTCCCAGTTTTTGTATGTCCGTTGTCGTAAAAACCCACGATTAGGCAGCATGCAACAGAACCGGTAAGATTAGCACTTGGTATAGCTGTTTCTTAGTATTCCGAGATAAGGTGGTGTTACTAAAGTGCTGCTGAAGTCCGTAAAAACATCTATTGGCGAGCACTATTTTTCGCTTGATTTCTTGGCTGACACTATTTTTATTGTTGACGGAAGATCCGAGGTAGGTAAACTCATTTACCATAATTGTCAATGTTGACGGTGCGAGAGGACTCTTTGTTCGTCGAAATCATTATTTTTGCTTTGTCCTCATTGACCGCTAAACCCATTTTTGCTGACTCCTTTTCTAGTGATGAGAAAACTGCAGTAACACCCCGAAGATTTCGGCATATGATGTCTACAACATCGGCATAGGCTAGTGGCATGTGGCTCTTGTCGAATATGGTACCAGACATATTGCCACCAGCCTTTTTCATCACCTTCTCCATAACTATATTATATACATGTACAGGATAGGCTATCGCCCTGCCTGATACCTCTTTTCGTGTTGAATGGTTCAGAGTGATCCTTACCAATCTTAAACGATGATTTGGTGTTTTTCATGGTATATCAGCAAAGTAGTCGACAAAGAGGTGGTAGGTGTCGATCTGCTTTTGATGAGTTTTTTTTTTCAGGATTTGTTGCAAGGTGAATATTTGATACGTCGTAGATTTACCAGGTCTAAAGCCGCATTGATATGGTAAGATTAGTTTTTCTACAATTGGCTTTAGGACCTTGTACGCAATTGATAATAGGCTTATTCCGTGGTAGTTTTTACATTCACTACCATCTCCTTTATTGTATATGGGACATAACAGACTGCCACTCCAATCCCCGGGCATGCTCTTCTCTAGCCAGATGTTCTCCATGAGCTGATGCATGGTCATAATCAGCTCCTCCCCGTTGCCTTAAACAATTCAGCAGGGAGACCATCGGCTCCAGCCGTTTGTTGTTTTTAAGGCGGTATCGCAACACGTATCTCGCTCTGCCTCGGAGGTGGACAGTTAATACTATCGTCATGGATTGGAGCGGGGTCTTCTGGAGTGGTGTCCTTATCCACTAAATTTCTAAAATGATCCCTCCATATCTTCAGAACGTTATCCGGGTCCGTCACTAGCTAGTCATCGCTGTCCTTGCAGGAGGGCAACCCTGTTCCACGCATTCTCGCCTTAACACTCGGCGAGAGTGGGCTTCCCCTCTACTTCGGAGCAACTCTGTGCACTCATCCTGTCTCTTCTTCAGCTCCATCTTTTTTCGTGTAAAAAGACGAGTTACCACTCGTCTCTTCTCCCTGTGCCGTTCACGAACGGCTCTCGTTGCCATTGGCTGCATTTTCGACCTGTATGCAGCAACCGTCACCCTCGTGGCATTGCGACATTAATCATCGTAGCAGGTATCTTCTTGAGACGGCTTTAAGTACTCCAGTACGCTTCTCTATGGATTCGGCTATATATTGCCACTGCGAGCGTATATTATCAGGAGATGGAGCATTCCGTAGCAGTTGAGTTAGGTGGTTAGAGTAGGCGTCCGCTACCTCTGTGGTCCGCAGTTTACCGATGTTTAGCTTTCGTTGTGCCTGGTTACGTACGTTTTACGCCATGCTTAGCCTTGTGCGTAACTTAACTGCGATGAGGTAGTGATCGGAGTCAATTTTCGCACCCCTGATCACTCGTACGTCCAGAACACTCGATGCGTGCCTTCCATCGAATACCACGAGATCCATCGGATTCCTCGTCAATTGATCTGGAGGTAACCATGTTTTCTATGAATATTTCTATGGTCAAATCTAGTGCTGCTAACTACAATATTTCTTGCCGCAGAGAATTCAATCAGTCTGATGCCATTGTTCGACGTTTCGGTGTGCAGACTGAATTTTCCGCTGATAGGCTCAAATGCGGCCTCCCTGCCTATTTTAGCATAAAAATCGCCTAGTACAATTTTTATGTCATGGCTCGGGCTACAATCATATACATTTTCTAGGTTCTCGTAGAATTCGTTTTTGTCATCATCGCTTTTCTCTTCTATCGGAGCATGGGCACATGTAGTGTTGTTATGTGGAAAAACTTTGTTTCGACTTTTATAGTGGCTTTACGTTTACACACCGGGTTGAACCTTGAGACTAGGTGTCGCAGTCTCTTGCCAACCACAAATCAATGCTTGTCCGCATGGCCACTATAGTAGATGTAGTGATGGCACGATTAATCTAGAAATTGGTAATAATCGATTATTTTCTTTCAATTAACGATTAATTGTATCGTGAATTCTCCTTCGATTAATTGAATTACTCGATTATTCCAAATAATCATCGATAGATATCCAGGAACAAAAAAGATTCTTCGCCAACCGCCAAGTGTATTCATTGAGCTTTGACGGCTGACGACGAAAGACCTAGAGCATTGGAAGCGGCAGTGAAACGTCTTCTGCTAGTGATGCCGAATTTGATTTGTGGGCGCACCATAAATTTTTTGCCCACACTCGAAGAAGGAAGGACAACCCCTCCACTTTCTCAAGATGAACTAAACTTCTTTGTCAATGCTCCAGTACTAGAATTAAAGCGCCATGTAATAGACGCATGGGAAGAAATGAAATCGGTCTACCCTAAAGCTGCAATTAGACGACGTGTATTTTACATGTGACATGTCAGTTTTCCCAGCGTAAAATTTGTACATGTCGTGTGACCCCTTTCGAACATTGCTTGTATAAAAGAATGTGTTAGATAACATATGTATACATTTTATTTAGAGCGTGGTCTATTTTGATATGTAATACATATCGGCAATCAGCTGTTTTTGACAAAACAATAAAGCGTTTGCTGACAAAAAGTTGAAAAGGATAAGTATTTTATTTCAAATCGTAAATAGAATAATTAATGACAGTTTTTCAACATATTTTTAGTTAAATTGGGCTAATAATGCTGTGTTTAGCGATGATAATATATAGCAAAGTCAGCTGTTAACGATAAACACATGTATACATACACAAGCACGTTTGAATTTGAATTATAAACCAAATGTACACGCTCATTTTGACAGACATGCAGAATTTCATATCGGTTTTTGAATTGACAAGACAATGTGTAAAATAAACGTTGTCTAATGGCAGCTTTAGCTGTACTCTCTTGCACAAAAATATTGTTTTTTGATTGGTACATCTGTACCATCAGAGTGGATTTTTTCCAAAGCGGGTGCAATAGTAACGGAAAAACGGAACAGATTAACGACGAACCACAATCAATGCTCCTATTTTTAAATTCTGTACTAAACAAATAAATTATTTTTTAATAAATTGAATAAACAGAAAATTTTGTAATTAATTAAATAATTTTTTTTTATTTATGAAAATTTTCAATTTTAGGTGAAAAATATCGATTAATCGAGTAATTGTTTCCAATTAATCGCGATTAATTATTTGTCGTTTAGATTAATCATATGATTAATTAATCGATTATTCTTTTTTGTTTGCCATCACTAAGTAGATGTCGCACGTCTTCATGCGCGAGCATCCTTTTCCCAACCACCAGTTGGATGGAGGCACCTGGTCTATACAGTGTTCTAACATTCCAGGTGCATATCCTCAAATCATGGTCCTTAATTCGTTTGCGGTGGTCGTCAACATTTTGGGTGATCTGTTTTATTATTTCCTTAGTTCTTTTCATTGCGATATTTTAAACGTCAGTCCCGGGTTGCAAACCCAGCGCACCACGTCGCAGTTTTCTCCTCCTGCCAGAATTTCATTACAGTCGCCCATTCTGGGTCAGACGCTGACCAGGGTACTGCTCACTCTGAGCTGACGTGCCTGGGTTTTAGGTCTCGCCCCTTACAGTTAGCCGTGCTCTGACTGGTGTCAAAAGCATATTTCCAGGCGTCACCACGTGGAGGTACTCTGTCCGCAGTAGTACCACGAATACGGAGCTCTGTGAGTAGACTTAAAGTGCAATTGGCAAGGATCACTCAAGCGATTCCTTTGCAAACATTCGATACGTCAACGAGTGTTCACCAGCGATTCGATAATGTTATAATTTTTAAATGTTTCTTTAGAATTCTATTGCATTTTTATCGGTTTTACGATTAGAAAACGAATCGTTTTTATGATTGATTTGCGTATGTTAACCAGTGATTCTATAATGTTATCATTTTCGAATTTGTTTTAGAATCGCTTTAGCGAATTGCCAACGAATCGTTTGCGAATCACCCCTCGCCACGTGGTTATCAAAAACATTCAACTTAATTTGCACTGTTTTGACTTCTTCTATTCTATTCTTATATTTTTGTCAAGTAACGTCACCCGGTCAGTACAGTGGATTTCTTCTCTCTTGCTAAATATAGAGCTTCTTATGTGTTACGCAAAAATTTAAAGAAGTAATATAAAAATTTAGTTTTTTCAATTTTTCTCATCTTCATGGAATTGTCCATATTTGAAATCTGAATTAACGATAATTTTGGAAAATTATAGTTCCGTGTTGTTGATTTTGATTAAACTCTTGACTTAATTGCATGAGCCTCCATATAAGTTATTTTACTTTAACTTCGATTACTTAATAGACTATTAAAAATTGTTTAAACCGTATACTACAGTACGAGTACAATAGACATTCATACCTGCGAGTTGTTGAAAAGTCATTAAACAATTTACACAGTCATAAATTGCGCTTTTCAATTCACTTAATATGTATAGACAAAGTCGTTCGTTCGTGCCGCCCTGAACAAGTGGTGACGAGCCTCAAACCCAGCTCTCTAACTGAGTCTTTCTCTCGTTCCGAAAAATTGACATAAGGCAAAGAAATAAAAACGTTTAACAGCAACCACGGCCCAAAAACAAGACTATTAACGCATCTGTCCGCCTGGGTGATTAACTTTGTACGTCCTTGGAATTACTCGTCCTACCCCACCCCTACGTTAAAAACTCTCTGTCACCCGCACTATGGCGTAATTTAGCAAAAGGACATCATCGCATCTAGTGGTTGTTGTAGTTTTACACTTGTCATGCTTGCAAATCCCCAAAATGTTTAAAATTTCCCATTCTTAAAATATACGAGAAAGATTTTTTTTACGACCGAGTCATGAGGATTCACAAATATTTGCGCTTTTTCTTCGCTTCCCATTTGAGGAAAGTATGATGCGAGCAGACGGACATTAATGAAATTGTCATCAATTAAAATTTCTACACCATTCCACAGCAAACGTTTGTGTCGTTTTCCGTATTATAATTTCTTTAAATTGTTAAGCGTGGCCGTGCTAAGGGTTGATAGCTTGTTATGCTCGTTGAGCATAGGATAAGCTAAAGGTCCATGATGCTGGTGATATTTCTTAGCCTCGGCTTTTTGCCTTCATTCATATTGCTGTTTTTTTTTTTAGTTTTACGGATGAAATCATAAAAATTATGACAGCTCTCTTATTTGGGGAAGTGAAATGAATTGAATGTGTTTTGATGCAGTGGTGACAGTGTCATAAAATGTTTTTGCAACGCTTCGTCTTCCTATGCCGCTGCTCATGCGACAAACGGATAATATGCGTCGTCGTTGAGTGCCCATAAAAATAATTTGTGGCTTTTTGTTACTCGTTTGTTGGTTGTTGGGGTGAAGTGTCTCGCAACTGAAGGAGTTATCGATGCCCGCGTCCTTCTGATGCGTATGTGCTACCGAGGCGTGCTGATGATAGACAACCCTCTCTTAACTCAACTAGATATGATAGCACTTACAAAATCTGAATCTCGTCCCCCTTCTCCCGCTCTTCTATCAGCATATGAAGTGGGCAAAAAACAATAGCAAGATAATATCTATTTCGACTTTTTTTTTGTCGTATGCATAAATTACATTAAGGTCCTTTATGGGGAATTTCGTTTATTTATTATCATTTGTTATTATGTTTCATAACAATTTTATGATAATTTGGTTTTGAACAAAACACAACAACAGCTTTAATTTGTGTTTAAGATGATATCTATCTGTGTCTCGTGCAGATGAAAATTTAGATTAGAAATGCCTCATTATTAAAGTGCTCAAAAGTTAACGCCCTATCAAAATAGGAAGTACAGATTTTGAATTTAAAAAAAAAATTTATAAAAAAACGGAAAAGTTGGGTGATGCAAAAAATACAACAAAAATTTTATACAAAACGTTAACAATTTTCCATTTGTGTGTCTATATATATAAAAATGGTGGCAAAAATGTATAGTAATTCATCAATTGAAAACGGCTGGGCCGATATTGCTCATATTTTTTTTGAGTTGTTCGTATTTGCCTGGAGAAGGTTTATGTGAAAGAAAATTTTGGGAAAATCATCCGGAAAAGTCGGGAAATTGGAAAAATCGAAAATTGCTTTTTGTATGGAATTTTGTGTGCAATTGTTACGAATGGCTTTTCTAAAGGAAAAATAGAATTTTTTTTTTGAAAATTCCGGAAAAATTAGAAAATTTTTAATTCTTTTTTTCTTACGAAATTATGAATTCTATGGTATGATTTGATAATTTTGGACGATGTAACTGTGAAACATTTCGGATAATTATTTCGAAATGACTTTCCGAATGGAAAAATAGAAAAAATCTTGGTCGAAAACACGGAAAAATCCGGAAAAACTTGGAATTTTCTAAAAAAAAATTGCTGTATCATTTGATTTGATAAAAATCGCAAATAGTATTTTTTGTTAAAATTTTGTGTGCAATTGTTCAAATTGGTACATATTGTTTGCGATCATCATAGCCACGTGTCATCTGCCGAACCCGGGCGCATTGTGGGACAAATATAAGGACGAGATGACTGACGACATTTTGAACAGAGTTTGCACGACAACATCGAATTTCGATCTTGAAATTAACTTCTGATCGAAGACATGTGAATATGACATGGGAATATCAGCACGATGCATCCAATCGCGAATTGAAACGATATCAAGACTTTGATCGAGATGAGCTGACTGAAAGAGTGCGAACGAATGTGCCGCCGTTGAATAACGAGTAAACGAACGTGTACGATTCGCTGATGAAGTTTGTTTACGATGGAACGGGAGGCATTTACTTTCTCGATGCTCCTGGTGGGAATTCGGTCAAGATCGCATATTGCGTTAGCTGAAGCGGTCAAACAGCACTTTCCTCTTTGATGCTGCCATTGAATCTTCTCACGGTTAACAAGCCAATGTGCAGCGAAATTATTGCGAGAATGCAAAATCATCATTTGGGATGAATGCACGATGCCGCATAAACGAGCTTTGAAGGCAGTTGACCGAACTACCGGAGCTGAGTAAAACTCTAGCTCAGTTCGGCTAGATTGGGTGTCAATTTGTTTTTGGTCCCCTAAATATGTTGGAAACCCTTTGTTCCCTCGAAAAAGTTGATATCTGTGTTTGCCCTACAGTTTTGAATATAGAGCTTTCTATACTGTAGCAAAGTTCTAGCTAATAGTCCGTTGGAGAAATTACTATAATAGTATATCCCAAAAAAATAAACTTCCTCATTTTTTTTTTTCAAAAAACTTCGGAAAAAATTATGATTTTTTCACTTTTTTTGTTGTCGTTGGGAATCCTGCATACTCTATTCAGTGAAATTTTAGTTTAGGTAACACCCAATAATCATGTCATGTCCTATTACTTACCCAGGGGGGAAATCTCAGCCAGTGTGGTGGCATGAAGAGCTGAGAGATAAACGGAAGAGCATGAGAAAGCTGTTCAACAGGCCCAAGCGGATTAGAACGCATATCGCATAAGCTTCAATGAATACAAAAGAGAGCTTAAGCGGGCTTAGTGGTCTTCATGGGTCAATGTCTGTAAAATTATTGAGGGCGTAAATGCGGCCGCGCGTTTTAGGCGATTACTCTCAAAGGACCCTAAAGTACCTGGATGTGTTTAGAAACCAAACGGTGACTGGACTGAGACAGCAGAGGACACGCTGGATGATTTTGATGAGTACACACTTCCCGGAATGCGAAAACGCCGGATTTAGTACACGGAACCTAAGTAAACGAATCACGTCGTTCAGTCAAAAAGTTAAATGATCTTTGGATACCTTTAAAACCTATAAGTTTTCAGGGATGGACGAAATCTACCCGGCTATGTTACAGCAGATATCTTCCGTCTTTGCACCGATCCTAACATAACTTCTAAGAGGGTGTCTACGTATGTTCCCATTTCATGAAGGGAAGTGAAGGTAGTTTTTATACCCAAGGCGGGTAAATCAACACATTCACTACCAAAGGACTATAGACCTATAAGCCTATCATCGTTTCTTTTAAAGACTTTGGAGGGGCTAATTGATTTTCACTTGAGACGGAACCTGGACCATAGCCTCATCAGTGGAGCGCAGCATGCATACCATAAGGAGAGATCTGTGGACAGCGCTCTGCACGAAGTGGTTGGGCATGTGGATAACAGTTTAGGAAATAGTTTATACACATTAGCGGCTTACCGGGACATAGAATGGGCCTTCAATAATGTAACATCCACAGTAATAATGAAAGCGTTAAGGACGACTGGAGCACCTCTTTTGCTTAGGAACTGGATTGTTTCTATGTTGTCAAATCGTATAATCAACGCCACGCTTGGCACGAGTACTTCGAGGAAGCTGGCGACTAGGGGTACACCACAAGGTAGAGTGCTATCCCCAATATCCCCCAAAACTCAAAAGTTACACTTGTTTAAAATCGTTAAAAAATATTGAAATTTTCATATTAAATTTCAGTACCCTCAAACCCTAAACTTTGTGAGCTTAAAACAATATGAAAATGTAGATATTTCTGAAACAAAATTAATAGTGTTCTAATGAAACATTTTTCGGTCAATCTCCATTTAAATTTGTGTCATTTACGACATCAACTTTTTTCTATTTTGGCCACGCACGTTACACTGTGCGTCGTTATCCTAGTTACAGGCAGATTTGCTTCAACTTTGAGTGACCTCATACAGTATGACCTACGATCTTTATCAGAATGGGCCTCAAGCTGTAGTATGAATGTCAATCCACAGAAAACGGTGCTAGAACTATTCATACGCAAATATCTCATTGAGAACTTCAGATTGTCGGTAATTGATGGTGTGGAATTGAAACTCTCGTCTAAGACGAAATATCTAGGCGTCATTTTGGATAGGAAACTAAACTGGAGACGTAATACGGAGGAAAGGACGAAGAAATGATTATACGCCTGTCGGAACTCTGTAGGACAAAGCTGAGGACTACAATCTGCAATGGTATATTGGATATACACAGTGGTAGTGCGTCCCATAGTAACTTACGGATGCCTTGTTTGGTGGGGGGCTTTGGATACGGAAAGTAAACTAATGCTGATAAGTAGTGTACAGCGAATGGCAATACTTTGTATAACAGGTGCTAGACGAAGCACATCACAAGCGGCAATGGATATTAAACCTAAAGAACCTGCGGTACCATGTACTATCTGTAGTGGCTAAAAGTGCAATCAAAGTCGGGTCATGCATCAATACTTTTATGGTTCAGCGGACATGGATGCAATGGAGGACTCCACAAAGGAATGTACTATATGGTTCCGATGTTGGATTTTACATCATGCCCGGCAATAGCGATCCCTGATAGAGAAGATTGGAAAGCTTTCTTGCCCTTCAGGGGGCAGTCCACCTTCACTAATGGTTCTAAAATGGAAATAGGAACTGGATCTGGTATCTTTAATGAGGATCTCAATCTCCGGCAACACTTCCGTCTGGACGACGATTGTAGTGTGTTTCAGGCAGAGATCTTCGCTATTATGAAATCTGTGGAGGAAATATTGGCAAGGAATTTAAAGCAGATCATCACAATCTATGTCGGACTTAAAGGCTTTGGCATCAAAGGTTATAAAGTCGAGATTAGTGTACAGATGTAGGACGGCGCTCTCAAAACTGGCGGAGAATAGTGTTCGACTCTGTTGGGTCCACGGACATAGTGACATTTTAGGAAACGAAATAGCGGATAAAGTGGCGCGGAGAGGCTCAGTACTGGGTCTCGGCCAATCGGATGTATCAGTGCGACCACTAATGTGTCATATATACGGAATTGTGATTCGTCATATCAAACGGCTGGCAAATGCATCCTGGCAACATCGCACCAACTGTGTGGTATCACGAGATATTTGTCCAGGACTGGATGGAAGACGAACCAGATCCCTATTGGAACTGGATAAGAGGTCCGTTAGACCACTAATTGGAGTAATCACAGGACACTATGACGTCAGAGCATTTACATCCAACTGGGAGACGACACAAGATGAATATTATAAAGTTCATATGCCACAAATTGTTTATCACGAATGTTATATTAAAACATCAATAAAAAAAAAAAATTCCAACTAACTAATAGTTTGCTATTATTGGAGTTTTTTACTGTTTTTACGTATATTTTATAAGAAAAGGGCACCGACATCATCAATTAATATGTTATTTAAAATTAAAAAAAAAAGGAACAATACGAGAATGCTATTTTGCAGTCCGTTAAATGAACATGGTAACTAAGATAGGCTTTGGACATTTTAATTAAATAAAATTTTAGTATTCGTCTTTAATAATACAATAAAAATTTGCTATAAACTTTTTTCGATCACAGTGGACCTTTCTGTAAAAAATCCCAATATCTTAAAAAATTAAACAATATCGGCCGTATTCATAAAAAATTTCTAAAGTGGATATAAAGCGTTCTCTAGCTAAAGTATTCTTTAGCTCTAAAAAACCTTTTATAAAAAATTGTATTCATAAACGTTTGTTATCAGTCCTTTAGCATAATGTGTTCCGGTGGCAACGCCGACTGTTACTGGTCGTTAATGATGTATAAAAAAAGCTTTATAATCGGATATAAAAGCTTTATAATCGGATACCAAACATGTATTGCCACTTATAATAACTATGAACATTATTGTAGCTCAATTTTTCATTGAATACGATTCTCATGACGATAAGAAAGACGTTAAAGTAAAAATTCTATTAAAAAAATGTAGTTTCTTTTCCATGTTGAAATAATAATCGGATACCGATTACATTGTTTTTTTGTTTTGATTGTTTATACATCACGAAAATTATTTCATTATTTACAAATTATTTTTGAAGAATTTTGGAGAAATATTTTTCAAAATGGAATTCATGAATGAAAAGTGTCTATTTAGATACTTTTCTATGTGCGTAATGATTAAGGAGAAAATTTCCTACACAATGAATACATGCAACAACTCTTTCCAATAGGAAAAATGCCGAAAAACTCAAATTAAAGATCTCAAATTCATGAATATACAATAAATTGTACAAACGTCAAGTTATAGCACGCTTAAAGTAGAGACAACCCTACTTTAACTTATTGAAGATGTGAATCGTTTATGAATATAGTTTTCTCGAAATTTGCTTAAAAATGGTTTATAAACCTCTTATAAGTTTTTATGAATAAGGCCGTATATTTCTAAGCAATTGAATGGAACTTTTAAAAAAATTACATTTTTAAATTCAAAAAACAATATAAACAATGCCTGGACTGCCCGAATGAAGTTAAATGGAACATACCAAAAAAATTTGGTATACCATTTTAGATACACTATAAAACTTGAGAGTATTTAGTACGATCATTACTCTCACGTACAATTCTGTACAAAAAAAACGATTAACCAACAATTTTTAGTTAAACGAAAAATATTGTCCATATAAAATAAAATTTAATAATATATATGTATTAATTTTTTAGTTTGCAATAAATATTTAACTTACCCGACAATATAATTTGCAATCACTTAACTTTTTTATACAACAATTTTATTAAATATATAATATACATATGTATATTGTACATATATATATATATTTATGTTAATACTTTTTATTAAATTGATATTATTAATGGCAGTCCCTACGAACAAGTACCTCAAGGTCCCTCCAAACGTTAACACTTTACGCAAGAATTTGAGTGATTTCGATAGAACAACAAAAATATCACTCAATTTGTATTCCTATCACCCCCAAAACACCACTTAAGGGTGTCGTCTGGCTGGGAACATAAGTTCCATGACTGTGATTGGTTAAAAGGCCAATACACACCGAGTACTCGTGAACTTTTCATCCACCCTGAAAGTCTATGTAATTCAGGGCCACAAAGAATTTCCATATAGCACAAAGAACAACAAAAACAAAAAGTAAACCTGCGCATATAAAATCACAAGTAATTTCACAAATGCTCTTGATTGGTTTATAACCATTTATGGCATTTTCTACTTCTTATTCTTCTTCTCGTTTTAATATACATATAGACCAAACAATTGGGAACAGTACAAGTGAATGGCTCCATTTTGTCCCAACAATTTTGGGCAATGACTGACATGACAAATACGATAACACTTGCTGCTGCTACTGGTGCTGGATATTTATTGGGGTGGTAGTAAAATAAATGTTTGTGATAACTTTTTTATATAGATGTGATATTTTATGTATGTACACATAGATGTAAATGTTGATGTAAATAAGTGCTTATTTAAGAATAGTTAATTTATTCGTTTGCCAGTCACGGAATGGATCATCTTTTACTTTGCAAATACTCATATATCCTGTATCCTTAATGCTAAATCAAACTATCAATCAATACAATTCTTTGTAATCAATCTTGCTTTACTTAACGAAGAATAGTTATTTATATATACGGAAAGGCAAGACAAATCAATTAATTATGATAGTTAGATAAGGGCATGGGCATCAAAGTTTTACGTTCTTACTTACTTACTAAAGTGGCCCATTACAACTTACGAACGTAGTTCATAAATTAGAGGTCTGAAGTATTAAAGAATTCCACACGCTACGGTCTTCTGCGTACATTCTCCAGTTAGTTATACCAGATGGTGGCACGTCGCCTACCACTTAGTCCTTCCAACGAAGTTTGGGTCTTCCTGCTTTGTATCGTCCTTTAGGTTCGCCTTCAAACACCTTTCTCGCTGGAGCATTTACATCCATCCTGGCAACATGTCCCAGCCATCGAAGCCGTTGGATTCTGACTATTTAGCTACGTCGATGTCGTGATAAAGCTCATGGTTCATCCGATGGCGAAACTCGCCGTCGACACAGATTGGTCCACATATTTTTTGGAGTACTTTTCTGTCGAATACTACCGTTAGAACACGCGACTACCTTGCGGGAGATCCCAGGTTAAACTCCTGCCTCCAGTCATCTAAAAAATAAAAAAATTAATTTTTCCTTTATTGCCGGCGCCCTCGATGTTGTCGTCAACAACTTCGCAGTATAAGTGTCGAGTCAATCGGCATGTCTAGTAAAAGCTTCTCAAACATTCGTCGAAAGAGAAGTAGGTGCCGTTAATTGTGAATCTAAAAATAGAAAGCGTGTTAATTCACAATAACGTGAGAAGCTATCCCATACCTCATTCATGGGGTGTAAAGGGAAATTCAGTTTCTTTTTACTCCCAGGTTTTGTATGTCCGTTGTCGTAAGCACCCACGATTCGGTAGCATACAACAGAACGGGAAAATTAACACCTGGTACAGCTGTTTCTTCGTATCTCGAGAAAAGGTGGTGTTACTAAAGTGCTGCCAAGTCCTTAAAAACATCTATTGGCAAGCACTATTATCGACTTAATTTCTTTCTTGTTGACGGAAGATCCGAGTTAGGTAAACTCATTTACTATCTCAAAAAAATAATTTTCAACGTTGACAGTACATCCCTATCGAGAGGAATCTTTGTTCGTCGAAATCACTATGTTTGCTTTGTCCCCGTTGACCGCTAAACCCATTTTTGCTGACTCCTTTTCTAGCGATGAGAAAACTGCAGTAACATCCCGCAGATTTCGGCCAATGTGGTCTATATCAATGGCATAGGCTAGTCGCATGTGGCTCTTGCGGAATACAGTGCCAGACATATTGACACCAGCCTTTTTCATCACCTTCTCCATCACTATATTAAATAGTGTACAGGACAAGCTATCATCCTGCCTGAGATTTCTCTCCGTGTTGAAGGGTTCAGAGAGATCCTTACCAATCTTAACCGAGGATTTAGTGTTTTCTAAGGTACATCTGCAAAGTCGAATTAGTTTTGCAGCAATAACAAACTCTGACATGGCCTCATATAGGCTATTCCTTATCGGAGCGTTGAAGGCAGCTTTGTAGTCGACAAAGAGATGGTAGGTGTCGATCTGCTTTTTATCAGTTTTTTTTTTCATGATTTGTCGTAACGTGATTATTTGATCCGTCGTAGATTTACCTGGGGTAAAGCCGCACTGATAAGGTCCAATTAGTTTTTCTAAAATTGGCTTTAGACGTTCACACAATATGCTCGAAAGGACACAATTGGTAACCCTGTTCGGGAGGGCAACCCTGTTAAATCCATTTTTGCCTTAACTCCAGTGTGCACACTTCTACCGATATTCGGTAGATTCTACCGATTATTTTGGTAAATTTTTCAATCTCCCGATTCTACCGCACAGGGACTGAAATCTACAGATTTTTTTTTCTGGGGCAACTTTCATTTGAGTGAGTATTCTTTGTAGCAACACTTCTTAATACTTGCATTTTTTTCACACGATGTCACTCGCATTTTCTTCAATGTATTTTGGATTTAAATGTAATGAATTTTTAGAAACGCATGATCTCTTCAATGATATTATTAAAAAGTTTGATAAGTCTGTGTGATGAACTAAAAAAATGATTTGACTTCAGTAACCATAAATTAAAACCCAGAAAAAAATCAGTCTTTTGATATGCCAACAATTTTACCATTGCTTAAAGCATTTTCATCCCCTGGGGATTGTGAAGAAACATTGAATTGAGTGGCGATCGTTTTTTTTTTTTTGTTTAAAAAAGTAAAGCTTAAAGAAATATTTGAAGGAAATTTAGTCCGAGTTCGGAAAACCTTGCGCGGAGAAAATAACGAATTGTTTAACGAATTGCTATTTAGTAATTTAAGTCTATTTTGCCACAAAGCAGTACGGCCACATAGCGGTAATTTTCTGTCATGAAAATAATAAAAACCTTATAAAGATATCGGTTAAAAACTGAATCTACAAGCAACCTAATATTTGCGTTGGATATAAATTATATATTTCCCCCAATGACTTAATAACTTTGCACAAAAGTTTAACTTTACAAATGGATCATACATATAATCTTATTAATTACAAATGTTTGCTAGTCAATTCAAATTTATGTTAGTAACTTTATAAAACCTACATATGTACAAAAACTGAGTTCCTGTTATTTATATTTTTTTTATACATGCAATAAGTACATATATACGTGTATATTTTGAAATTTTTTACGTTTCTTTAAATAAAATGCACTTTCTACCGATTTTTATTCAAATCTACCGATATTTGTTGTCGATTCTACCGAATTAAAAAAAAATGAAGTGTGCACCCTTTGCGACATTCATCATCGTACCAGGCTCAGTGGTTCCAGTTTGGCATTTTTATGCTTTTTTAGCATTTTTTTTTTGCCTGCTGCACTTTTTTTTTAAACCTAATGCTTCTTAGCATATTTTTTTTGAAATTCCTCGATTTCATGTTATTTTTAATTTTGAATTTAGCATTTTTTTTTTGTCAGAAATTACATTTTTTCAGTTTACGTGGATGAACCTGGACAAATAGTTTTACTGGGTCAAAAAGTACCTTTTCTATATCGGCAAATATTTTTATTGTACCGAGGAGTATTTTTTTGTAATAAAATGTAAATTTAATGTATAAATAATAAATTTTTATAACAACAAGTATTTTTATTATGTCAAAAGTACTCATTTGTACAAAATAGTACTTTTATGTTACCACAAAGAAGCTTTTCTTTATCAACAAATAATTTTAATGTTAAAATGTACTTTTATTGTACTTTTATTGTTCCAAAAATTACTTTTGTTGCACAACAAAATACTTTTTTTTACATTGAAGGCAATTTATTGCACCAAAAGATTATTTAATGTACCAAAAAGTTCATGTCTTGTACCAAAGAATACCTTTGTTGTTCTAAAATTGTCTTTTATTGTACCAAACAGTACATGCATTTATTGTACCACTAACAACGTTTGTTGTACCGGAAAATACTTTTATTGTACCGCAAAGTTTTGTTGTACGAAAACTACTATATAGAATATTAAAATTGCGGGAGGACAGATCCCCTCCAAGCCTAACTTCTTCATGGTCTGATGAATTTTTTAATTTGAACTGCAATAGAATTTGAATAAAACAAAAAAAAAACACAATTTAGAAATTTTAACAATTTAATAGTTAAATAAAACATTGTAGTTACAGAAACGTTTAAAAAGGTGTAAAATTCTTTTTGCGATTCAATTTATTTTATATGTACTTACATAAAAGCAATAAGAGTAAATGGTTTAAAAAATTTTACAAGTTACACAATCAATAAGATGGATTACAAGCTTAAGCTTTGAGGTAAAAGGGGAATCGTGGGGAAAGAATTTCCTCCATTTCTCATGTTTGAATATTAACGGTCAAATTCAAAATATAATTGGTGCTGGACATTTTCGGCTGATATCTACTTCGCATGTACATGTTTGACATAATTGTAGATATTAGGGATGTAACGAATGCGCTTTAGCGAATGCGAAAGCGAATATTGGAATATTTTTTTTTTGCGAAAGCGAATACTTACTTTTGGTTTTTGCGAATGCGAATGCGAAAGCGAATATTCCAAAATTGTTTAGCGAATGTCAAAAAATGGTTTACGTAAACGAATAATTTAATTTCATTCCTACTGTCTGCCTTTTCAAATAAAAATATGTATTCCAGTTAAGTAATTAAACATAAAATATTTATTTCAAAGTAAAACAAAAACAAAAATATATATAATTCTCAGAAATTCAGTCTTTAAGATAACTAAACAATAAATTTATTTACTTTCGAAAACTTTGACGTATTCAGTATTCAAAATTTAGTAGAACCAAGTTGTATTTAACAAAAAGAAGCTTCGCTGCCTTTTCGCTATGCAATCTAGTTCTTAGTGGATCATAGATAAGTCCGGCTCCACTAAACAACTGTTCGCTGGGGACACTTCCCGGAGGCGTAGCTAAGAACTGGCGTTCCAAAGGTACGAACTTTTAGTATTTCCAGCCGTTTCATTTCCACCACAATACAGGATCTTCTGACATATGAATTTTTTTATCTTGTTGCAGTCTTATTATTACTTGCATTTAAGAGTTTTTTTTGCGAATGCGAAAGCGAATGCGAACGTATGCGAATGCGAACGTTCGTTACATCCCTAGTAGATATATATACAGCTGATGATGTACCATTGTGCATCAGTTCGTCACAAAGGGGTCTGAAGATGAACTCGTCATGGAGTTCGAAACGCGTCATCCTACTGCGGGCACACTGAATTTGACCAAAAAATATCAAACAATAAAAAAAAACACTTTTCTGATCGTAAGCCGAATTTGATGTATCATTTGATATACACTTTAACGTTAATTTTATATACAAATCATATATATATAATAACTAGCTGACACGGCATACTGCTTTCTGCATCTACAATTATTGGTTAATATGTTGAGTACTTGATGCAATCTGATAACGATTGGTTAATTTTCTTTGGCCTCACCCTGAGAGATGAGGGTATATATCATTTGATACGAAAAAAAGTGTAACGCATTAAAGGAGACGAGTTAGACCCCAAGTATCTTCAGACCATATTCGTTTCAGGACTTTTTAAGACGATTGAGCTATGTCCGTCTGTCTGGCTGGATGGCTGGTCAGCAGGATAACTTGAGTAAACCTTAACGGATCGGTATGAAATTTTGCCAGAATTAATATTTTTCAAAACCAACTAATGGGATTGTAAATGGACAGAATAGCCTCATCCCTTTTAGTACCTCCCATACAAAATTAACTACTTTTCGGATAATTAATATTTCTTTCATAAAAATTGCAATAGTAGACAAACCCTAAGAAAATCGAAGCTCTTGCCACACCGCTTCTGGTACCTCCCATACAAATGACCGAATTAGCCCTCATAGTTTTACATACTTATCTTTTTTGTGAGTTAACTGAATTTACCCAAATTTTGCATTTGATATTCGTTTATAAACATTGGACTCAGGAATGAATAAGGACTACATCGGTTCACGGCTTCCGGTACCTCCCATAAAAAATTACCTATTTTTGGAAAATTAATATTTCTCCCATAACTTCCAAACGGACCCTTGGGGGTAATGAAAATTGGCCAACCTCAGAAAACCTAACTATTTGACACACCCCTTTGGTATTAGCGATTGGTATCATGTTCACTTATTTTTCTCCGTTCATACTCTAAAAGTGCCAGTTTCATATATACCGCCTAATACAGCGGTTATGTCATTAAATCAAAATATATGCCGAATTACAATGATACATTTTTGACCCTGTTTATTCCCTAATGCTACAAATTTCTTAAAAAAAAAAAACTCGTCTTACGACACATCTACGTCGCAGAAGGAACCTACATGCCAAATTTTAAAGCCGTTTTGCGATACAACGATTTTTCAAAGGGGTATGGCACTACCCAGTAGATTCATAAATCTATTGGATCGTGAGATAGGATCGATTGAAATTTTGGTTTGTGTGGGCGGTGTCACGTCCCGTTGTCTAACTTTGTTTGCATGTACCCTATGAAAGAGGCTCTAAGGACCACACAGAGAAACTTTCGTTGTAATCGGTCCATTTATTTGGCCCATATAACTACAAATACTTCCTCATATAAACTGAATATATACTCATAAATGGATGTTCATTTGAATAACTCGTGAACCACTATTCAATCAAAGACCAAATTTAAGACAAACCTTGCCATTGACGTCAACTTTCATTAGAAATTTACAGAAACAAAATCGGTTTACGCATTGCAGAGAAGATGAAATTAACTTTTTGCAAAAACGTATAATCTAACAAAAGAAAATTTAGCACTGGTTTTTTAAGAATTGCACTTTTTTTTCGGCCTTTTTAGCATATTTTTTTTCCAAATCGCACTTTTTTTTAGTTTTAGTATATTTTTTTGCCGGCTTCTGGCAACAATGACCAGGCCTCTTCTTGAGACGGCTTTGAGTACCCAAGTACGCTTTTCGCAGTCCGTTCTATGGAGTCGGCTATATACTGCCACTGCGAGGTAATATTATAAGGAGTAGGAGCATTCCGTAGCAGTTGAGTTAGGTGGTTGGAGTAAATATTATATGATAAGAATGCACTTCCATCGTCAGTAAATATGTTATTAAAAATTCAAAGAGGTGACCAGATTATTAATGCAATTTTGCAGTCCGCTTAATCATAAATGAAAATAACAAAAGCTATGGATATTTTAATTTAATAAAATTTAAGTATTTGTCTTTACAACTTTTAATTTTTTGATTACGGTGGACCTTTCTGTGAAATTGCCTATATATATTTATACAAATTATTTGAAATACCTGTTTGTTTTTGCCTCGAAACCGCAAGCCTTTTAGATTTTTTCACAATTTACAATAAATTTTAATTTTTGGTAACATAAATTGTACTGGCGTACAACTGTTTTGTATGGAAAAAAAATCTACTACAGCTTTACAAGTATTGTACAACTTTAAAACATACGACACATATAACAGTAAGGTCACTCTTGTGCACACCCTAGATACATATCGCACCTGTGAGGCAAAAGAGAGACAACTCAAAAATTAAAAAAAAAAACTAAAAGTGTAACTCTTTGGTTGAGTCTAGAGAAGTTATTCTGAAAACACAAAGTGTGTCATAACGTTTTTTTTACGATAGAGGATACTAAACAATGGACCATTTTACTTTAGGTAAAGATAGCAGAAAATGAAAATTTAGAAATTTTGAGTTATCTTCTTTTTGTCGAACAGATGCAATACCGTCGACCAAAACATTCATGTGCATTTCAATACCTTTTCAGGAGAGCCAAAAAAACGTGTTTATTTTGAAACATTTCTCATATATTCTACACTTAACTGATATTAATAACTTCCAAGCCAATCAAGATATCGCAAAAGGGATTTAAGGGTCGAAAGACGACCACAAGAGCTTTAAAAAAATTCAATAAAAAAAATTCCAAAAATTACACATAACTGATTTGGTCGGTGCAGCGACGATGTACGTACATCTGGGAAGCGATAACCAAAATACAAAAAATGTATTCGATAACACTGTTCTACAAAATGAAAAAATTTTTCTGAGTATCTGAATTGTGATTCCTATGGTTATTAATATCATGATTTCAAATATGTTTTCAGATTTTCTTCATCAGGCACAGTTTTTTAGTAATATGGATTTGCATTTTTTTTCCTTTCTTTATATTGCATTAAAATAAATTTTGCATAAACCATTTCCAATTGTAATTCAAAGAATATCAATTGAAATTCAAACATTCCATTTGAAATTCAAAACCCGTCATTTGAAATTCAAAAAATCCATTTGAAATTCAAAAAAAATCATTTGAAATTCAAACTCTCTATTTGAAATTCAAAAAATATATATTGAAATTTAAAATTCGTCAATTGAAATTGAAAACACATTAATTGAAATTCAAAACTCATCAATTGAAATTCGAAACTCGTCAATTGAAATTGAAAAAACATCAATTGAAATTCAAAATTCATCAATGGAATTTCTAAACTTGACAATTAAAATTCAAAACTCATCAATTGAAATTCAAAATTCGTCAATTAAAATTCAAAACTCATCAATTGAAATTCAACACTCGTCAATTGAAATTCAAAGCTCATCAATTGAAATTTAAAAATCGTCAATTGAATTTCAAAACTCATCTATTGAAATTTGAATAATGGCTTGGTAGTTTTAATCATAATACACTCTACTCGAACTCAACTATACTTGAATGTTTTTAGTATTTTTTATTGAATTTACAGTTTAATGTTACAAATTTAACTGCCAATGAAGCAAATAATGTTCTCTAAAGTCATATAAGCACAAACCAATGCACAGTGGTTCCTTTTTGGTTTTTTTTGGAATTAATTCTGTAACTTTTGAACGGATAATGCTATCTTGATGAAATTTAAAATAGTTAAAGCTGAGGTGTTTTCGAGATGATTTGGAAATATTCGGCTCCCGAGGTGGTGTGGGGGCCACTGCGTGGCCCTCCAAAGTTGGTCACCTCGGGTGTTTCAAAATTTCAAATGCTTGAGGAATGTGCATTTATGAACCGATTTAAAAGATTTTTTGCATTTAGTTAGTGCTTCGAAAAACCTTCAAAAAACATGCTTACATGCACATGTTATCTCATTTAGGTCAAGAGATATTTAAGAAAATAAAAAAAAATTGTGTCATTTTTGGACGAGGTTGATTTAGAATTTTTAAGAGTGTGAGCTCAGTTTTTCCTTGATTTTAAAGATATTTATATCGTTAGTTAGCTTATAAAATTCTGAATGAAATTGCTGAAAAAATAATTCAAATATTGTGTTCCAATCAAAAGTTATAAGCATCGCAAGTAAAAGTTTCCAAAAAAAAGCATATTTTTACTGTTTTTTTGCAAAAAGGCGACTACATTCTTTCGTTTGTAAAAAAAATATTTCTTCCGGGAAGTGGCAATTTCTTTATTATTCCTCATAGAAATGTTGATGCAGATGCATTTAATGCTAAATTTGAATCAGTTCAGCAAAATGGTTCCCCGGCAAGGGAAGTCAAAAATACCCCATTTTTGAAAAAAAAAAATTTTTGTTTTTGAAAATTCTCAAATCGCAAAGCGCCAACGAGAAAGCTCATTATATATTTTTTTGACCACATATGTGGACTAGTTAACTGTAACGTATTTCAACATCCCTGCCATAAACAAAGACAGTGTGGCCATTTAAGTAAAAAAATCGGAATTTTGGAACATATTTTCCCCGTTTTGGGAATTTGGGTAGTTTGTTGTAAGATATGGCAACATATTGTTATTCGTTTTTTTAGGGACAATTTTATGTACATTATTCCAACATTTCGTTAAGATATTTCAGTCCGTTTGGATTTTACGCTATTTTTCATATAAGATATTTTTTCTCCAAAAAATACGTTTTGACCAAATTTTATATTTGGCTCAGAATTATGTTCAAAATAAAATGTGCTTTTAATTAATTTTTATAAATTATTAAACTTTATGTAATTCCCTTTCCATTGATATGCAATACTTGTATGTCAAGAGTTTATTTATTCTTTATAATTATAATCAAACTTCACTACCTCCGTAATAAAAGTATATATCGATAAACACACATATATATGGGGGCTATATCTAAATCTGAACCGATATGCTTAGTTTTGTTACCACATCATAATAGTGTAAAAAAACTAAGATGTGCAAAGTTTTGTTAACACCAGAACAAAAATGTGGTTTTTGGCTACAATAATATATAAAAGGTTATGCTAATTTGTATGGGAGGTACCAGAAGGGGCGGGGCAAGCGGACTCATTATTTCAGTATATACTACACGCTGTCAAATAATAATACCATCCAAATTTTAGCTTCGTAGAGTCCTCCATCAGAAAGTTAGTGACAATATAGTGGTTTTAGTGAAATAGGTAATTTTGTATGGGAGGTACTTGAGGGGGCGTGGCTATTTCGCCCATTTTCCAACTAACATTACGTCTAGTGAATTTTATGCCAAAATTTCTATTCAAATTGATTAAGAACTACTCCAATTATCGTCTTAACCATTTTCCCAGCCGGCCAGACGGACATAGCTTTATTGGGTTAAGAAGCCCCGAAACTTATTTTTTCTGAAGGAATCTAGGGTCTCAGTTATATGCACTGATGGGCTTAACTTCTTCCCGTATAAAATTATATATTTCCTATTCGATGTTACTGAGATTATACAAATTTTGTTCAAAATTTGTTAAAAATGGTAATAATAACAATAAAAAGCAGCAAAAACATATGAATATTGCATTAAAAATCAAATTTATAACTTAAAAAATAATTTTGCTTAAAATATTTATGCAATAAGAGAAATTTTTAGTACACATGAGACTAAAAAATTATTATGGAGTCGTTACTTTTAAATAAATCTTACAATCCCATTGACTCTTTAATTAAGTTATTTATGATTTATAAATCCCTATACACAGGAATGAGAGACAAATTACGAAAAATGTCTCTTATTGCATAAACATATCCAGCAAAATTATTTTTAAAATTATATATTTGATTTTTAATGCAATATTCATATGTTTTTGCTGCTTTTTGTTGTTATTATTACCATTTTTAACAAATTTTGAACAAAATTTGTATAATCTCAGTAACATCGAATAGGAAATATATAATTTTATACGGGAAGAAGTTAAGCGCATCAGTGCATATAACTGAGACCCTAGATTCCTTCAGAAAAAATAAGTTTCGGGGCTTCTTAACCCAATAAAGCTATGTCCGTCTGGCCGGCTGGGAAAATGGTTAAGACGATAATTGGAGTAGTTCTTAATCAATTTGAATAGAAATTTACCAGTGGCATAAAATTCACTAGACGTAATGTTGGTTGGAAAATGGGCGAAATAACCACGCCCCCTCAAGTACCTCCCATACAAAATTATCTATTTCACTAAAACCACTATATTGTCACTAACTTTCTGATGGAGGACTCTACGAAGCTAAAATTTGGATGGTATTATTATTTGACAGCGTGTAGTATATACTGAAATAATGGGTCCGCTTGCCCCGCCCCTTTCTGGTACCTCCCATACAAATTAGCATAACCTTTTATACATTATTGTAGCCAAAAACCACATTTTTGTTCTGGTGTTAACAAAACTTTGCACATCTTAGTTTTTTTACACTATTATGATGTGGTAACAAAACTAAGCATATCGGTTCAGATTTAGATATAGCCCCCATATATATGTGTGTTTCTCGATATATACTTTTATTACGGAGGTAGTGAAGTTTGATTATAATTATAAAGAATAAATAAACTCTTGACATACAAGTATTGCATATCAATGGAAAGGGAATTACATAAAGTTTAATAATTTATAAAAATTAATTAAAAGCACATTTTATTTTGGACATAATTCTAAGCCAAATATAAAATTTGGTCAAAACGTATTTTTTGGAGAAAAAATATCTTATATGAAAAATAGCGTAAAATCCAAACGGACTGAAATATCTTAACGAAATGTTGGAATAATGTACATAAAATTGTCCCTAAAAAAACGAATAACAATATGTTGCCATATCTTACAACAAACTACCCAAATTCCCAAAACGGGGAAAATATGTTCCAAAATTCCGAATTTTTTACTTAAATGGCCACACTGTCTTTGTTTATGGCAGGGATGTTGAAATACGTTACGGTTAACTAGTCCACATATGTGGTCAAAAAAATATATAATGAGCTTTCTCGTTGGCGCTTTGCGATTTGAGAATTTTCAAAAACAAAAATTTTTTTTTTTTCAAAAATGGGGTATTTTTGACTTCCCTTGCCGGGGAACCATTTTGCTGAACTGATTCAAATTTAGCATTAAATGCATCTGCATCAACATTTCTATGAGGAATAATAAAGAAATTGCCACTTCCCGGAAGAAATATTTCTTTTACAAACGAAAGAATGTAGTCGCCTTTTTGCAAAAAAACAGTAAAAATATGCCTTTTTTGGAAACTTTTACTTGCGATGCTTATTACTTTTGATTGGAACACAATATTTGAATTATTTTTTCAGCAATTTCATTCAGAATTTTATAAGCTAACTAACGATATAAATATCTTTAAAATCAAGGAAAAACTGAGCTCACACTCTTAAAAATACTAAATCAACCTCGTCCAAAAATGACACAATTTTTTTTATTTTCTCAAATATCTCTTGACCTAAATGAGATAACATGTGCATGTAAGCATGTTTTTTGAAGGTTTTTTGAAGGTTTTTCGAAGCACTAACTAAATGCAAAAAATCTTTTAAATCGGTTCATAAATGCACATTCCTCAAGCATTTGAAATTTTGAAACACCCGAGGTGACCAACTTTGGAGGGCCACGCAGTGGCCCCCACACCACCTCGGGAGCCGAATATTTCCAAATCATCTCGAAAACACCTCAGCTTTAACTATTTTAAATTTCATCCAGATAGCATTATCCGTTCAAAAGTTACAGAATTAATTCCAAAAAAAACCAAAAAGGAACTACTGTGGAATGATGTAATGAATTTTATTTTAAAAAAATAATTATATTAATAATGAAAATAATGAATTACAGATAAAAAATACAATCAGTATTATATATATATGTGATGTAACAAAGTAATATTCTCCTACAAGTAAATTTTTTTCGATTCGCTACCCATTGCAAATTTTGCATTTGTTTCCATATTTCTCAGTGACTTATGCCCATATAACTACTAAGGTGTAGCATATTTTACGGTCGAAGTGACCCTACTACTTATGATTCAATTGTTTTGAATTTCAATTGATGAGTTTTGAATTTCAATTGACGACTTTTGATTATCAATTGATAAGTTTTTAATTTCAACTGACGAATTTTGAATTTCAATTGACGAGTTCCGAGTTTCAGTTGATGAATTTTAAATTTCAATTGATGTATTTTCAATTTCAATTGACGAGTTTTAAGTTTCAATTGATATTTTTTGAATTTCAAATGGAAAGTTTGAATTACAATTGATGCTTTTTGAATTTCAAATGGAATTTTTTAATTTCAAATGACGAGATTTGAATTTCAAATGGATTATTTGAATTTTAATTGATTTTCTTTGAATTTCAATTGGAAATGGTGTAGTAGAGCTTAAAACATGAAAAATAAGAAGAACAAATATGTATTTTCTATTAGTAAACAAAGTAATTTATTTATATTATGCTAAATATCCTTGCACTCTAGTAAAATATTCCAGGAGCAGTCAGCGAATATAGTAGGCATCTATTTTCCTTCGTAACGCTTTTTTAAAGTTAGAATGTCTTTGTGGAACCTTTTTTAGGACACGTCGCTGCATCATTCATAAAAGAAATCCAAATAAGAGGGCAAAAAATGCACTTTCAAGGACATGTTGCATCCCAAGTTTACGTAGAATATTAAAAAGAGAATAAGGTGATTATAAAATAGAATAGGGCGATAATTACAAACGAACAAGCACGATGCTGATGTTGTTTCTAAATGTTTCTACTAAATTTTTTAACAATCGTCTCCAAACAAATTTTTATTGGAAAACAAAACTTATTTTCAAATAACCAAAAAACTATGCCTGATAGCAAAATTCCGATTACGTATTAGAATTTCCCATGTCAAAAACTTTTAGAAACACATAATGAAATACAAGAAAAAAAACCCTTGTCGAACAGTGTAGTGGTTATTGGTAACCAAAATATTTTTTTTTTCTGACTTACAATAGTTATTCATTACAAAAAAAATTTAAATGCATTAAATGCTTAAATTTTTTGTTACAACTCCCTTTGTTGGCAGTATAAGGTATACCCAAAAATTTGTCATAAAAATTTCACTTTAATTTACATTGTTATTCAATATCAGGATGATAGTTTCTTTAAAAATGTATCTCTTGTACAACATAAATGAATCGCCAAAATACAAGTTCATTATACGTCAAAACTTAAAGAAGGACGAAGTTCTGAAACAAAAGCTCTCATTTTCGATTAACAAATACTTCAAGACATCATCAATAATCGATACGATGTACGTATTTTATATGGAAAAAAAAAACCAAAATTTATTTATTTTTTTTTACTAATTTTTGTTTTATTATCATTGTAAAAAAAGAAAAATAATAATTCTTAGTACAGAAGAAATAGTTTCAAAAGATAGTATAAAAAACTTTAGAAAGACTTTTTAGAGACTGGAATGTAGTCACATCTTAGAGAGTAGAAAGTGAATTTAATATCGATTGGAAGAAGAGCTAATTAGCTAAGATACCAAAAAAAAAGAAAACGAAAAACATAATCATAATCAAACTGCAACAAATCCAGTCTAGAACTGTGGAAATAATTTTTTTTTCGTTAAAACTAAAAGAACTAAAAATAAAATAAAAAAGAACAAAACAACAACTATTGGTGTAAAGATTTAATGATGATTTGTTTTTGTTATCTTTGTGGAAGAATAAACGTGAACATATGTTGTCAATCTCTCATCGCCTAACGGTCATCGCCTAACGATATTAACAAGAAATTTCGATGTTTCCACACCTGCACACACACATACACACACGTTTTCGATATCCTTTAATTGATGATCCTCCAAAAATGCACATCCTTTGAACCGGGCGAAAACTAATCAGTCTATTTTGTTGTTGGGCGGTATAAGAACATAGAGAGAATGATATGATCTGACGTTTACTGTTGATTAATAGCTGAGCGACAAGACATTTTGCGAAAAATGTGGAAAACACGAACTTAGACGAACAGTTGTATATGTATATTAACACGGCTGCATTGTTGGGTGATCATTAATATATAATAATATATCATTTTTTTCACTTAATAAAATTTATTTCATAGACCTAATAGAATTTTTTAGCCTGAGCTTCGCTTCTACTCCTGAAAGAGAAAAAAATATGTGTTAACAAATGTGTAAAAAGTATTTTTGTTAATTGACTTACTTGAAAATATTGTACAGGAAGACTAACAATAACTGCACAGCCGTAACGCTAAGGAACAATGTGACGCCTACACAATTGCCAGTTGGACAGGATGTTTGGACTTGAGGTGAGGCGCCCAATCTGAAATGAATTCAATTATGTTAATGCATGGCTGAAGGAATTTATGTTTGTCTTTTCAACTCACTTTTGTCCGACGTGCGAAATGCCTTGTTTAACTTGATTCATACCGTCACGCATTTCAGCAATAACAGCTTGTATATCATAACCACCCACAGGTTGAACTTGGCCAGTGGGAGCGTGTTGTTGTTTTTGCAAAATTGTTTCCGTTCTAGTGTTAATGTCTCCAATAAGAGAACGCAACTCTCTAGCGGTTGCCAAGAGATTGTTCTGATTGGCTATTAACAGATCGACTTCAGGACGAGTAATTGTGGAACCAACAGCCGTGGGAATCTGTGGTGGAGCACCGCCGGGCACAGGTTGAGCAGGAACGGGAGCAGCAGCGCCTATACCGCGAGATACCAAAGAGAGTGTATTCTCTTGTCTGCCAATTACTTCGTCCATTTTACGTGACAGTTCACGTATGTGCTCGAATATTTGACTTTGTCCTTGCCAGATTTGGCGTAATTCACGTTGATTTTCCGACTCGTAGAATTCTTCCCAGTCTTCGGCTTCCTCTTTCTGAAATGGGTGGTTTAGAGTTCTGTGGTGATCATGTTTCTTAATATCCAGTAAATTTGATACAAAATATTATGTCATGCTGTATAGTCAGTAAACTTTAATTTATAAATCCGATAGGTTTGTCTATTGGAGATTGTAGGTATCCCTAAGGAAAATGCGCTGAACTTGATTTTAAAGCTTTCTTCACTGGATTCGCATTTCGATTTTTGACATTCATTGAAGGGTTTTATCAAGCACCATATTAAAATCCAGTTTCAGAGAATTATTACCATTCGTACGGTCCCTAGATTATTGTTTGAACATTTTTTGTTTTTCAAACTGCTGGAAATCATCCGTAAGGCTTTACTTTTAGAATTGTCTTCGAAATTACTATTACTATTGCAACAGATTGCTGTGACTTTCGCTTTTCTGTAAATTTAATAATGTATTGCATTCAAAAATGTTGATCATTCTGGTGTTTCTATACTTAATTATTTTCTTCACAGGAATCACATTTTTAAAACCTTTAGAAAATCATCCTTAAAGCTCCAAGACCAATATTAAGTAAATTGAAATATACATAAGGACGTTTTTACAAAATTTGTCTTGTACTTCAGATGTTTATCGTTAGAAAAAAGTTTTTAGTGGATAAATACAAAAAAAGAAAGCCAACGCAACATCACGCCTTATTTAATTTCAATCTGTACAAATTGTAAAGTCAATTACGGATAAACAGAGTCTATCATAGAAATTAAAGTTAATATTAGTTCTGTGCAAGTCTACAAACAAACAACAACAAAAATCAATTTCCTTTGCATCCCAAGGATGATATGTGGAAGGTTTTTTTGGCATTAGTTAGGTACGTAAGTCTGCTTGTAGATCTATTCTTTGGGACCCACAACTTATCACGAACGATCATCTATTACAACAATTGCAATTCAATTCCAAAAAGCTCCTCAAACTTGCAAGAATTATTTTATCAAGCAAACCAAAATAGTATCAGCGACTTAACTATAATAACACTTCATCAAAACATATCATTAGAAATTATAGTAAAATATACAGCAGCAATGTTAAGTCAAATTAATCACGAAATTAACTGATAAGACTTAAAATATTTTCATTTCTGACACAACACTTGCAACTTATTGTCTTTTAATATTGTGTTATCTTGGGAAGTCATTATCGCAGTCAATTGCTAGCAACTTACCTCTTCGGGATGTTCTTTCTTGTATTCTTGCTTTTGCTTCTCTAATTTCTCCTGGTATTCTTTGTATTCTTGTGATAGTTTCTCATTATCTTGAGGCACTTTGTTTTCCGGTATTTGACCGGCTGCATGTAGAGATGTCGTGAGGAAATGATAAACATCGTGATCATCGGCCAAACCTCCGGTGGCAGCTGACAAACCAAAGTAGGCATTCTTAGGCAGTTGGACGCCATCGGCGCGCAAACACATTTCATAGTCCTCGTTATTGTTCGTCATGCCATTGTGGAAAAGCACTGTCAACACATTGTTATAGTATTCGATGCGGGCGCGTGTGGGGAAGGGTTTGTTACGGAAGTCGCGCAAACACCCGGACAGTAGTTGGGTGGTGCCATCGTTTTGGTGATCGAACTGTTTGGTGCCATCATTAAGTACGGCCATAATGTAGGGATTATTGTGCTTATTGTCGTTGTCAAAGGAATCGAAGAAAATACCCAAACCATTCCAACGGTCTGAGGAACCGAAAACGGCTCCATTATAGTCGCCCTTTTGTGTGGTGAACCAGAAGGCCAAACCGTCGGCACCAATGCGGCCACGTCCCGTAACACGGAACACAATCTCAACTTCCCACCAGTCGAAGTTCACGGGATTCTTGGTCCATATGGCACCCTTTTGCGAACGCAAAGAGGGGGCTACACGTACACTTTCCGAGCTGGCAATGGCATCTAAACATTAAAGGATTGAGAAATACATTAATGGTCATCTTTCTGGCCACAAGACCTTTCAACAAGCAGGCATTTGTTTGCGTGGCTAAAAGAGCACACACAAAAAAACAGCTTTAACTTTAGCAGTTTCTGGTCTCTGGTTTTTTGCCACTCTGTCAACATTTCAGCAGCCATTCTTCCGTCTCTTTTGCCCTCGCTGGCAATTGCCTTGCGAGCTGAGATGGCAGCTAAATTTGCTCTGACGTGTCTGCGTATTGTCAAATGCTGTTTTTTTCTTGATGCTGCCACTGCTGCTGTGTTGTTGTTGTTGTTGTTGTATACTTACTGCCACCGTATTCCCAGAACGGTACTGTTCCATCTTTTTGGGCCAAGTAGGGGGGCTTAAATGAGTATTTGTATTCGAATCTGCGGTGGACACCAACCTGACCAGGATTAGGATTCACTTGGCCATTTGTAGTTAATACCAATATTGGTAAAATCAAGAGAAACGAACGCAGGAGAAACAATCCGGTCGCTGACATTTTGCTGTTTGACAAGCAACTACTGATGACAGGGTGTAGCAAATATATGTAAATACAAAAACAGGTTCATTTCAGACTGGCACTTCTTTAGGTGACATTGGCTTCACTTAGACTGGCAACATCGTTGTATTAAATAACGGAGTCGATTATTTTATATGCGTTGAATTGATGTGGGTCTATATACATTGTTTCAGGAGGTTTATTGTATATTTTTCTTTATTACTAAATTTATTTATGTTGTACGAAAATTATTTTGTGATAGACTAGAAATTCCCCGGTAGGGTTATCGATAATAAATTGTTTTTGTTTTCTGGTATGTCGATAACTGTTCTTACTCAAGTAATTCTAACGTATTTGTTTAATCTGCGATCTATGAGGATATATTTATCAGGCAATAAAAATATATAAGAAATTTAAGCCATGACGTAAAAATCGTAATACGGCATTGCAACATTTAATTATTAGTAGCCGTATAACTTGGTATAAGTTTTGTTACAGCCAGTTACAACGGTCATTATAAAAATTCAAAATGTGAATATTTTTGGAACATTTTTATTAATTTCATAAAAATATTTTAAACTAAACTGCTATTTTTTACATTGAACCAATTGTTCTGTCACTATCATAAAATTTTAAGCCGCAATCGATAACACTGTGGAAATAATGTCTTAACTTCGATTGTAATTTAAACTGCGGATATTTTTATAAACAAAAAAACAGATGGTTAATAAAAAAAAATTCCAAAACTGAGAAAACGTTATTAAGAAAGGAGGGATATATGACAGGCCATTTATAGGGAAACCAATATAAACCCAAATAACAGATCTTCCCTAGATATATCGCTTATTTACTAATAGAATGTTATAACGCAAAAAGCCGATTTTTTCAGAAAACGGGTTAGATTTGAATTAACTTCAGAATTGTAGGAAAGAGAAAAATTATTTAATATTAAAACATCCAGTGTAAAAGAAAACTGGATCACATTTGTACACAAGATGATGAAATATTAAATGCACACTTCTGCTAATATATCAAAAATTGAATTTTTTGAATTATTAGTTTTTTAGTAAATGATTTGTGGTAAAACATTTTTCATTATCAAATCAAAAATTTAATTTTTTAAATTATTAGTCTTTTAGTAAATGATTTGTGGTAATACATTTTTCATTATAATTTTTTTTATAGATTTTACAAAAAAATACCAAAAAAATATTTTTTAAAGATAAAAATTTTTTAATTATAAAAATGTGGCAAACAAAGTTTAAAAAATCAATTTAAGAGGAAAACTATTTAAACAAAGCATATATTACTATGACACAAGGTGGAACCAATGAAACAGCCAGCTTATTTTTTTATATTTCGTTTTTGTTGTAAAATTTGTTAAATTTTAAATATAACAAATTTTTTAGATTGTCAAATTTTTCACATATTTAAAAATATCGAAAAATGTGGAAAATTTTAGGAAAATGTGAAAAATTTTGGAAAAATTTCATTTTTTTATTTTATTTCATAATCTCTATTAGAGTTGTGTATCTATACCGTCATCATCATCACATCCATTAGCCATAGGCTAAAATTTAATTTTTTTATTAATAACACATAACTGATTTGTTCGGTTGTTAAGTAAGCTTGGTATGACGAACTATCTACGGAGCGCAAAAGACCGAAGCGCTTGGAATGATTTTCTACGTGCGGCTACTGATAGATGAATTTCTGTTGTTGCTGCCAGTAAAGAAGAAGAAGAAGATTTGTTCGGCACAGCGACGATATGGTCTTGATTTATATATGTAGTATGTATTTATGTATTTTTATATTTTGATGATTTTATATTTTTTTAATTATATTTATTTTCACATTTTTCATTGTTATGTTACCAAATTTTTATATTTTCATAATTTTATATTGTTATAATTTTATATGTTTACATATTAATATAATTATGTTTTTATATTATGTTTTAATATTTATAATTTTATAACTTCGTAATTCTATAATTTTGAAACTTTGTAATTTTAAAATATTATTTTACAATTTCACAATTTACTTACTAATTGTTAATTATTTTTTTTTTTAACTTAAACTTATGAATTTTAATTGATTATATATTAAATAATAAATTTTATTTATTTATTTTCAATATTATTTTTTTTTACATATTTGTATTTATTATATTTTTTTTTCAGTTTAATTTTTTTTAATTATTTTTGCCGTATTACTTTCCTTTTATTAACTTACTTCTTTCTTTTATCATTAGCTAATTATTACTTAATTTTTTTAAAAATTTTTATAAAAAATATTATAAGGCCAAAATGTGCACGAAGTGTATAATTAACACAAAAATTACTCCAAAAAAATGCTACTTAACTGTAGTTGTTGTTGTAACAGCTGGTGGAAGTACCTGAGTTGATAATTCTTTATACCGGCTTTCAATTTATCGACACTCGATCGGGCATAAAATCCGATTATCATACGATCATTATTGGCAACTCTGTTTCGTTCCTTTGTAGATAACAAGGTTTGCATCAAGGGATTGTTAGGTGTTGTTGTTGTGAGTTTTTATCGCCAAATTCCACCAAAGATGGCGCTAGCTGGTTTTGTTGATTTATTTGCGGATGTTGATAAATCATTCTCCTTTTTCGTTGGTCCTTGCGCAATTTGGATTTTTGTAGTGGAAGCATCTAGGATGAGTTTTGTTTGTTGGAGAACTCGAAAGTATTTAAGAAGTAATTTTTCATCGATGTTGATTTGTCCAGTGCCTTGGCCGAGAATCGAACCGGGCACCTTAGGATTGCTAGTCTAGTCTATTGAAGTTTGAAATAAAACTAAACTGTAGTTAATAACCCCTGGTTGTTTCTGTTGTAACAGAAACGATATTCTTAAAATTCCGCTTCAGGTAAACACCTCTTTCTAACCTTGTTGTGACAAATAAGAAAGACCTCTTGAAATTCTGGCTAATAAATTATGTTCTGATCGCCTTTTGAGAATATACTTGAGATAAATATTTAATTTATGTATATGCCCTTAGTGCAATCTTACCATACTGGGAGAAACCAAATACAAACCTTATATAACACCATGACTTCCCATAATTCAAAATAAAATCAAATTCAAAACAATATTAGATCAAATGCATTTTATATGGTTTGTATTTTTTTCTTTTTAAAAAAATATTGTAATAGTAGGTAAACCACTTAAAGTGTTTGTTTTGTTTTCTTTGTTTTTGTTTTGTTTAATAGAATAAAGAAGACAAAAAAATACGATATTCTTCATAAATATTTAATTATGAATTAGATTTAAATATAGATAATGCTTTTTTCTGTTTCATTAACTTAAATTTAAGTAACATCGTAATAAACTTAAAACTAAATTTAAGTAAATAGAGACAAAAATAAGGAAGGATATAAAGTGGTTAATCGAAAAAGAATGCAAAAATGAAACGAACAAAAAAAAAAGTTTAATAAGAAGGGCGGATACAAAATAACAATGGTGGATGAGCTTATACGCCTAGGAGAAGGATACGGGGGGCTTGTGTTTTTATATAAGTTAGTAAGTGAGAAATTGTTACAAAACGTACTTAAGAAATACGACCGACGACTTCGTACTATATTACCTTACATACTGAAAATAGAAAATTTCAATTATTTTTAACACCCACAACTTCAGTCCGTTTTTGTTGTATTGTATGCAGTATATACTTCAAACATCAAATGTGGCGTTTGTGTATCTTTGGAGGTGTGTAGTAGAGTTTTGTTTTAATGGGATTTAAGTCACACCCGTTAGCAAGATTTTCATATTGTGTTGTTGTGAAAATAGCAAGAAATGGACTCCAAATATCACCTCAGCACTTTTTATAGAGAAAAGAAAATAGGGGCGGAATTATATACTTTTAAACTATAAAAATAGTGTCGCTGCCATTGCATCAGATCAGACCATTGTTGAATATACAAGAAAGAGAGGTGCCGGTTGCAGTTAATTTCCAATATAGTTAATAACAACTTCTTAAACACTTTTATGCAAAAATGTATGAATCTGAACTTACACCACTTGATGGTATTAAGATAATATTAATCACCGCTATGTGTCTGTGTATTTTCGACAAAGTTAATAATGGTAAATTGCACCAAGATGCTGAGTACTTTTACTTCTTACAATACAAACCAGTACTTTTGGAATTAAAAGATCTATAAAGAAAGTGCGTAGATTTAAAAAGACTGGCGCTAGAAAGTTGTTACGAATAGTGAGGGTTTGAGCGTGAGTGAGGGAGTGTGTGGGTATGTGTGTTTAAAACGAAATTAAAAAGTGTTTTGTTTTACATGAGTAGTAAAGTGTGTCGGTGTGTGTGTGTGTTTGTGAGTAGTTAACATTTGAGCTTAATATACTATGTATAAATACACATAATTGTTTTATCACTAAAGGGAGAGTTATTTGTTGTTTTGTTAAATAACGCGGTTTTTGTTGGTTGTGTTACTATAATTAATCGTACACATATACGTAATGGTAGTTTTGTTTCATTCGATTGGTAGTGTAATGTAATTTTTTGAATTGCTATTAGGTGTTTTTTTTTACGGATAGGTTAGGACTGTGGATTAATATTCAAATGTGTTCTTATCTATTTCATTAGGAATCCAGTAGTAATTGTAATGTACATGAACTTTATCTATTATTGTGTTAGTTGTTGTTTCTGCTGCTTCTGTTACTGTTGCTTTAGTTGCCTTATTTTCAATTTGTTGAAAAAATATTCATTAAGTCACCCTCATAGATGGCTATTAAAAGCATAAGTAATACACCGCTTGACATGCCTAGAATTTGCAAAGCAAATTGTTGTAATGATTTGTGAGCTGCTGAGATTTCGGGCATCTGGAAGAGTTATCAATTTTTTTATTGTTTAATTGATTTAAGGACTATGTTGATTATATACCAAATTAACTTACCATATCCACCATTGCAATGTATATAAAAAGACCGGCAGCGGCGGCAAACATCCACTGGGCCGTATCGTGTGATTGTCCGAAAACAATGCCAAATATCATACCGATAAAACTTAATACTCCCGTCAATAGGTTATAGTATACAGCTGATTTCACTGACATGCCAGCTTTCATCAATATCGCAAAATCACCCAATTCATGGGGCAATTCGTGGCAGAATACCGCCAGGGCTGTTGAGAAACCGCCGGCCATGTTTTCAGCAAATGCAGCTCCTAGAGGGAGAACATTAAGTTGTAGATTAATATTCTATTGCAATATTGTTAAACATTTGTAATTTTTATTTTATTTCATTATTATTTCATAATTTTATAATAATTTATGTTTATTTTTTTTTATTTATAAATATATATACCTACTTAATGTTTTTTTATTTTATTTTTGTTTATCATTGTTTCCTTGTTACTCAATTTTTTATTTTCGATTTTTCTTTATTATTTTATTCCTTTATTAGGTTTTTTTGTATTATTTTTATTAATTTTTTTGTTTTAGCTTTTTAATATTCCAATTTATTTATTATTTTTTTTATAACTTAGTTTTTAGAAGAAACAATTTGTATTATCTCATAGTGTCTTACCTATTGCCATGCCATCGGTAAAATTGTGCAGGCCATCGCCCATAATGATCATCCAAACGACAGCACTTAGCGACTCGGGCGGTGAATGTACATGTCCATGTTTATGCGAATGGCCATGATGTGACGATTCATGTTCTCTCAGAATGACGGTAACGGTGTCATTCATTAAATCTTTACCGTTACTATTAGCTGTCACCGTATTTATAGCGCTATCGCCTATAACATTACCATCCAAATCTGTGGCCAACGTATTGCTGTCGCCAACAAGTGACTGTGACTGCTGTTGTTGTGCCGGCTGCTGTTGCTGCTGCTGAAGATCATTATGATGATGATGGGCCGCCGTATGGGTGTGATGACGATGATTTCTATCCGCCAAAGGGGCATAGTTATTTTGAGATGTTGAGAGCAATGACTGTGTAGCATTTTCCGCGGCTTCTGCTTCAACTTTACCATTGCGAGCAGCAGAAAGAGTTGGAGCACTAGAGCCATCGGCATTTTTATTATTGGGCAGGTGAAGCCATACATCGTTTTTGGTATCCATGGCAATTTCATCGTAACAGTAGGGATATGAACTATATTTAGATTTACACACTTTATCACCGGCCACCGAATTGTTATGCGAAGAATCGGGATCACGCATTACCTTGGCTCTTGATGGTTTCGTAGACTCTTTTTTGGCTATATTCTTGCGCCACTCCGAGACCATGGTAAGACCATGCTCTGTGATGTAGAAAAACACAATGCCACCCATGCAGGTAAGACCCTTAAAGATCATATTACTTTCATTTTGACCAGCCAAAGACTGTGGATGTAAGATCATACCATAATTAGTTTAATTAAGCAATGTGCAAAAATACGTATGTGTTATAACTTACATGAGGCAATAGATGTAATAGAGCATCACCCGTCATGGTGCCTACGGCCAATGAGACCAGAAATTGTATAATATGTTTGTAGAAACGCGAATTCATGAAAGGAATTATGGCAACCCCAACTAAACCAAGAATACTGCAGGCAAACACTGCAGCAAATGAATAGATCCAAACTAAAAGATTTATGAGAAAAGATTTACAGTTTTGCATATCTTATTGATTCTAATTGTTCTACCACTTACCCCATACTATGTCCTCTTTGAATTGTTTGGCATGCTTTAGCTCATGTTCATCTATCTCCAATAGTATTTCCTTATCTAGACAGCCTTTGTTATCAATATCTTTGCCGGAAGTTAATTGATATAATAAAACCGGACAGACATTCATTATGTCCTCATTGCTTAGCGTATAATTGAAATAGTTTGGTCCGTTTGCTGCATGTGTGTTATGTGTGTGTGCAAGGGCACATCCTTCTGAGGTGTCGCTACAATTTTTCGCTTCCAGCTGCTCGTCATGCTCTGCATGCGAATTGTGCGTTTGATGGTGTGGGTGGGGGTGATGGTGATGATTATGATCCTGCTGGTCAATTGGCGATGATGGATGAGGTTTCACATAGTGTATTAACCGTGAATCTCGAATGCACTAAAAAAAGAACATAACAATTATTATTTAAAGTAAAAAAAGCGTTTAACATTATCACTGTGAAATTAATTAATTATACTAAAAAAGTTTTTATTTTGCCAATTGCCCTTTTTGGTACAAATATTTTTACTAAAATCTACTTTTATTGTACCACAAAGAACTTTTATTGTGCCAAAAATACTTTTTGGTACAATTAATTGTACTAAAAACTACTTTTATTGTACCACAAAGTACAAAACCTACTTTCATTGTACCAAAAAGTACTTTAACTACTTTTTTGCACCAAAATTACTTTTATTGTACCAAGAGGTACAATTAATTGTAACAAAAAATAATTCTAAAAATAATACTTTCATTGTAACAAAAAGTACTTTTATTGTATCATTAACTACTTGTATTGCAAAACTACATTTATTGTACCAAGAGGTACAATTAATTGTACCAAAAAATAATTCTGTAATACACCAAGTACTTTTAATGTGTTAAAAAGAACTTTTATTGAAGAAATTTGAAATTGTACCACCAAGTACTTTTATTGTAGCAAAAAATAATTATATTGTACCCCAAAATACTTAAATTGTACCGCAATGTACTTTTATTGCACAAAGTATCTTTTTGTACCAAAAGGTACAAATTATTTTACTAAAAAGTACAATTTTTTGTTCCAAAAAGTACATTTATTGTACCATAAAACATTTTCATTCTGTCAAAATGTACTTTTATTGTACCAAATATTACTTTTGTAGCACCAAATGTACTTTTGGTTGTCCCAAAAAATATTTTTATTTAACCAAAATACAAAAACTGTTTTTATTTTACACAAAGTACCTTTATTGTACCAAAAAATACATTAACCGTACAAAAAAAATACTTTTATTGCACCAAAAAGTACTTTCATTGTAACAGAAAGTACCAAAAAGTGCTTTCGTTCTATCAAAAAGTACTTTTGTTGTACCCAAAGGTACAATTTATTTTACCAAAAAGTACATGTACTGTACTACAAAGTACTTTTATTGTACCACCAATAACTTTAATTGTGCCAAAAAGTAATTTTTTTTGTACCAAAAAGTACAAATAACTGTAATTGTACTAAAAACAACTTTCATTGTACTAAAAACTACTATTATTTTACCAAAAAGTACTTTTAATGTGCAAAATACTTTATTGTACCAAAAAGTACATTTATTATATCAGTGTACAATTTAATTTACACCAAAATGTATATTTTATACAAAAAAATACGTTTATGTTATTGCACTCAAAAGTACAATTAATTGTACCAAAAAAGAATTATATTGTACTGCAAAGCGCTTTTATTATACAAAAAAAAATACTTGTTTTGCCTATTGTACTTATTGGTACAATTTATTGTACTAAAATGAACTTTTATTGTACCAAAAAATATTATCATTTCAGCATAAAGTACATTTATTGTACTAAAAAGTAATTTTAACTTGTTAACGTACAATTTATTTAACCAAATAGTATTTTACATATCATTGTACCAAAAAGTACATTTATTGTAACAAAAAGTACGTTTATTGTACCAATTAATGGCATTACATTAATGTACATATAATTTTACCAAAAAGGATTTTATTGCACCAAAACGTACATAAGTCGTACAAAAAATTGCTTTTATTGCAAAAAAAAAGTACAATTAAGTGTACCAAATAATAAATCTATTGTGGGACAAAGTAATTTTAATGTGCCAAAAAGCACTTTTGTACCAGAAAATTATGTTTTTTTGCCAATTGTACTTTTCGGTCCAATTAATTGTACTAAAATTACTTTTATTGTACCAAATAGTGGTTTTAATAAATCAATGTACAACTTATTTTATCAAAAAGTATTTTATTGTAACAAAACGTACATAAGTAGTAAAAGAAATTACTTTTATTGCACCAAAAAGTACAATTAATTGTACCAAAAAATTATTCGATTGTACTGCAAAGTACTTTTAATGTGACAAAAATCACTTTTATTGTACCAAAAAAATATTTTCTAGCCTATTATTCTTTTTAGTACAATTTATTGTACTTTTATTGTGCTCAAAAGCACTTTTATTGTACCAACATTTATTCTACTAAAAATTCTAATTAATTATACCTAAAGGTACAATTAAATATACCAAAGAGTAAAACTAATTATAATAAAAAGTACTTTTACTACAATTAAAAAAAATATACCAAAGAGTACAACTTATTATAGAAAAAAGTACTTTTATTACAATAAATTTACATTGATAGAATAAAGTACTTTATTTACAATAACAGTAAATTTATTGCACCAAAAAGTACTTTTTTTGTGCCAACCAAAAAGTTTTTTACTGTTCCTGCCAAAAAGTACATTTATTGTACCATAATCTACTTTAATTCTATCAAAAAGTACACTAATTTTTTACTTATTGGGAAAAATAAATTTACTTTTTGGTACAATGAAAGCAACTTTATTGCATCAAAAAATACTTTTTGTGTACCAAAAAATTACTTTTATTGTACTTTTTGTACCAAAATGTACTTTTTTTGTACCAAAATGTACTTTTTTGTACCAAAATTTATTGTGTCCAAAAAGTAATTTAATTATACCAAAAAGTACTTTTATAGTTTCAAAAAGTACAATTAATTGCACCAAAAAGTACTTTTATTGCACCAAAAGGTACTTTTATTGTCCCAAAAAGTACTTTTTGTGGTAACAAATTTACATCTTATTACAATAAATTTTATAAATTGTACTTTTTGGTATCAAAAAAAAAATACATTTATTGTAACAAAATCAAAATTTATAGCAACAAAAGTTTATAAAAGTAGTCACGCCCTTTTATAACTTTTAAAATATATTTACATTCTCATTTCTTTTTTGTACTTACGGTTTCGTTATCACTTTCATCATGATTGTACAATTTTTGCGGCAACAACTCATGTAGTCCCAATTTCTCCAGCATGCGTTGGAAATCCTGAACATTTATGGTATCCCCACTGCCGTACTCATTGAAGATACGCTTTAGAAACGCATTTGTTATCTCCGGCCTGACTAATGTTTCGGTGGTGGCTGTGGCTGCATGTTCATGACCATGATCTGCTGCATGACGTTTTCTTCTTCTCCTACTGCGATTATCACTATTCGTTGTGGCATATGCTATCGATGTGGCATCGGATGCTATGTTGTTGGGGTTGGTGGTGGAGCTTCGTTTCTTTTGAGCCTTTAAGGAGTGAGTGGCGGCGGCAATGCCACCATCACTATTATATACAATTGCATTCAGCGGAGAATGCTCCCAACTGCTGCCAGGTGGCGCCGCCAAGCCAACAGAGCCGGGCAATAATGTTTCAACATGTTGCTGGCAAGGTAAGTGGTCTGCACACAATAGGCACACCACACAAACTGCCATTATATGACGAGCCATGTTGCATGCTCTCTTTTCGCTGCTTCTCTTAGGCTGCTTCTGCTAACAATTCTTAGCTTTTGTTTCTGTTTAAAAGTAGTAATGTGTACCTTAAGAAAGTTTGTGACGCCTTTGCTTCGAAGACTATCTTTGCAGCGTGTGTAAGATGCTCTTTGTTTGGATGCTGACTATAAACAAATCGTTATCAATATCATGTAGCTATTCATAAATCAGAATCTGAAAATAGAAAACAAAACAAAAAACTAATTAAAAATCAATTGTTACATGTGATGTATTGTTATAAAAGCAACAAGTACAACATAACCATATTAAGGTATTACTATTATACAATAGCAGCAAAAGCAACACCAACACAAATGATTTGCGGGGCAAAACAAAAAACCCACGACGTCGACGGTTTTTATGACTTCTTTTAAGCTTGTTTTACTGTCTAAGCGGCTTTTCAGCACGTTTAGAATTTATATATACATATTTGTAGAGGAAAGCCTCTATTATGCCGCAAAAAAAATATGCGGATATTTGCCCAAATAAATACCCAACTTATTTAGTTTATAAGAGCGCCATCGATAGATATCTTGATTCTGTACGAAGTGTAGGTATACAAAAAATGTAATCATGCCATAAAAATAATACATACTTTTGTTTCGAAAAGTTTTCGAAACAATTTAAATTTTTTAATCTAGCCTAATATTTAACAACCTAACTGCTTTGACGGGATAGTTTATAGATGTGGCAACCCTTGTGTTGCAATCTGGCAACTATATCGTAAAGTTGGACATTTTTGTGGTTATACCTACTCAGAACGTTTTGACATATGAGCGCTATTTGTGTTGTTTACAGTATCTTAAAAGATTAATCTCGGCCCAAACATTGAAAAAAATCGTGAACATTTTCTTGCGATTATTTTGTACAACTTTCGACGTGCATTAACTCAGCAACAGTGAATGGATGAACTTAATTCATTTTTTGGCGATGAATCTCCATCTAGGACTAGTGTTTACCGATGGTATGGTGAATTCAATCGTGGCCGTAGTTCACTCCAAGACGAATTTCGTAAAGGTCTTCCAAAATCAGCGGTTGTTTCGAAAACCAATGATGCGCGAACCGATTTTGCAAGATCGTCATGTGGCCTATCGTGAGATTGAGACAACCTTAGTGGGACCAGCAAATTTTCAATGTTGCATAAACATTTGACTGTCAAAAAAATTTGTTCGCGTTGGATCCCAAAATATTTATCAATCGCTCAAAATAAGGCTCATGTCGATTGGTCGAAAGAAATGCTTCAAAAATACGATCGCGGTGCTTTGAAACACGTCTTTGACATCGTGATAGGTGATGAATCCTGGATTTACGAGTATGAGCCCGAAAGTAAACAGCAGTCAACTGTATGGGTGTTTCAAGATGAGCCAAATCCAACAAATGTTGCTCACGCCCGAAACACTTCCAAGCAAATGGTCGCCTGTTTTTTCGGAAAAACTGGACATGTCGCAACCGTTCCACTAGAACAACACAGAACAGTGAATTCTGAGTGGTACACAACCATTTGTTTTTGCAGTTGACTTCCAAGAAATCATGAAAACCAACCGCCGAAGACGGGTCACTCTTCACCACGACAATGTGATCTCTCACACATCGGCTCAAACAACTACATTTTTGAGCACCCAAAGAATCGATTTGATGGGTCATATGTCGTATAGTCCTGACTTGGCACCGAACGACTTCTTTTTATTCCCGTACGTAAAAAACAAACTGATAGTCCAACGTTTTTGGACGCCTGAAGAAGCGGTTGCTGCATTCAGAGTGCATGTTTTGGACATACCGCAATCAGAGTGGCAAAAGTGTTTCGACAATTGGTTCAAACGCATGCATGGGGAATATTTTGAAAAACAATAAAGTAATTTTCGATAATAAATATTTGTTTTTGTTCTCTTATCCCAAAACATAAAATTCAACCCTCGTACAGTGGTTCTTAACGTTTGTATATAAGTGGGATATCATGTGTACGTGTAAGTCAGTTCCAACTATCTGAAACTTTGACACTAGTTTCGTATTTTACTGTCTATATTTGTATTTTGGCATAGTGATGGCAAAAAAAAAAGAATAATCGATTAATTAATCATATGATTAATCTAAACGACAAATAATTTATCGCGATTAATTGAAAACAATTTATCGATTAATCGATATTTTCACCTAAAATTGAAAATTTTCATAAATAAAAACATATTATTAAATTAATTAAAAAATTTTCTGTTTATTCAATTTGTTAAAAAAGAATTTATTTGATTAGTACAGAATTTAAAAATACGAGCTTTGACAGCCGTTTCGTGGATAATCTGTTCCATTTTTCCGTTACTATTGCACCCGCTTTGGAAAAAAAGCCGCTCTGATGGTACAGATGTACAAATCAAAAAGCAATATTTTTGTGCAAGAGGGTACAGCTTAGGATAGACCGATTTCGTTTCTTCCCATGCGTTTATTACATTGCGCTTTAATTCTAGTACTGGAGCATTGACAAAGAAGCTTAGTTCATCTTGAGGAAGTGTTGAGTCATTGTCCGTCCTTCTTCGTGTGTGGGCTAAAAATTTAAATCAAAGCATCACCAGCAGAAGACGTTTCACTGCCGCTCCCAATGCTCTAGGTCTTTCGTTCTCAGCCGTTAAAGCTCAATGAATACACCTGGCGATGAATCTTTTTTGTTCCTGGATATCTATCGATTACTCAAGGGAACAAGGTATTTGTTGTTAAAGAACTGAATATTGTTTTAAAGGTAATTTGGGACGCTAAATCCAAATCTGCACTTGATTTTTTCGTATCAGCTCGACTTTTCGCGATATACCGTTATTTCCAAAACTAAGGCACTTCCACTATAAATATTTAAATAACTTGCAAACGGTTCACCATTCTCAATTAAAAAAAAACTTAAACTCGTCAACAAATTTATCTTTAACCCGTGCCTACATTGTTTTTAATTTGGCCTAGTAGTTTCAGAGATATCGTTGTAGTTTTAAAAAAAAAAAACAAAAATTTTACAAAAAAAAAATTTTGTTTTTTAAAAATTCATAAAAAAAAATAATGCAACAAAAATCACAGTGTTGGTCTGAAAACATTTGGTTTAATATAGTTTGAATCAAATGAGCTTTATTTCATTGAAATCTGTGCATAACTTTTGATTTTGTCAACAATTTACTGAGATAACTAAATTTACAAAAATCGCGATTTCCATACAGAAATAACATTTATTAATATGTTTGTGAAAGTGTAACTCGAGCAAACCTTAACGGATCGTTATGAAAATTTATGAGTATTAATATTTTTCGGAACGAACTTATGGGATTGTAAATGGGCGGAATAGCCCCACCCCTTCTGGTACCTCCCATACAAAATTACCTTTTTTTGGATAATTAATATATATTCGATAGCTGCCAAATAGACTACCGGAGGATATTTACATTTAGTCAGTTTATTTATCTTACAAAAGTAGGCAAACCCTAAAAAAACCGAAACCGTTGCCATACCCCTTTTGGTACCTCCCATACAAATGACCGAACTCACCCCAATAGTCTTACATACATATCTTTTTTGTAAGTACACTGAATTCAGTCAAACTATGCGTAAGCTTTCCGGTTATGAAAATATGAATCAGGAATGAATTTGCACTATATCGCATCACCCCTTCTGGTACCTCCCATACAAAATGACCAATTTTTGGAAAATTAATATTTCTCCCTTAACTTCCAAATTGAAACCTGCCGATTAATTAAATTTGGTCAGTTAATTAATTTTGTAATAGGAGGCAAAACTATAAATAAAACTATACATAAATTTGCAAATTAGTCATGATTTTTAAAAATACAAAATTTTAATTTTTTTTGGGGTAGAAACAAAAAAAATTCGAAAAATCTGTTACACCGAACTTAACATAACTCATTCAATTTTCAATCGATTATTACGTACATACATGTTTTAGAAAGCTACTTTAATATGATATTCAATAAAGCTAATAAAAAGAACAATTTGCCCCCAACCGAATAACTTTCAGCGTGAAGAAAATTAAAATGTGCAATTTTTTTTGTATTTTTTTTAAATAAAAATGGCTTTACTCAGTCATTTTTTTTGTGATATTAAAAAATTTGATTTTTTTTTCAAAGGTAACAACGATATCTTTAAAAAAAAAAATTAAAATCCGGCTTATGAAAAAAAAATTATGATTTTTTGAACTATAACTTTTTGGAAAATAGGCGAAAATACGATTAGTACCTGCAACTTAAAAATTCGAGCTGATGGAGAAAAATGGAGATTAGATTTAAAATCAGCGACCTCAAATTAGTAAAAAACATCTATAGAATTCCAAACAACACTCAAAAAGTTCAATTTTGTTCCCTTGTGTTATTATTTGGAATAACGATTAATTCAATTAGTCGAAGGAGAATTCACGATACAATTAAATCGTTAATTGAAATAAAAAATAATAGATTATTACCAATTTTTCGATTAATCGTGCCATCACTAAATATACATACACAATTATTCCACATAATATCTAAGGATCTAAGGACATTATAAATTTAACTCAGGTCAGTATAAAATTACCAGAAACTTTGTAGCAGTTCTCTTTTTTAAATTTTTAAACCTGCAAATAACTTTATTAGGCAAAAATGATTTCACGAATGATTTGTTAATACTAAAAAAATTAAAAAAAAAAACACAAAGACACTATGAACATCATCGTATTGTTTACACCAAAAAAATCAAAAACTACTATACAATAAAACAAATCGCTTTGCATTCCATGAATAAGATATAGAACAGAATCTAGCAATCAGAAATTACTAAATTTTTACTTCATTTTTATTAAAGCATTTATCAAGTGCAAGTACAAAAACCTTGACTCTTACAAAATATTTGTTATCTACAAAGTACTTAAAACCAGATGTAACAGCTGTTACGACTCAATCAGCTACTGCCAGAGTATTATTTAGTCTATCTGGAAACATTTTAATATAACGCCTGCCTTTCCACCTAAAAAGTTCAACGTATGCGCTATTATTTGTATCACTTAAATGCTGATAACACAATATTTGTATTCAATTTTATTTCTAAATTTATAAATATTTATATGTATATACTTTGAGTTAATTACCTCAAACCTCGCTGACAAGACATTTTTGTTTTTAAATAAAAAAAAGTACAATTTAAATTAATTTGCAATTTTAGAAATTATACTTAATTTTTTTATGCTAATAAGAATAACAACAATACTAATGGATGCAATTACGGCAACTGGCTTTTTAAATTCATATCGTTGGAATATTTAACAATCAATATAATACGAGTACCACACACCGGCACATGAAATTGGTTTTGTTCCAAACAGATGCGGCAGTGCAATGCGGTCGATGATCGTTAACTTCATGCAAAAGTTTTGTTAATAATATTTAGTAACGTATCGTAATTATTGTGGGCAAAGAGAAGATTAACTCGTGTGTCCGTTGAACCATTTGAATATTTAATGCAGATATATACGAGTGGTCGTACTTATTACTAGTAATTGATCTGTGGCACACAGTGACAATCGGCGGATGATGATGCAATTAATAAATTCCAATGAATACTTATAGTTTTCACGTGCAACTTATTCTTAAGCAATTAATTTATAGTTTAAAAAAAAGATATAATTTTATTGTATCCACTAGCCGAGGCAGTATATTATAATAATGTATGCCACTGTTTATGTGTAGAAAATATTATGTAATCTAAATATGTCAATGCTGATTATTACAGTAGGTTAAAGATAATGAAAACCATGTGTGTTTCCGTCACCGTCCCATCATCATTCGGGCGCGATTATCGAACAATATGAAAATGGTGGAAAATTGCCGTTATTACCACATTTCGGTGTGTGTGTGCGTGCGTCAAACATTTATGAATTTGTCGCCAATACACAAATAAACTGTCGACGGTTCGTGTAATTGTTTTTACAATACTAAATTATACACTTGTCGTACGACTGACTGACTGACTATGTTGCCAACTGTAAAAGAGATATGATAAACAAAAATGCAACTATTTAAAAAAATATGTACTCGTATAATGCAATTGGAAACGCTTGAGAAGGTATCTTATTGATAAATTGTTTAGCAGTTTTTTAGGTTTTGAACTTAGTGGTAGACGTTGCAATACAGCACTTGCAATGAGTAACGCAGGTTATTGGCATTTCAAAAAATTAAATTACATATAATTTTAACGGCTGGCAAAGAACTTAAAAGTTTATACGTAACTTTAAACCAAGAAATTATATTAGGCATAGAAATTCTACTCGATGTCTGGATTTTTGATGAAATTTTATTATTTTTTGTAAAGTTTTATTAAATAACCTATATAACCTTACCTAGGGATGAGGGTATATAACATTTGATATACAGGAACATTTGACGTATACATTATATTTTTTTCAATGTATCACGTATACGTGACAAAATTAGAATATAAAATTTAGGTACTTGAACACAATCTTCATTCTTAAATAAATTGAAGTCAAGCACTGGCCTAGAAAAACGGTTGGCAGCACTTAGTTCAGCGTACCCGAATTACAGTTACTTAACAAAAAAAAAACTGTAATACAAGTTAAGAAAAAAATCAAACTCATTGCTAAATATGTAGCTTGGTTGTTATCAGTATAACACAGTACAACATTTTTCAGTTAATTGATTGCCAACTCAATTCTGTGAACTGTATGTGAAATTAGACCCAAAAAGAAGAATTTCTGCATCATTCGTTTTGTCTTCTTACCTGCGATTTGAAGTTAGTATCGATTTGAAGTTAGTACTATCGAATAGGGGAATTTATCACGTTTTAGGCCCTGTTGTTTGACATAGCTCGACAACCACTAGCCCAATTTAGTTGAAATAAATTTTAAAAAATTAAGAATTACAATTCCCTTAATCTGTTCATATATTGTTTTCCTATACAAGTAACACTTTCGAAGTTAAAAATGAATGTATGAAGGGAAAAAATTATTTTTTGCCTAAAAATTTAAATTTTTTTTTTTAAAAATACATAAAAAATCCAAAATGGAAAAAAGTTTCAAGTCTAGTTATTTTTTCGCAAAGTCACATAACCTATGAGCAAAATGAGACAAAGATCATAAAAATCGATGCACGCGTTTCGCTTTTATTCGCAATTGAGTAAAGGTATGAATTTCAAAAATCAGTTATAGCCACCACCCTTAAAATAAAAATATAAATTAAAAAATTATCATGCAAAAAAAAATTTTATTTATAAAAACTTAATGAAAATAAAATAATATGCAATTAATGCGCAATTATAATATGCATAAAAACAAAATTTAGAACATTTTTTCAATTATTGGCAATATCCATCCTTGTAGAAGTTGACGCTTGTGGTTCTGATGATCTTGTTTTCTTCGTAGGTTGTTCATATTCATGGTCTGAGTCTGTATCGTCATCCGAGATACACATACCACCAATTTCAATGTCTTCATCTTCGGTGCTTTCTTCAAACTGCATAATTGTGGAACTCCACCAACAAACCTCCGCAAGCAATGCATCCAATTTTTTGCTTTTGAACCGCTTTTCAAATGGCATGGTCACCTGGTGGAACCTCTCTCCTTGTTCGTCTGATTCCTGAGGTGATTGTGCCAAAAAAGTATCGAGGTGGTGGTGCAAGAAATGCAATTTCAGGAAATAAAACAGCAACCTGTCCACTCGTTGCTGTATCTCTTCTCGCTGGACACGGTTCTTTCCTAGAACGCCTTCTATTACTTCTTTCAATGCGTTCCATGCATGTTGGTGGTCGTGATGCTCTGAAAGCAAATGTGTGAAAGAATCACTTTTGATCAATTTCTGAATATCAGGTCCATTGAGAATACCTGTTTTAAATACATAAGAAAAACGAAAAAATTATTGGTAATGCGAATGTATAGAAATTAACAAATTTAGATATGACAATATTGAAATACAGAGTACGATACGTACCGTTTTTAATTTTCTCATCGCTGAGTTTCGGAAAGATGGATTTCATGGACCACAAACGTAACAATATTCATCCAAATATGGGCACTTGTTGTTTTCCATATTGACATATTTTATGTTTTGTTGTTATTCACTTTTAAAAAACTGGAGAAAAATCACTTTTACTGTTCGCGTTCGTCGGCACTGGCTGAATGCCAAAAATCGATCAATGCACACCTATAAATACTACGTATTTTTGAATATTTTACTGCCAGGTACTTATAAATGGGCGCATATTTTAAGGGCGGCTGGCTATATACCTGATTCAGCACTTGTTCGTTTCAAACTGTGCAAAACTTTCCAAATAATGACCACCCTTAAATGTGGGTGCAATTTCTGTAAAAAAATCATATAGGTAGCCACCGGAAAAACCCAAATAATAAAAAGGTCCACTTTCCGTTTAATTGTCCACGTACATTTATTACCGCAATCATAAAAATCAAATAACCTTTTGTTTATTCCTTTTTTTTAATTCTCAGAATCATGAAAAAGGTGTCAATGTTTTCTCCAAATAATGTTGTGCATATCTCGAGCAAATTTTTGAAATTCATACATTTACTCAATTGCGAATAAAAGCGAAACGCGTGCATCGATTTTTATGATCTTTGTCTCATTTTGCTCATAGGTTATGTGACTTTGCGAAAAAATAACTAGACTTGAAACTTTTTTCCATTTTGGATTTTTTATGTATTTTAAAAAAAAAATTTAAATTTTTAGGCAAAAAATAATTTTTTCCCTTCATACATTCATTTTTAACTTCGAAAGTGTTACTTGTATAGGAAAACAATATATGAACAGATTAAGGGAATTGTAATTCTTAATTTTTTAAAATTTATTTCAACTAAATTGGGCTAGTGGTTGTCGAGCTATGTCAAACAACAGGGCCTAAAACGTGATAAATTCCCCTATACGATAGTACTAACTTCAAATCGATACTAACTTCAAATCGCAGGTAAGAAGACAAAACGAATGATGCAGAAATTCTTCTTTTTGGGTCTAATTTCACATACAGTTCACAGAATTGAGTTGGCAAATCATGTGTTGTACTGTGTAATGAGGTTGATATTCTCTTAAAACAATGACAGATGTGATGTTATATAAACGCAAAGTTTTTATGATAAAGCATAAAAAACTCAGTGAATTTATTAAATATTAGTAAAACTAATGTTAAACAGATAAAAAAATTAAATAAAAAAATATCTTTATGATTTCTCGTAGAAAATGTGTTCGTTTTATAATCGTCTCAAAATATAAGTGTACCTATTATTTTTATCAGCAGTGTGAGAAAAAAATGTTTATTTTATAAAAACAATGTGCAGTTTTTTTTGCCTTTAGACTATCACATCGCTAGATGATTGTCAAATAAGTCAACTATTTGGACTAATTACTATTAATTTAACACGTGATATTTTGCTTAAATGTATAGAAAATATCGCGTGTTTACACTTTTATTTTATACAATTACAAAACGAACACATTTGCTAGATGTTATCATTAAGATATATTTATATTTGTCTGCATATTTTGTTTTCACATAAGTGTCGAATGGAGTTGTGTCCACAATAAACAGTTTTTGCAAATAGGAAAATAAAAATTAGCTTGAAATAAACAATGTTGCTATACACTACAATGTGTTACATATATTCAATTTAATCTGCTTATAAATCAACATAGCACAGTGGTTCCTTTTTGGTTTTTTTTGGAATTAATTCTGTAACTTTTGAACGGATAATGCTATCTTGATGAAATTTGACATAGTTAAAGCTGAGGTGTTTTCGAGATGATTTGGAGATATTTGGCTCCCTAGGGGGTGTGGGGGCCACTGCGTGGCCCTCCAAAGTTGGTCACCTCGGGTGTTTCAAAATTTCAAATGCTTGAGGAATGTGCATTTATGAACCGATTTAAAAGATATTTTGCATTTAGATAGTGCTTCAAAAAACCTTCAAAAAACATGCTTACATGCATATGTTATCTCATTTATGTCAAGAGATATTTGAGAAAATAAAAAAAATTGTGTCATTTTTGGACGAGGTTGATATGGTATTTTTAAGGGTGTGAGCTCAGTTTTTCCTTGATTTTAAATATATTTATTCGTTAGTTAGCTTATAAAATTCTGAATGAAATTGCTGAAAAAATAATGCAAATATTTTGTTCCAATCAAAAGTTATAAGCATCGCAAGTAAAAGTTTCCAAAAAAAGGCATATTTTTACTGTTTTTTTGCAAAAAGGCGACTACATTCTTTCGTTTGTAAAAAAAATATTTATTCCGGGAAGTGGCAATTTCTTAATTATTCCTCATAGAAATGTTGATGCAGATGCATTTAATGCTAAATTTGAATCAGTTCAGCAAAATGGTTCCCCGGCAAGGGAAGTCAAAAATACCCCATTTTTAAAAAAAAAAATTTTTTGTTTTTGAAAATTCTCAAATCGCAAAGCGCCAACGAGAAAGCTCATTATATATTTTTTTGACCACATATGTGGACTAGTTAACCGTAACGTATTTCAACATCCCTGCCATAAACAAAGACAGTGTGGCCATTTTAGTAAAAAATTCGGAATTTTGGAACATATTTTCCCCGTTTTGGGAATTTGGGTATTTTGTTATAAGATATGGCAACATATTGGTATTCGTTTTTTTAAGGACAATTTTATGTACTTTATTCCAATATTTCGTTAAGATATTCCAGTCCGTTTGAATTTTACGCTATTTTTCATATAAGATATTATTTCTCCAAAAAATACGTTTTGACCAAATTTTATATTTGACTCAGAATCATGCTCAAAATAAAATGTGCTTTTAATTAATTTTTGTAAATTATTAAACTTCATGTCGTTCCCTTTTCAACGATATGCAATACTTGTATGTCAAGAGTTTAATTATTGTTTATAATTATAATCAAACTTCACTACCTCTGTAAAAAAAGTATAAATCGTGAAACATACATATATATGGGGGCTATATCTAAATCTGAACCGATATGCTTAGTTTTGTTACCACATTAGAATAGTGTGAAAAAACTAAGATGTGCAAAGTTTTTTTAACATCAGAGCAAAAATGTGGTTTTTGGCAACAATTATCTATAAAAGGTTATGCTAATTTGTATGGGAGGTACCAGAAGGGACGGGGCAAGTGGACCCATTATTTCAGTATATACTTCACGCTATTAAATATTAATACCATCCAAATTTAAGCTTCGTAGAGCTCTCCAGCCTGAAGTTAGTGGCAGAATAGTGGTTTTAGTAAAATAGGTCATTTTGTATGGGAGGTACTTGAGGGGGCGTGACTATTTCGCCCATTTTCCAACCAACATTACGACTAGTGAATTTTATGCCACTGGTAAATTTCTATTTAAATTGATTAAGAACTACTCCAATTATCGTCTTAACCATTTACCCAGCCGGCCAGACGGACATAACTTTATTGGGTTAAAAAGCTTCAAAACTTATTTTTTGTAAAGAAATCTAGGGTCTCAGTTATATGCTCTGTTGTGTTTAACTTTTTCCCGTTTAAAATTATATATTCTCTCTACCATGTAGCTGAGCTTGTACAAATTTTATTCAAAATTTGTTAAAAATTGTAATAATAACACACAAAATCCACAAAAACATATAAATATTGCATTAAAAATCAAATTTTTAACTTAAAAAATAATTTTGCTTAACATATTTATGCAATTAGAGACATTTTTAGTACACATGAGACTAAAACATCATTATGGAGTCGTTACTTATTAATAAAACTTACAAGCTCATAGACTCTTTAATTAAATTATTTATGATTTATAAATCCCTATGCACAGGAATGCGAGACAAATTACGAAAAATGTCCCTTATTGCATAAATATGTTAAGCAAAATTATTTTTTAAGCTAAAAATTTGATTTTTAATGCAATATTTATATGTTTTTGTGGATTTTGTGTTATTATTACAATTTTTAACAAATTTTGAATAAAATTTGTACAAGCTCAGCTACATGGTAGAGAGAATATATAATTTTAAACGGGAAAAAGTTAAACACAACAGAGCATATAACTGAGACCCTAGATTTCTTTACAAAAAATAAGTTTTGAAGCTTTTTAACCCAATAAAGCTATGTCCGTCTGGCCGGCTGGGTAAATGGTTAAGACGATAATTGGAGTAGTTCTTAATCAATTTAAATAGAAATTTACCAGTGGCATAAAATTCACTAGTCGTAATGTTGGTTGGAAAATGGGCGAAATAGTCACGCCCCCTCAAGTACCTCCCATACAAAATGACCTATTTTACTAAAACCACTATTCTGCCACTAACTTCAGGCTGGAGAGCTCTACGAAGCTAAACTTTGGATGGTATTAATATTTAATAGCGTGAAGTATATACTGAAATAATGGGTCCACTTGCCCCGTCCCTTCTGGTACCTCCCATACAAATTAGCATAACCTTTTATAGATAATTGTTGCCAAAAACCACATTTTTGCTCTGATGTTAACAAAACTTTGCACATCTTAGTTTTTTCACACTATTCTAATGTGGTAACAAAACTAAGCATATCGGTTCAGATTTAGATATAGCCCCCATATATATGTATGTTTCACGATTTATACTTTTTTTACAGAGGTAGTGAAGTTTGATTATAATTATAAACAATAATTAAACTCTTGACATACAAGTATTGCATATCGTTGAAAAGGGAACGACATGAAGTTTAATAATTTACAAAAATTAATTAAAAGCGCATTTTATTTTGGGCATGATTCTGAGTCAAATATAAAATTTGGTCAAAACGTATTTTTTGGAGAAATAATATCTTATATGAAAAATAGCGTAAAATTCAAACGGACTGGAATATCTTAACGAAATATTGGAATAAAGTACATAAAATTGTCCTTAAAAAAACGAATACCAATATGTTGCCATATCTTATAACAAAATACCCAAATTCCCAAAACGGGGAAAATATGTTCCAAAATTCCGACTTTTTTACTAAAATGGAAACACTGTCTTTGTTTATGGCAGGGATGTTGAAATACGTTACGGTTAACTAGTCCACATATGTGGTCAAAAAAATATATAATGAGCTTTCTCGTTGGCGCTTTGCGATTTGAGAATTTTCAAAAACAAAAAATTTTTTTTTTAAAAAATGGGGTATTTTTGACTTCCCTTGCCGGGGAACCATTTTGCTGAACTGATTCAAATTTAGCATTAAATGCATCTGCATCAACATTTCTATGAGGAATAATTAAGAAATTGCCACTTCCCGGAAGAAATATTTTTTTTACAAACGAAAGAATGTAGTCGCCTTTTTGCAAAAAAACAGTAAAAATATGCCTTTTTTTGGAAACTTTTACTTGCGATGCTTATAACTTTTGATTGGAACAAAATATTTGCATTATTTTTTCAGCAATTTCATTCAGAATTTTATAAGCTAACTAACGATATAAATATATTTAAAATCAAGGAAAAACTGAGCTCACACCCTTAAAAATACCATATCAACCTCGTCCAAAAATGACACAATTTTTTTTATTTTCTCAAATGTCTCTTGACATAAATGAGATAACATATGCATGTAAGCATGTTTTTTGAAGGTTTTTTGAAGCACTATCTAAATGCAAAATATCTTTTAAATCGGTTCATAAATGCACATTCCTCAAGCATTTGAAATTTTGAAACACCCGAGGTGACCAACTTTGGAGGGCCACGCAGTGGCCCCCACACCCCCTAGGAAGTAAATATTTTCAAATCATCTCGAAAACACCTCAGCTTTAACTATTTCAAATTTCATCAAGATAGCATTATTCGTTCAAAAGTTACAGAATTAATTCCAAAAAAAACCAAAAAGGAACCACTGTGCATAGGTAAACCTCTCAGGCCAAGTGGAAATGCTGCTGGATGATTGTATTCATATAAGAAACTTATAATTGTCGTTATTTCCTATACTAAGCACAAGTGCAGTTATCTCCTTAACAAAGTGTCCGATCGCAAAAAGGAGATTAATTTATGATCACAATATATATAGATTACGATATAGTTGCGATCACTGTTTGAAATAGTTGGAGAACGCAATTTGAAATGGGAGCGAAGCCATCGATTGACTCGACACTAATACTGCCAAGTTGCTGTCGACAACATTCGAGGGGAGCCGACAAAGAAAGAAAATTTTTCTTTTAAGATGACTGAAGCCAGGAGTTGAACCTGTGATCTCCCACATGATAGTCGCATGTTCTAACCACTATGTCACGGCCGGTCCCTTTCCTCTCTTTCTATCTTTTTAAAATATTGTAAACATTTAATTATCTTGGATTTACTCTACACTATTTTTTCGAATTTCTTCAATTCAAATAGTACCATCACAATGGACCATAATGGTCTCCGGAGTGGTGTAATGACTAGTGATGACATTGTAATAATCGATTAATTAATCATATGATTAATCTAAACGACAAATAATTATCGCGATTAATTGGAAACAATTACTCGATTAATCGATATTTTCACCTAAAATTGAAAATTTTCATAAAAAAAAAAAATATTATTTAATTACAAAATTTTCTGTTTATTCAATTTATTAAAAAAGAATTTATTTGTTAGGAGCATTGATAGTGGTTTCGTGGTTAATCTGTTCCGTTTTTCCGTTACTATTGCACCCGCTTTGGACAAAATCCGCTCTGATAGTACAGATGTACCAATCAAAAAGCAATATATTTGTACAAGAGAGTACAGCTAAAGCTGCCATTAGACAACGTGTATTTCACACATGGCTTGTCAATTCAAAAACCGATATGTATTTCTGCATGTCTGTCAAAATGAGCGTGTACATTTGGTTTATAATTCAAATTCAAACGTGCTTGTGTAGTATACTTGTGTTTATCGTTAACAGCTGACTTTGCTATATCTTATCATCGCCAAACACAGCATTATTAGCACAATTTAACTAAAAATATGTTGAAAAACTGTCATTAATTGTTCTATTTACGATTTGAAATAAAATACTTATCCTTTTCAACTTTTTGTCAGCAAACGATCTATTGTTTTGTCAAAAACAGCTGATTGCCGATATGTATTACATATCAAAATAGAGCACGCTCTAAATAAAATGTATACATATGTTATCTAACACATTCTTTTACACAAGCAGTGTTTGAAAGGGGTCACACGACATGTAAAAATTTTACGCTGGGAAAATTGACATGTCACATGTAAAATAAACGTCGTCTAATGGCAGCTTTAGGGTAGACCGATTTCATTTCTTCTCATGCGTCTATTACATTGCGCTTTAATTCTAGTACTGGAGCATTGACAAAGAAGCTTAGTTTATCTTGAGGAAGTGGTATCATTGTCCTTCCTTCTTCGTGTGTGGGCTAAAAATTTATGGTGCGCCCATAAATCAAATTCAGCATCACTAGCAGAACACGTTTCACTGCCGCTTCCAATGCTCTAGGTCTTTCGTCGTCAGCCGTCAAAGCTCAATGAATACACTTGGCGGCTGGCGACGAATCTTTTTGTTCCTGGATATCTATCGATTATTATTTGGAATAATCGATTAATTCAATTAATCGAAGGAGAATTCACGATACAATTAAATCGTTAATTGAAAGAAAATAATCGATTATTACCAATTTTTTCAATTAATCGTGCCATCACTAGTAATGACATATTCTTACGATTGTAATTGATCTATTTCATCATGATCATGGCATCTTCTTGAATATAAAATATTCCCTTAAAAACATAGTTTTTTATACAACAAAAATATACAATTTTTTAAAAATTAAGCATTAATTGTAATTTTTGTTTGAAGAGAATTCAAAATTTTATCGAAAAAATTTATATTTTAAAAACATATTTTTAAGAATTTTTCCAACGAAACTACATCTATGATTTTTTTTGGTCTCTAAAATTATAAATTTTTATAAATAAGACGGTTGCACCAATAAATGTAAAAAAATTTTAATTTTTGGGAACAAAATTTGACATTAACATTTACAAAAAAAAATTGTACATTTTGAAGTTAATGTGTAATTTTTAAATGTTAAAGCTCTTGTGGTCGTTCATTGATCCTTTAATCCCTTTCGCGGAATTTTAATTAGTTTGGAAGTTATTAATATCGGTAATATGTAGAATATATGAGAAATGTTGCAAAATAAATAGGTTTTTTGGCTCTCCTGAAAAGTAATTGAAAAACACATGACTGTTTTAGTCGGCGAAGCGACGATATGAATTAGAAGTGCATCGTGTAAATAAATAAATCAAAAAGCATCATTTAAAAAAAAAAACAATAACCAAAAAATATCGTATTAACCTATTTTTGTTGTTTTTTATGATTACGTAATAATAACAGTAATCATAATTTTAGAATCGACTTATATGACAGTTGACATTTTTATTTAATATAAGTATTATTTTATAGGTTAATTGGATATTGTTTCCCCCGGAGGGTCTTAAGATTTCCTTTGATGTTATTTTCCATTAGAATACTTGCACAGTGTGATTTAGTTTTCGGTTTTCATCAACCTAAGCTGAAGAGAACAACAATATTTTGGCTTTTACAGTCATTTTGATTTTTGACAAACTTACACAGATATTTTTTCATAAATTTTAGTAATATTTATAGTAATTCATAATAATCTATTCCACTTTCAAAATATCCTTTTCAATAACTACGTATGTACTTAAAACTTTTTAAGTTATTTTGCTTCATTTAAATCACATAAAAGATCTTAGCATATGTCCACACACAATTCATTATTAATCAGAGCAACTCTTTAAAATAGTACATATTTTTAGGTAATGACGATGTTTATTTTTTAATTAATAGTTAATTAAAATTAATTTTAATTAAAAGATTTATAAATATGTCAAATTGTTTACACTTTCAAAACATATCCTTGTCCTTGGATGTTTGTTTATTTTACGACCTCTAGAATATATTTACACTTGAAATTAAAAAAGTCACTGACTGCAGCGCGGGAACACTTTGCGTTATTTCTTGCGATTTCCAATTGTCTTCACACACTTCTGGGTTTCATATGTAAAATCCAACTGAATTTACATGTTTGCAAATAATTATTAGAAATTACTAGAGAAACTAACTGACTGAGGATAATGTTTATTGTAGTAGTCTTCCGGCTGTCTGTCTACATGTTCGTCCGTCCGTCCGTCGCCGCATATAGCCGAAAAAATCAACAAACAAATTATTGATAAAACTTATGAAATTCGCAGTTAAAAGTTTCGATGTTGAAGGTAATTTTGTTTTTACGTTTTTCCACTATTTCCCCCAAATATAAAGGAGGAGAGAAGAAGAAAAACAATATCACGCGCACACACACACACAGTTGCGGTGAAAGAGAGGACGAAGTGAGTAGCAAAGTGGCAGTAGTACAATAACAATGACGGTAGTAAAACAGCGGTTACACGCGATGCTATTTTCACTGGCATTTTTGTTGTTAACATTATTTTTGCCGCTATCATTTTTGTTGCTGCCGCCCGCCGTTTAACTATTACGCAGTGAGGAAAGGATACATACATCAAAACTACCGTATGATGGATGAACATTAACGAATACGTATTGTTTTTTTTTTTAGTTTTGTTCAATCCCAACGACGATTGAAGTCAAACACCCACCCGATACAACTGACTGATGACTTACTGACTGACTGGCATTCCACCGCAGTGGAATAAACATTGTTGTACCCTCTTCACACACACACGCACACACACACATACAATATAAAGCGAACGCCACACATTTAGGTATTCATTCAAGCCATTATCATAAGCGAGAACCAAACGAGTGAGCCGTTATTTTTTGGTTTGTATTTTCCTTCCATTCAAATAGTTAGAGGAACCCTAATGCTCATGGAAGTGTACACACCACAGAGGCAGGCAGACACTCGAGCGGAATCAGACAATAATCAAACTGAATACTCGTACATTGCCGCTGATGGTGGTAGGTCGTTGGTTCGTTCGCTGATTTCAGTTAGTATGTCGTAGTTGGTAATGTAGTATGTACCTACTACATAGTAGCAGTTAGCATTCGAAAGTTTTCAAGGTTAAATACAGTTTTGGTATGCACACAATGATTTTTCGATGTTTCGGTTTTGGATTGGTTTAGTTGGCGGTGATGGTGGTGGCGGTGGTAATGGCATAACATGGCATAGATGCCAACAAGTTGTGGCCATTATGAGTGTAGAAAAAGGGTTTAACACACAACGACGACACTAGTACGTAGTACCAATTAAATACGGTCTGATGTGGAAGGCTATCGGAGACATACGCGTATACATACGTTTACAATGTGTACTAACTTATAGGCAATTGTTATTGTATGTTATTATGTCACAATGCGTTTAACATATTTATGACATTTGAATATTGGCGGGTGCATAAGTACTTGCAAATTACTTGTTAACATTCTTAGGTGTGTGAGACTTGAGACATAACCTTGCACGGAAAACTTTAATTTAGTGCAATCAAATATGTCTTGTACTTTCAATTCAAGCTCCCTTATGTGATACATTTACAATTAGAAATTTACATTTATTTTTTACATTTATCAAATACATATTTACAAGAAATGGAAATATTTTTTTCCTGTGAATAAATCCGACGGTACAACAACAGTACAACATTTTTCATCTCATTGATTAGGGTCTCAATTCTGAGAACTTTGAGAAAAGAAGAAGTTCTGCATCATTCGTTTTATCAAGTTACATGCCATAATAATTTAATATCGATTTAAAGTTAGTAAGTATCGTGAAGGGGAATTTGTCACGTTTAAGGCTCTTTTGTATGACATAACTCGAGAAGCCCAAGTCCGATTTAGCTGAAAAAAAAAATTAAGAATTACAATTCCTTTAATCTGTTCATAAATATGTATAACGTTTCCCTACATAAGCAACAGTTTCACTTTTCCATTCATCAAATAATTTTGAACTGGGTTTATTTTGTAGCAGTTACCATAAACCTGTTGTACTCCGTGGCGTATGATTTACGTGGAATATTACTTATATTAATCATACGCCACCATATAGTATTTATGTTATGTCAAACAAAAGAGCCTAAAACGTGACAAATCACTAACTTACTAACGTCAAATCGATATTAAATTATTATGGCATGTAACTTGACAAAACGAATGATACAAAACTTCTTCTTTTTGGGGCTACGTGCAGTTGTCAGAATTGAATCCCAAAATCATGTGTTGTACTGTGTAATAAAATAGGAAAGAAATTTCAAGTATTCGAAGTCAGCTCTTTGTTTTAACAAACATCAAGAAGTTATGAAAAAATATTTTAGTTCTTGCAGTTTTGTATGAAAGCAAAACATTTGACACAATAAAACTTCTTTCTGCTACATTTTTGGCACAATTTAAGTACAAAACAATAATTTGTTTACAACTACAGTGCATGTTTGTAAGATTAATTTTACATCTTGATACAATAAAAGTATTTTTTAGGCCAATTAATTGTACAATACATTACTCTTTATTTTAAATTGTACTTTCTGGTACATTTAAAGTATTTTATTTAAATTTACTAGTTTAGTGCAAAAAAAAATTACTTTTTGTTACAAGAAAAGTAATTTTTGTGCTATGTAAGTACTTTTTGTTACAATAAAAGTTATTTTGGGTACAATAAAAGTGTGTACTTTTTTGGTACATTGCAAGTATTTTCCCGCACAAAAAAAATACTTTTTAGTACACAAATTTAACTTTTGATATAATTATTTGCCGTTAATTGTATCAATAATTTGTAAATACTGATACATTAAAAGTACTTTAAAGAAAATACTTTCTGGTACAATAATAGTACTTATTACTGGTACAATAAAAGTAATTATAAGTACAGAAATTTTACTTTTTAGAACAGTTAATTGGAATGTACTTAAATGTACTTTAAGATAAAAAAAAATTTTGGTACATTGAAGATACTCTCTGGCACAATAAAAGTACTTTTTAGTACACAAATTTAGCTTTTTGGTAGTAATTTGCAGCCTTTGGTACCGATAATTGTACTTTTTGTTTTGTAGTGGTACATTGAAAGTTCTTTTTGGCTAATTAAATATAATTTTGAGTACCAAAAAAGTACTTTTAGATGCAATAAATTTATTTTTTTGTAAAAATACAGTTTACTGCTTGGTACAATTACATGCACTTTATTGTACAATAAAAGTACTTTTTAAGGTAATAACAAATTTTTATGTACACAAAAAAAATAAATGCTGATACATTGAGGGTATTTTCTGGCACAATAAAAGTACTTTAATGACTGCGCATCGTGGTCAAAAGTGTTGGGGAAGGAAAAAAATCACAAGCCCCGCATCTGCCCCGGAGTCGTCACTCAACTTAAAAACTTAATTTCCCTTTACACCTTATGAATGGGGTATGGGATGCTTCTCGCGTTGTTGTGAATTGACACGCTTTCTATTTTAGATTCACGACAAACGGCACCTACTTGTTTATCGACGAATACGAACGTCTCTGTTTGAGAAGCGTTTACTAAACATGCCGATTGACTCGATACTTATACTGCGATGTCGACAACATAGAGGGGGGCCGGCAATGAAAGAATTTTTTTTTTTTTGATGACTGGAGCCATGGATTTCCTGGTATCTCCCGCATGGTAGTCACGTGTTCTCACCATCATGCCACGGCCGGTCGCCACTAATTTTCCCATTCTAAAATTTTTCCTAAACACAATTAACTCCTACCTTCAACACCTAAGGGGCTCCCACCAAGGGCGTAGCCAGGATCTAACGTAGGGGGGGGCAGTCGGTTTTACATTTAATGTTAATAGTTTGTTTTCAAAAAAAACAATTAAAACTAAGTACCTAACGAAAAATCAATACTCATTGTTTTGACAATATTTTATTTAACAAAGGTAGACAGGTTAAAAAAAATATTTTTATTCATCTGTTGTTTTTGGTTTTTTTTTTTTTTTGACATATAAAATTTTAAGCCAAATTTCTTGAGCAATTTTGAAACTTTTTTTCTTGTGTTATTTGAAACAAACTGTGCACAGAAAAACCATTTTTTTTATTCTGAATTCCTCATGTTTATTTTTTTAAATGTGTCAAAGTCGATTGAAAAAAAATAATTTTTGACTTTAATTTCAAATATTTTTTGGGGTTTATACTCTCAAATCGATTTTCGCAGACCATAGTTGGATTTTCGGATATGCCGTCTTCGACAAAGTTGTTTTAAATAAGTCTTGCTTATCAGAAATCCCAACTATAGCTTGGCGAAAATCTATTCAACCCCTTAACACTATACAAAGTAAAAAAAAACTTTAAATAAAATTTGGTACGAAACCGTCATTGTAACTCAAAAATCTAATGATGCAGTACAATTCCGAATAAGGTAAAAACCGTCGAGTCCGGTCTTGTCTATTTTTTCGACTACCATAGTGTTTTTATTCACAGAATGTAATCTACAAATCCAAAGAACTAATTAATTTAGTATCATGTCTTGTTAAAAGAATCGATTCGAAAATCGAGTACGGAATCAGTTGGCTCAAAAATGATTAGTTTCACACTCGATTGCTTTTTTTAAATATTTACACTGTGTTCGTTCAATTGGCTGCATGCGGCTCGCATCGAAGTACCTCATTCTGCCACTCCAATTTCCCAAGACCTTGCCTTCGGGCTGTAGCTCACGGATTGCTTTGACAATATTGGCCTTAAGTGTTTGAATCGCTTCTGGATTAAAATAAACTATGATTTTAAAATTAACTTGTATTTGGTCCACCTTAAAAAGTAAACACGTTGGGTCTTAAGTATCTGAAAAGCGAATTCAATTCTGCAAAAGTGTCAGTCTGTCTGGGCGGCTGGCTGGTGTGAAGGAGAATTCGAGTAAACTTTACTGAGCATTTTAAAGAATTAACAGTTTTATTAATTTTCAAAATTTGGTTATAACTTCCTAAATAAAAATATAACTTCCTAATGAAAAGCTGGAAGATATTTGAATTTGGTACATTTACATACATACTAAGTATCTTTCGTGCAATTGCACTAAATACAGTTAAAATTTTGCACAATCTAATCAGTTATTGAACATTAACTTACGAATAAAAAAGAGCCTCGCTCTGCGTACTAGTAATTCCAATACAATGTAGTCTAAATTTTCCCAATAATTTCAAGGAGGAACTTGTAATATTTTTTGATTTCATTAACACTTTCTAAACTCTACCAATTCTACAGCTTTGCTACATGGCTGTAAACGTTTGGCCAACAGTTACCACTGCATAAGCAGAACAATAACAATACATAAGTACTTTTACTTTAAAATCAGTTAATTTCATTGAATCCGAGTTAAAAAATATCCACTACAATTTTTGAGAGTGAACATGTGGTGAATGTTTTTATTAGTCAGTTCACCTTTTGTAAAATTTCGGTACTATTTTATTTTAATATTCATATTTTCTAGGATTTTGACCAATTTTTCAAGTTGTAGGGGGGGGCAGATGCCCCCCCCTGCTCCTACCTGGCTACGCCCTTGGCTCCCACACGAAAATAAAATTTTTGTAAAATACGCTCCCACCACTCTAAATACCCCAAATGTACCCTAGAGGGTAGTTATGTTTTGGGAAACTGTTGGCGTTGCAAAAATATTGGGTGTCGGTCATACATTAAACTACTCTAGAGGCACTTTTAGGACAGTTGAAAAGGTGAGAGCAAGTTTTTTTTTAATGGAAGCCGCCTCAGGGGTTTAAGATAGGGTGTAGCTATGTTTAGGAAAAATGGTGGGAGTGAAAAATAAGTGGTGTCGGCAAAAAATTGCACCCATCTAGGAGTGTCTCCGGCAGTTTCAAGTCTTGTTGTGAACTTTTCCCCACCACCTTTGACCACGATGATCAATCACTTGCCATCACCCCCATATTTTGGCTCATGATTTTTTTTCCCAACCACACAGAATTAGGTGGTAAGCCGTTTACAAGTCTTGTTACTAAGAATATCAAAACAACACTTTCCCACCTTTAAGAGTTCAGACATTGACTACTTTAAGTTTATGACATAACCTCAAAAAAAAACCAACCTTGATGTCAAATTTTATTGTGAAATGGATTATGTTGACAGCTAGCAGGGCGGATAGCTATCTCGATAGTTGCCAAACTATCTCATCAGCACCCTTTTGCTATGCCTTCTACAAACTTTATCACAACCTTAAGTGTTAAAAGCTTCAAGCAACCATCGAGAAGCCCGAACACACCGGTGCGAAAATGGTATCAACGAAGACCACTCGTCATCATAATCCACACAAGCTCTTGTCGATGCTATCAAATAGCTATCCGCCCTGCCAGCTGTCGACATAATCCATTTCACACAACTCTTGTAAAATACATTCTATTTGCAATATTAGAGATAGATTCTGAACCGAACAATGAAACCAAACTCATTCACCCCTATTCCCGTAGACGTCGTCGACATCGTCGTCGTTTTTATGTCAACATCACTTCGAGTCAACATCGTTGTCACATCAATGCTATTTCGGTATTCTGTAACTACTACGAGGGCTGCTATATATATTTCTGGCCTAGGCAACAATAAGTGTTGCCAGGTGCAATCTGATATTTCCATTGGAAAGGTTGACATTTTTTAGCACAACATCACTCAGAACGTGTTGTCATTTAATCGTGAATTGTTAAACTTCGGAGCTTTGAACAATTCAATTCCGTTAAAAAAATGGAATTGACACGTGAGCATTTTCGTGCGTTCATTTTTCACAACTTTCGACGTGGATTATCCAGACAAGAGTGCATCGATGAACTTAAGTCTTTGTATGGTGATCAAGCACCATCATATAGCACCGTGAAAAACTGGTATAACGAATTTAATCGTGGTCGCAGTTCGCTCAACGACGAATTCCGTGAAGGTCGTCCAAAAACGTCCGTTGTGCCAGATAACATTGATGCCGTGCGTGAACTAATAATGCAAGATCGTCATGTGACATACCGGGAGATAGAGGCATCCTTGGGCATTTCTCCCACCAGCATACATTCGATATTACATAAACACCTGACCGTAAAAAAGGTTTGTTGTCGTTGGATCCCGCACAATTTGACAATCGCTCAAAAAAAGGCTCGTGTCGATTGGTGCAAAGAAATGTTGAAAAAATACGATCGCGGTGCTTCAAAAGATGTTCATAAGATCGTCACAGGTGACAAATCTTGGATCTATGCGTATGAGCCCGAAACAAAACAACAATCGACCGTATGGGTCTTCGAAGACGAGCCAAATCCAACGAAAGTTGTTCGTGGAAGAAGCACTTCGAAGCAAATGGTAGCCTGTTTCTTCGGCAAAACTGGTCATGTGGCGACTATTCCGCTTGAGCAACGAAGGACGGTCAATTCTGAGTGGTACACCACAATTTGTTTGCCTGAAGTCTTCGGAGAAATTCGAAAAACAAACAAGAGAAGACGAATCATTCTTCACCATGACAACGCGAGCTCTCACACATCGGCTCAAACCAGCGCCTTTTTGACCGGCCAAAACGTCGAATTGATGGGTCATCCGCCGTACAGCCCTGACTTGGCACCCAATGACTTCTTTTTATTCCCGCACATCAAGAAAAAAATGCGTGGTCAACGATTTTCGTGCCCAGAAGATGCTGTTGAAGCGTTCAAAAACCATGTTTTGGAGGTGTCTCAATCGGAGTGGAAAAAGTGCTTCGACAATTGGTTTGAGCGCATGCAAAAGTGTATAAATCAGGCTGGAGAATACTTTGAAAAACAATAAAACAATTTTTTATGATAAATATTCGCATTTTCATTATTAGGCCAGAAATATATATAGCAGCCCTCGTATGAGACGACGTCGACTAATAATCGATAACATGAAAGAAATAACAACAGCTGATGTAACATTTGTACATCAGCTGATTCATTTTGACTTTTATTTTCTGTTGTGAAGAAATGTTTTTTGTGTCCGATTCAGATTCAAGCGATGAGGAAAGTAAAAATAATCTTATACTGGAAAGGATAATACTTCGACTATGATCCGATGATCTTAAACTTGCCAAATATCCAGTATATTCATCGGTGTTAAAATCGTAATTTGAGGTTATCTGTTGGCCGGCCTTCCAACTTTTTTTAGATTCTAGAACTTCTTAAGCCTTAATAAGGCAGCATTTAATTACGTAATCGTTCCTATAGAAATAGTTCCTATCATGAAAAGTGAACTCAGGACATATGTTTCAGTCATAATTAAGTTGTCAGCAACATTGAGGTCCTTTGGACAGGGGCCTTACAACCTAAGTGTAAGTGCAGCCAGTAGTTGCAAGATTCCTGTCTGAATGCATTAGAGAGGTGATTTGTGCACCTTGGATACAATTGGAAGTACCTGAAGATGACAAATCGGAAGCATAAACTAAATTTTTTTTAACAAAACAGGATTTACTGGAGTATTTGGATATGTCGATGGAACCCATATCAAAATTTTTGCTACAAATAAAGAAGACCAGATTCGTAACTACAACCGTAAAGGATTCTTAAAGGCGCTCCAAAGGAATTAAATTGTTTTTCACCAATTTTCTCACATTACCCCTTAAAATTAGACAAAATCCTTGTACCTATGAGGGATTTTGTTTCCAAGCCCCTATTTGTTACTCGACATTGTTATTCTTGACGTCATTAAACAAAACCTTTTTTTAAATTTACAAAAACTAAAGTTATTCTTTCAAATTGTTTCAAGTCGTTACTAACAACTGTGACGACAGATTCAGAGTCGTTTCGATTCAACGTCGTCGTCACATTTCCTTACAGAATACCAAATTTGTGTCAATAGTAACCGATAGTTATCGAAAACGACTACGAGAATACCGATTTTACATCGTCGTCACAAGACGACGTCGTTTTGCGTCGACGACGTCTACGGGAATAAGGCCGATTATAAAATTTTATATATAAAAAAATTGCTTTATTTTAGTGAAAATTTCTTTAAATAAAAAATATAATAAATTTGATCTACCTTAAACAGTGTTCCTCAGTTAAATTCTTAAAACTATTTATATTACACATTGCAACATTTCTAAGGTTATCTAAAAAAAATCAAAATGTGCATGAAAATTGCAAAAATATGAAAAAAAGGCTATTTTTTCAATATGTTTTCACCATAAAATTTATTTCATGATGGTGAAAACATCATGGAAAAATAACCTTTTTTCCCATATTTTTGCAATTTTCATGCACTTGATGCAATTGTTGGGGTGAAAATATTGAAGTATTGGAGAAAATATTGGATTGGGGATTTTTTTTAGTTTCGGTATATACTTCAAAAATAGCTGGGTACAAAGGTGGCACCAATTTATGTGTTGCACTGTGTTATATATAAATAATAAAAATATTTTCACGTTTGTTACCTTTCTTTAAGCTTAACAATTAATATAAGAAACTGATACACTATAAAAAACTGAACTAATAATATTTGAATAGTATTCCGCTGATTTATCAATTATTAGTTTTGAAATCCATTTCATATTATTGCACTCGGCGGCAGCTTATGCAATTACGAGTTGTACATAAAAAAATAAATTGGTAATGTGAGCAACATTATTGAGCTCTGATAAGTATTTGACGTATCGAAAAATACAAAAAAACAAAATAGATAGTACTGATAAGACTAATGTACAATTGCTTTTTGCGGATAACACATAATTTAACGAGCATTCAATAAAGACAACATGTAGTAGTGATAATAAATGTTGACGGAACTGCTTTACATTGATTTGCGTACGATGGTGAATCATTAAATCGATGCCCTTGTTGCCGTGTCCTGTGTAATTAAAATGTAAAAAAAAACCGCCAATTAACACCTATAACATTACTACTGCCAAAAATATTGAGCAAGGTTCTTCCTTAAATTTGTTATTTGGTAGCTATTCGTTACGGGTCACCCGAGATATTATTAGAGCCAATTTTTTCCAAGGGCATACAAAAATGGCATCCTGGATTAATGTTATTATTCCAGACCAACAAAAAAAAAATACTTTGGTTGTATATGATTTAATCACATTCGTAATGCAAAATCTGCATTTAATGGCTATTTACAGCCATTAATCTTGTTTCTTATAAACAAGATTTCAAAGCTATTTACTATATCTAGCAAAAGTATATCGCACTAACTAAAGTCAAGTACATTTCGGACTATTTTTTTATATTTCATTTTATACGTCAAACAGTCTAATCGCAATTTAAACTCTTAAATACAAATTAGACAGACAAATTTACTAATCCTATTATTTCTATATAAATATAACATTTTATTGTGAAGGTATATACAAATTTACCTATATTAATTTGTTTGTGATGTCATTTGTAAAAATTGTGGCGGCCTCCTTCCATTTGCAATCCAAAAATAGCAACTTTGTCCCACATTTAATAGCGAAATGTGTGACGAAGGTATTTTGCATGCCCCACACACTCACCTACGTTAGATTAGATTTCGAAGTGTGGAAATATTGGCTAGAAACAACAACACAGCACCATAAAAAATTGAGGAAATATGGGAAATAAGAAAAACACTGCCTTTCAAAATCAAGAAAGTGAAATGCACAGCACTAACGTAAGAGCACAAAAGATTTTTAAATGTTTAAAATTCTATAGGTATTCTTAATCTTACACAGTTGGAATTGTCTTGTCTGTGTGTATAGAATTTAATTGTTAACATTATAAAACTGTTTACTACCAAATGACTCACCTATATGTATATTTGATTTGCTTTGCTTTTGGGAGTTGTAGTTTGTATTATACCAGATATAATGCTTTTATTATGCGCTTAACCGACTGAACGTGTTAAATGATGCGTTATTTCATTGCTTCTTGTTCGGTATGTTGTACTGAATGATAACTTTGCCGCCTATAATACGTTTTTTGAATTGAAATTTCATAAAATTATGTGATTGGAATATGCAAAAATTTAAATTCAATAAATGTTCTTCATGATGACGAACGATGTTAACGATCGTCAACGTAATAATCATCAATGAATGAAAAAGTGAATAAATGATTGAACGATTACATGTCATGGGGCTCAAAAACACACACACACACAATTAGCCTATACATATGTTTTTGTTGCGAATGCCAAACACACAAAACAAACTAAAAAAGAGGACGAACAATCACATACAATCGATACTACTCGTAATAAGTAATTGCCTTCCTGCCTTGCCTGACGACTGACAGTCTGAATACCTATCTACCTAACCTACAATTGTAGTCCACTTGTTGCTCAGATCAATTTTGTATTAATTAATTGTTTTAAATATCTGTGTAGCGGAGCAACGACAAATGTCCATTAATTTCATGTGTGTATGTGTATGCAATAAAATTCTGCTTTATTTGATTAAATTACAATGATAAAGGCTTGGTCTGGCCAATTCTTATTTAATAATAAAAACAAATTAAGCTTTGATTTATTTTTAATTGATATAAATTAAAGTTAATTCAATAGATTTGTTACGGCGAGTAGTTGTCGGAAGTTTTGTTGTTGGCATATTTGTGGCACAGAAATGAAATGGAATGCGATAAAAGCAATCGTAGTTTAATAATTTTTACGATTATATCCTAAATTCGCAGAAAGTGTTTTTACAAAAACATAAACTACATCAAATTCTAGGAGTTTTGCCTCTAAAATATATAGATCTAAAATAAATTCGTAGACCGCGCAAAACGACTTCAAATTTTGAGGTCATCCAGGTTTGTAAATTGTGTTTGTTTGAATCTGATAGGAAACTCAATCTATCTTCTTGAAATTTTGGCAACAACTATACATGTCTGAAAGAAACAATAGGCTTAATAAAATTGTGGTATATTAAGGGGGCATGGCTCCGCCCATAGGACCCAATTTTAGAAAATGCGGTATCTGAGAGACTTTTGAGATACTTACATGTGATCATGTGTGTAAATAAAATGTAAACCAGATACCGCCAATAAAATTTGATGTGGATTCATAAAGATTTATAATAAGGCGTAATAAAAAAAAATGTGCGGCACCGAATCAAGAAGTGTGGACTTTTTTATACAACACCATTAACTAAAGTGCAATATCTGGCGTTTTATAACCCTGACCCGACTTGAAAGGAAGTGTGGGTGCATTGAACTACAAAAAACAAGGGAAAATCAAAAATAAGCGACATTAGGTAATTAAACTGTATTTACCAGCCGTCTTGGAATTTCGTATGAATTCATTTTAGATCAGTAAACGTATTCTATACAAAATTGGGCTGAAACATATGCATGTTGATGAATGCCTGGTTAATAAAAAAAAACCAGATGGCTTTTGTTTTGCTAAAATGTGACATAAATATTTGGGCTTGCGCGGGCTATATACAAGGTGGACAAGATCTTTTTACCTATCAATCAACAAAAAAACTAAATGAATGGTATACAAAACTTAATAAACTTTTCAAAAAAAAATACATCATCCATATGGGTTTTTTCACAGAAAGGTCCACCGAGATCGAAAAAAAAAGTTGGAAAAATTTTTTTTTCTGACTTGTATTAGTAAAGACGAATACTTAAATTTTATAAAGTTAAAATGTGCAAAGCTTATCTTATTTCATTTATTTTCATTTATGATGATCTGGTCACCACTTTGAATTTTTAATAACATATGGGTATTTCCACAGAAAAGTCCAACGAGATCGAAAAAAAATAAGTTGGGAAACAATTTTGCTGACTTGTATTAGTAAGACAAATACTAAAATTTTATTAAATTAAAGTAATCAGTTAGCTGCAATATTTTGATTTTATTTTATTTACGTTCTAATGTAACATCCGAGATCAAAATATTTTGTATATAAACTTTATAATATTCCCTTATTTCGCAAACAAAAATTTTTTTTCCAAAACAATTTTGTTATAAATTATCAAACATAATATTAAAAAATGATCAATTGAATGCAAAATTTCGTTTTAATTTATCGTGATTAAAATTTTTGTATTTTATCTTTATAATACTTCCTAACTTCGGTTTTACCAAAAAAGTCCGACTCAATTCGCATTCGTTTTTGTGAATTTGCTGTATTCACTGTAACAACATGTCCTCTTTGACCTCTTGACCTTGTTTACATGCCCATTTAGATGGAAATGCACCAAGTCTAAGAAGAATATGTAGGTAATGCTGGTGAGCAAACTGGGTTCAGTGTGTATCATCTTGAATCTATAATTTATTTGAATTTATTTAAGGATGAAAATGTAAATCTTTGTGAAATATGCGTTTTTAAAATGGTCCGAGCACAATTAAGACGCCAGAAAGAAGATTCCTGGTGTTTCTCAAACAAACGATCTTAAATTCTACATTTTCGGGATTTCTTGAAGTTCTAGGTCGCACAGTGGGGTAAATTCACGATCTGGGCGGCTTAAATTATTTGCAGCAAATTTATGAAGCAGAATGTTAAAAAATTACTCGGTGAGGCGTAAAAAATAATAATAATATTCGGGGGATAGAGGTTACGACCGTTTTTATACAAAAAATGGTTTTTTTAAAAATTTAAAATTTCAAGTATTTCCCATATATCTCCACAAGGTTGCATTTTAGATCCCTACCTCTCTATAACTTTTTATTCGTCTGGATACCCTCTAACTATAAATGCATAGAGATATAGGACATCCAGTATGTTAACTAAAGTGGTTCAGTAATAGCGCAGAAATTATGGTCTAGTCTTCCGCAGTAGGTAAATGGCTATAAAACACAAAACCCACAAATTTTTTTTTTCCATCTGAACAATACGTTGTTAAAGATTATATTTAATTACAGATTGAAGGGGTAAAAAGTGGTGATGCTTAACTTTTTGTCCATACTTCGATTTTGGTACCCATTGAAATAACCAAAAAAAAAAACATATTTTTCAATGTTGCTTACTAGTAGGAATTTGAATTCTAATTTTATTTAGCTAAGTGGATTAAATAATATCACACTGCTTTATAATTTTCCATTTTACTTAAATGTTTGAACTAAACACACGCCTTCCCATACTTACTTAGTTTCCCTTTGCATCCCATGAATGAGGTATGGGATAGCTTCTCGCGTTGTTGTGAATTAACACGCTTTCTATTTTTAGATCCACAACTAACGGCACCTACTTGTTTATCGACGAATGCGAACGTCACTGTTTTGAGAAGCTCTTACTAGACACGACGATTAAATCGACGCTTAATACTGCGAAGTTGCTGTCAACAACATTCGAGGGGAGCCGACAATGAAAGAAAATGTTATTTATTTATTTCTTTTTAAGATGACTGGAGCCAGGTTTGAACCTGCGATCTCCCGCATGGTAGACGCGTGTTCTAACCACTATGCCACGGCCGGTCACGCATTCCCATAGCCTGCTAAAATTGTTGCTTTACCTTAACGCACCAAATTAGAAAATGCACAATTAGCAACAAGTAACTTTGACAGCGTGTAGAAAACGAATGTAAGCAAAATTGAATGAAAAAATAACGGAATCTAGTTAAGCATTCAGTTCTCCTTACCCTACAATCGGAAATTATTAAAAACATTGGTTTTTGTGAAATCGAATTTTCGTAACACATACTAGGATTATTCGTAATTTTAAATCATTGCTTATGTTTATAAATAAATAAACGTCAATCTCTTTGATAAGCTTTGCCTATAATTGTATACAGTGGACACTCGTTAGCTATAAACTCACAACAGTTGCATTATTAGTTTATCGTTTATAATAAATTAACTGTAATAATAAAACACAGCACTAGTTATCATAATATGCTTACTTACGATATCTCCTGAAATGTATCTCCGTTTTAATGCATATCAACCAAAAAGTCTGTACTGTAATCACTATAAAAATGTCTTGCAACTATACAGAAAGCGCTTAAATAACAAACTAAAGATAAAACAAAAAATGTTTTCTTATAAATAGCTACGAACAGACCCCCTATTCTCGTATTCCGGTTTAGAATGATTAATTAACCCCACCGTAAGACATAACGACGTATGAGTCAACAATTGCATCACCCAGTATTTTTTTATATTTACCCCATCGGTAGCATAGCATGATAAATATTTGCATTTAAATCTGAGAATGCTTTTAAGCATTACACTGACTTATGACAATAAAAAAAAAACAATTTCAATCGATCATCTCTAATATCAAGCGCCTACTGTATGAAATTCACATTCACATATTTGGCGCTTAAATTACTGTAATAAGCAGAAGTAAACAAAAAACGCTTACCAACACTATCGCCATCATGCCTCACACACTACCATCTTAAGCAACCAAAAATTGCATTCGGCACATGAACTACGAAAATTTTGCAACAATTCACACATGCCTGTCTGTCTGTCGCTCGTTCGGTTCGTCCGTCTATCCAACCATCCATCCACGCATAGTGGGGTGCTGCTACAGAATGAAATTTGGATATATGTATGTACAAAATATGATGATGTGAATGGGACGGTGTTGATGACGGGGTGTCAAATATGGACATACATTTTTTTTCTTTGATTATTTATAAACACTCAAATAAAAGGTGCTTTGCTTGCACCTCGTTTACATATAAATTGTACACACATATTGACAACTCATGTAACAACTGCACCAAAGGTGTTATCATTTTTACTACGCACAAAGTGCTTACTTACCTTAGAAATGGGGCGGCTATTCGAAAAGATTGATTAATGACGGCTTAACTATAGCTTCATAGTATAGTATAGAGGAAAGAACACGCATACATTCCTGTTGATTTATCCAAAAAGCACATTGGCACGCACACACGTTTAATTTATGGATATTATATTGCTAAATTCACTCGTGCTTTAGTATTTTCACTATTCTCATGCTTTTTGTATCCAAAAATTTCACATTTATCATCTCATATTTCTTTTTTCATCACTCAGAGTCGGTCACTTCTTCAATGCTGGTAATATTGTTGTTGCGTTTGGCATCACGTATATTTTTTGGTAAAGTCGCTGTTTGTATTATGTTTTATGGCGATGTATCTACTGTTATTACTTAATTTCGCAGGTTTAAGTCAAAAGTTTGTTATTTTGGCAAAAAAAAATATTTAACCTAAACTCCCTTTACCGCACCGAGGCACCGACAACGAACATACGAACAAAAGACTTAACATACGAATGAAAGATAAAAGCAAATTGGTGACAACGAGCACAAGAACATAAATATAGGAAGCGTTCGGAAGATTTATGCGTAGTTCGTTGACAAAAGAGTTGCCAAGGCTTTGGAATGCAAGTTAAACGTTTTTTCAACGTTTTTCTTGAGAAATGTGCATTTTATGTTAAGGGAAAAAGAGGAATGTAATTTTATTAAAAGAATCGTAATTATGTGAATTTGTAGAGTCATTGAAACCACATATGGGTAAAGGGCTAGGTTTTTAATATGAATATAAAATAAATACATAAATTTATACTGAAAAATTGCATTTTAATAAGTATTTTATTTATATTTAGGATACATATTTACTTTTAGCACCGCAAGCGCATTCAGATTGAACTCATTTGTAGAGCAATGCAAAATGTAACACAGTTCGAGCAAAATTCAAAATACTTTTTTGCATTTCAGAACCACAAGATTTCTTACTTTATTTTATTATGTTTTACTTCAAAGTTTCTATACTTGAATATAACAGAAAAATTTATTCAAGTTGTGAATTAGGTCAATACAAATAAAGGCCTTCCAAACGATTTTGACAGTTAAGTGGTTGTCAATATCAACTTGATAATTTGCTTTTTATCAATCCTTATAGAAGAATCCGAAAGACATTTACTGCCGGTCCCACGATGTCGAACATTAACGTTCGCTTGGGTTTTTTTGTGTTAAACAGCTGAAATAAGTAAAGCAAATCAGCTGTTTATCGGCAGTTAATGTCAATTTTATCGGTGTGGCCTTCGATAGCTCAGTGAAAGCGACGTAGACTAGCAATCCGAAGATTGCGCAAGGACCAAGGAAAAAGATTTATCAACATCGCAAATAAATCAACAAAACCAACTGGCGTCATCTTTGGTGGAATTTGGTGATTAAAACTCACAACAACAACACCTAACAATCCTTGACACAAACCTTGTTATCTACAAAGGAACGAAACAGAGTTGCCAACAATGATCGTATGATAATCGGATTATATGCCTGATTGAGTACCGATCAGCTTATTCCACCAGCTGCTACAAAAACAGTTTTTATCGGTGAAAATGGCTACTCTGTTTAGAAAACGAGAGTTTGAGTATTTTTCAAACACTGGACAACAGTTTCCGTTGCTGGGTGTCGCTAACAGATGGCGCTATCTGGTCATTAAACAATCTTATATTGCAATTCGGATTAAAAATTGTTTATTTTTTTTCTTGCAAGTTAATTTATTTATTTATTCATTCTAGTAATACAGGAAGTCTTTAAGGCCAATAATATTAAAAATAAACTACAACAATTTATTTCAATAATTGCAAAGTTTAAACATATAACTATATAACATGAGCATAAAGACTTAAATATAATATATAAATATTAGAAACACGGGGCTCGTCAGCCATTAAAAAAGAAAAAAATAATTTGAAAGTAAATAATGAAAATGCGTGAAGAATTTAACTGAGGGAATTCACATAAAACGAAGATTATTTTATTTTATTTGTACTAATATAAAAACCGAGCCCTTTGGGTCATAGAGGGTTTCAAAGATACTACAAGTTACAAAAATAAGATGGATATAAATTTAATTCTTATGTAAATAATGAGGACAATAAATTTGTCTTTTTCTCTTAACCATAAATGCACATGGTACTCATAAATTGAACAACTACTCTGAGGACTACCCCAACAATCATTTTATTAATGCATTTACATAAAGTTACTTAAAGCAAAGAATTTTCAAAAAAATCTTATACAATTTGGATATTAAAAAAAAATAAAATTAAATTTTTATTTTTTCCTAAACCATAAATGCACAAGGTACTCATAAAGTAAACTACTACTCTAAATAAAAATTAAAATTACATAAATTATGAATTATAAACTACACAAATATGTAATTGCAAACAACAAAGTTTCTATTTTTATACCCCGATTTTCTACACCTGCATACACACCCTTTGTGCAATAAAATAAAAAAAACTATTTCTTTTTCCACTTTTATTAAAAACCAATCTTATTTCTTATTACAACTAAACATTTTATGATGTTTTCCATATACATACATAGTAACGTCATATGTCAAATTATTCAAATTCAAATGCTTTAATCTAATGCTAACTTAATTTAATGGTGAAGTGGTCTTGGCGCTTTCGTGGCGTATAGCATTGATTAACTCATAGTTGACCAGGAAAACAAATCTTAAACCGGACATCTGAAACATCAAAGAACAAAAAAACAATTATTACTTTCAAACGTTAAAATTTTGTAACAACTTTGTACCTCTACAACACAATTATTGGCCAAACGTGTTTTATTGCCCGACAACAGCGGTACACCATCTATGAATATTGGCCGTTTTCCTTCATTTGCAATAAAGAAATCACCGTTGCTGCGTAACTTTATGGTACCCTGTTTGCGAGATATTTTCGTAGCTGGACCTTCCAATGACAAATCGACATCCACTATACAATCTTTGGCATCACGGCCAAATGAAATTTCTTTGGAACGCATTAGATAGCGTACCAAACGTCCTCTTAAAACAGCCAGTGTCTGCCCATCGAATTCGGGGGCAATACCTACACCGGTCATTGAATCAACTAAGACATTCCAACGACTGAGCTCATTTTCCAATAGACGTATCTCACGCTTATTTTGTCGGTCAGCCAAAGAGAGTTCAATCTCGAGCGATTCATCACGTTGATCATTTAATTCTGCATCTAAAATTAGATCTTCGGCATCGGAAAAACTTAAAGGTTGATCACTAATATGCAGGGGTTTAACCACTTGATCAATTAGCAATTGATATTGTTTCATCATTTGCCAATGGTTTTGTAATGATTTAGCTGTGCGAGCACTGTAGAAAACAGAGGCATTTTTATCCAGCAGCTCTTGAAATTGCTCCAGTTTGGGATTGTCGACCTGCAGGGAACAAAAAATGGAAAAAGATGGGTTTTTACATATACATATATTTTTAATGCAGATCATTGTTAACTCATTCCATTTCACAACTTACCGATTTTATGGCGCTTAACAGCTCTTCCTCTGCGACACTAAATAATGCTTTCCTCTGCACAGACTCCACCAATTCTGGATGCAAATTGCGCATGGCTGTCACAGCTATTCTCGATATGGCAGGCTCATACAACAGAGAGAACCATCTAGTTTGTAACTCTGACAGCGTAAATTTGCACGAGAATTTCGTGCCCCGGTGAACGGTGCGTAAGTCATTGGTCTGCAGTATGCCTATGATAAGGGCCAAATCATCAATAGGCTTCCAGCGGCCCAAATCTTTAGTTGTCACTTGAGTTTGCGGCCGACCACCTGCTTTTCGGGATTTCTTTTGTTGTGATCGTGCTGGACGCCTACGTTCGGTTGGCATAAAATTCGTATGTTTACTATCCATATTTACCAATGTAGGCGGTGGGCCAGGAACAGCAACAGGGCCACCACCACCAATGACTGGAGCAGCAGTAGATGTAGTTGTGGTCGCTGCGGCAGATGTGGGTAGGCTAGCAATTGGCTTTTCTATGGTTGCCAATAATTCTGCGGCTGCTGCTGCTGGTGGTAATGACGACGCCGCTGGCTGCAATAAGGGTACGGGTGGCGTTGGCTGCACCGGCTGGACGTACGTTTGTGATGTGGTCCGAGGCCTTGAACTACGCGATGGATCACCACGCGACTGTAAACTTATACTATATTCGACAATTTCGTCATCGAATCTTTTACGCTTTATGGAACGCGATGAACTAAGGAGACAAAAATAATAGATGTAGTATTCAATGCAAACTTCCCGAGTGGATATGAGATTACCTCCTGCGCTTTTGGTCGTTCTGCAATTCGATTGGTAAGTTGTGTAATTGATTTGTAGTTGGCAAATCATTTAAATTCTCTGTTGACGCCATTTGTTTTCTTTAAACTTCCTGGCCTACTATATAATTTGGTTTTTAAAATGTGTAAAAATCACAAGTAGTACATGCGAATCAAAACAAAACAATTACGAATAAATATTACAATGAAAAAAGTACAGCGTTGAAAAAAACGTATGTACGTATTGCCGTATCTTTTTTTTTTAATACCCCACAATTTAGTGCTAAGATCTCCCCGCCATCGTCGTTTACAGTTTCATGCCAAACAATTAGGTATACGTCAAAAACAAAAAATAGAAGTTTGTAAACATATAATGGAACGGATAACAAATCGACTTTATATAATTTAAAACTTGTTTTTTTGTTTGAATAGTACGTAATTGTGAGAAATGTATTAATTTTTTTGCGAATTAATATTTCGTTCATAATGTTATATTTGTACTAAAATTAATTTTCATATTTTTTTAAATTCCATAATTTCATATTGAGATTTTCGTTGCCTTCGTTAAGAACAGATTTTGTTTGGGTACAGTCATTCCAGGAAGAATGGTATCCGTATGAGTACCGGGTAAACCTATCATGATTTAACAACATTTTATAATTTTCTTTACCCGAGTGCCCCAACAATTTTTTGAAAAACTAAAATGTTTACTATTAGTTCCACATTTTTTTTTTGCTGAAACCTCATACACATTAACGAAGATTGTTTAGCTTTTTCAGCTAAACCATGTGGCAACATTAGGAAAACAAACAGAATTTGGGCAACGCTATTTTTCAAATTGTCATCGTTGTCATTGTTATTTTTCTTCATTTCCTTGCTTTTAGTCATTCGTGCGTGTGTTGTTTCTTGTTTATTCACCTATCAATTGGGCGTGCCTTAAATAAGTTTTTGTTTTTCTCTAAAAAATTATGTTTTTATTTGCATAAAGGATAAATAAGTTGTTAAAAATGTATAAACACTTTTTATTTGGCATTGCTTTCATCATATTCATAGGACATATAAAAGGTAAATGCGTAGATATGTGTGTAAGTGAGGCATATTCCAAGCCCTAGTTAATTAGGGCGTTGTTTTGGAAATGACAAAATCTAATATTCTATTAGACTTGAAAAAGAATTTGTAAAACAATTACAAGTTATTAAATTTATTTTGTGCAATAACTATATATTTTGTGTAAACTTTTTTGTTATGATTCCTACACAATGACCAACAGGTGGTTTGGTATTATAACACTGGATCTTTTTTTTTTGTTGTTTTCAACTCTAACACTGTGTCTTCTTTTAGGCCAATATGAGTTCTTCGAGGCAAAAGTTGATCACGTTAAATGGTGCACGAAAAATCAGCAAGAGCAGTACAAATGTCTTAATTTAACAATGGCCATTGAACGGGACCGTGCCCTATTCGATGACGCTCTATTGAATCTCACCTGCTATATGGCCTACAGTGCCGACGAATGCATTCATCATATCGATCGTGAAAATGCACATATAACCACCCTTGATGCTGGTGACGTTTTTACCGCTGGTCGTTACAACTCATTAATTCCCTTAATGCAGGAAAAATTTGAGGGAGGATTCACCAATTACCATGCAGTGGCTGTGGTCAAGGCTGGCACATTGCCTGAAGTCACAAGCATACGGGATTTGCGACAAAAGAAAGCTTGCTTTCCATGGGTTGGAAGTTTGGCTGGTTGGATAGTACCTATATATACGGTAAAAGATCAGAACTTAAATTACATCTGATTTTTGTTATTTTAAATATAATATTGTATTTTATAGTTGCAACGGGAAGGCGGTATGGAAGTTGTGGATTGTAATAATCAAGTTAAAACAGCTGCCAACTATTTCAACAACTCTTGTGCGGTCTACTCTTTGGTAGACAAATATAATCCAATAGGTGACAATTCAGATAAGTAAGTTGGTGTTCATATGTTGTTATTCTTTAAAAACTGGGTTGGTTAGCGAATGCGAAACAATAACGTTAGAAAGGAAAAAAATAGTCAAGAGGACATTGTTATGTTAAAAAATGGAGAATCAACAATGTTCGAAAGCGTTATCACAAGCGAGCAAGTTCTTCTGAGCACTTTATAGACAAGTTTATACCGATTAGTTGATTTATGAAGCCGGATGTTTTAGTAAAATATTTTCGTAAAAAATAATGGAATCATTTAAATAAGAACTCTTTCCTAGCATATTTCCTAACAATTGGTAGGCGAGTACGTAATGTATATTTTTGCCTATATGTAAATGCAACAATTCTTATATCTCTTTGGGACTCAATTTAATTGTAATATTTCAACCTAATAGTTTTTACATTTACTTTCTATTTTTCATGTAGACGAGTTTGGTGTCTTAAATTAATGCCTATTGTAAATGTGTGTAATCAAAAAATAATATTTCTTTCAGACTTTGCACTCTTTGTACTGGCAAAATTCCCGGTGGTCGATGTTCTGCTTCAGATCCTTATTTTGGTTACGATGGTGCCTTTCGCTGTTTACTAGAAGCTGGCGATGTAGCTTTTTTGCGAGATTCTACAATCTTTGAAATGTTAGAGAGCCCAGAATTTAGTAAGCTCCCTTATGAAATATCTTAATCATAATAATAACTATTATTTACCTATAGAAAGCATGTCGCCTGAACGTTTTGAATTGTTATGTCGCGATGGTCGCCGCGTTCCCGTAACTGAGTATCGTCAATGTAATTGGGGTCTCATACCATCTGATGCAATTGTCACCTCTTCAGCCCGTACTACATTGGAACGCAAGAGATACCAACGGTTTCTAAAAAAAATAATTGAACTTTATTCAGATGGTCTTAAAGATGATCCACAAACGCAAGGTTTGACGGGAAATCAAAGAAACAACAATGGAAACAATGATAATAACTATAACAATGCACGAAATAACCAATACGATAATCAGTATGGTTCGAATTCGAATCCTTTTGATGCGTACAATCGTGATCGTTTTGATAATAATGGTTACCGCAACGATCGTTTGGACAGTAGTTTTACTACAGAGCGAACACAAGGTGGTTTAAATGATACAGTACTATATGAAAAATTTCGAATATTCGAATCTAAACGTTATGGCAAAACAAATTTATTATTCCAAGTAAGTTAAGAGAAATTTTAAAATGAGTGTTTTCCCATTACATTGTGTTTCCCCTTTTCAGGACGTTGCAAAGTCGTTGGCAGTTATTAATGAAGATGATCAATCATTTAGCAAATACCTACAGAACTCTATAGACTATATTTACGGTTTACGCGAGTGTCCAGTGCACAGCATGACTATGTGCGTGACATCTGATCCTGAATTGGAAAAGTGTATAAAAATGAGAGTGAGTAAATTATAAATATGATTATATAAAAAAGTTTTTCGTACATGTTTAATTTTAGTGAGCAAGAATGTATTGAAACCAAAGTAAAATTATGCAATATAATTTAATTCACATTTTTATTTCTCTATAATAGATCGCTTTGAAAGCCCAAATATTGAAACCCGAATTAATTTGCAAGAAAATGCATTCACACATTAATTGCATGCAATGGATTCAGTCAGGTAAAGCTGATATTGCTGTCTTTGATGCTGGTGATGTATACACAGGAGGATTAAATTATGATTTAGTGCCATTTATGTCGGAAGTGTATAATCTTGGCGAACCAGAGTATTATGTTGTTGCAGTTGCCAAAGAAGAAGATCCTGATACAGAATTAACGTACCTTAAAGGAAAATACACATGTCATACAGGTATAAATACTGCCGCCGGGTGGACGTACCCCATGGCATACCTTATATCGAATGGCTGGATTAGACCTTATGGTTGCGATTCGGTCAGGGCTGCCGCAGAATATTTCACAAAGTCATGTATACCAGGCGCTATCAGCAATGAATACAATACCGGCGTTCCCTATGACAGTATGTGTGATCTTTGTCATGGCACTAGTTATCGTTACTGTCGTCGTGATGCTTCCGAAGATTATTATGGACACACAGGTGCGTTCAGATGTCTCGTTGAAGGTGGAGGTCATGTTGCCTTTATGAAGCACACAACCGTTATGGAGAGTACAGGTGGCAAACGTAAAGAATGGTGGGCTCGCAATGCTCTTAACGATGATTTTGAACTTTTGTGTACCGACGGCACTCGAGCCGAATTACAAGACTACAAGAAATGTAATCTGGGTAAAGTAAAAGCAAATGCTATTGTTACTCGCGGCGGTGTCAACTATAATGAAACCCAAGTTAATGCTTACATAAACCTCCTTACATATGCCCAACAGCTATATGGCCGCAAAAATGTAGATGCATTTAGTTTTAGCATGTTCTCCTCGCCACTGGGATTCTACGATCTTATCTTTCAAGATGCCACGCGACAGCTAAAAGTTATTCCGCCTCAACAAAGGCGCTATGATATTTATTTGGGTAATAACTTTATGCGTGCCAGACGCATAACTGACTGCCATGCCGGGTCTATGCAAATCTTAGCATCTCTTACAACTACTGTGCTTTTGTTTTCGATAGCTATTATACTTTTAAGAATCTCCTTTTAATAGTGACAGCTTTACAAAAAAAAAAAAACAATGTATTTTATATCGAAACTACACATTCCAAACTCTATTTTACATTTAGTTAAGTAAATAACCATGCATAAAATGAAACATATCTCGAAATATTTTAGGTACAAAGTCTTAATTGAAGCACAAAAATCATGTTCTCTTCTAATTGTTTATAGTTTTTACACATTTTTAGTAATTAAAAACTATACGACTCTACATTTAAGATTTGTAGAAAAAAGTGCCTTTTGAAAACGTATATTTATTATAACTAGTACATACTACATACAAATTCCGTCCAATTTTTTTGCGTATACATTTATAGTTTGAAAATTTTATATTTATATAAACAAACTCCGTCCAACATATATGTATAACGAGTTTTTTTTTGATAATAAAACAAATTTACAATTTCAACATAAAAATATTATCTTTAATTTTAACATGAGGATTTGGACTCCAATAAGGCCCAACATTAGAAATCTTTAGAATACTTTACAAAACCGTGTCAGACATCACTCACACGATGCTTAATTAAGGTGGTACCTACTTACAACTTATTATTAATGCGACTTGAAGCCATTATAATAGTTTATTTGAGATTAAACTAATATCAATTTTACGATTTGATAATTTAAAATCTCTTTAAATTTGAAAAGAAAATGAGGGTTTCCAAGGCTAATGTTATATTGAGAAATATATTCAAAATGGTGAAAAATCAAAAGTTTGACACGGTAACTAAATTATTATTATTTATATAATAAAAATTAAAAAACGTTTTACATACCATAAACGAGGTATTGATAGCTTATTTTTTAAATATTGGAATATTTTTTAACAAATGAGGGGTTTTAAAACCGAAAGCTACATTTAAAATTTTTTATATGTAACCCCATGTAACTAATATTTAAATAGTTTTTATCTGACGCACAAAAATATATATGTCATATTTCTATAGACTATATAATAAAAAAAATCAACAAAATTATAGCATTTATCCACATTTTTAGTAATTGTCCAAAAAAAATTTGGTTCGATGAAAAAAAAGTACAGTTTTTAATAATTTTGCATTTAATTTTATGTTACTCAATACAATTTTTTTTATATTTTATTTTATTAATTTTTGTTATTTAAATTTTATTTTATTAACTGAATTAAATTTTATTTTATATGAGAATTCATTTTATTTTTTTTTTTACAAAAAATTTATAAAATTTTATTTTTTTGGTACTCAATATAATGGCTTTTTTAATTGTTTCTATTGCATTTTTAATTAAATTATATTTTCTTTTCTTATAATAAATTTTATTCCATTTAGATTTTTTTTTATTCCATTAAAATTTTTTAAATAATTTTATTTTAATTTATCTTTCTTTACTATACTTTCTTTTATTTGTTTTTATTTTATTATATTATTTTACTTTACTTAATTTTATCATTTATTACTATATTTACTTTTATAACATTTAATTGTTTATTGTTTTTATTTTACTTTATTTCAATTCTTTTTATTTTATTTCTTTTTATAATTTATACTTGTTCGTATTACTGTTAAGTGGCAACATTGTTTTTTTATGTTTTTTTTTTCTTCTTTTTCCCCAATAGCAGCCCATCTACTGTCAGTTTGTGTAGAAAACTCTTCCGTGTTGGATGTTTTGAGTGGCTCTGTGATTGTCTGCCAAGGGATTCGTATCAAAACAAAATAAAACTTACTCCGGTTAAATAAATTTAATATCATTCGTGACAGAACCAAATTTGCATAATGTCTATTAACTTACGGACCGTTTACGCATTTGCTCGAGAAATGTATCCAAAAACATCAAATGCTCCCATACAATATGGCACAGCTGGATTCCGTGGCAAGTAAGTAGCACAGATTAGCCCACCAGACGGCTCCATAATTTACACAAACAGCCGGTATATTGTCAAAATCTATTAATAGATTTGAATTACATTAAAAGGCAACACCTCGGTTCTGGTACTGGAGAAATATTTATAATTCCAGAGGAACATAAACGTACTCTACATAGATTAGATACCTATATGTAGTTCATATGAGTAATCAACTGTATCCAACTGCAATGAACAAAGAAACTCATAAAATCTGTGCCCACCAATAATGCAAGAGCCAACTGAGGCAATGAAAAAAAAACAAAGTTACCAAAGAGATGAATAAAATGCCAAGTGGCTAAGCTGCAACAACAACAACGTGACACAACTGGAATGTGTTTATAGCACTTTTACTTTTCAATATAAAGTTGTTTTACTACCTCAAGCAGTGAAAATGTACACAAACAACAAATATGGAACACGAAACAGCCCAACTACATGCCTACAATATGTATGGCGTTGTTAGTATCATTGACTACTGCCCCACAGTATGTGCATCTCGTTTTATTCATTCCGACATACCTACATATATAAGACTCAAACATATTAGCCTCGTTTTGTGGCAAATAAGAGCTCCTGCAACAATTCAGCAAAAACAATTCAGCAAAAGTGTTTCAAGCGGCAATTCACAAAGAAGTAGATGATTGCCTTTAGGTCATTCCACAGGCATGTTGCCATCGATTTGTTGTAATCGATTGCAATGGAAATGTCTGCTGGCATGAACAAAAGCAACTCTTAAGTGTATCATTTACCTACATTGTGGATGAATGACATGCTCTGCACTGATAACGACTATCTAGACCGGCAAAAGATAATGAATAAATGTGCAAAACCTTAGTTACATTACTACTAAAAGTTAGTGGTTTTCTTTGTTGGAAGACGTTTTGTATTGCACACACTTCAAGTTTTGATTTGGACGAGATAAAATATTAATTACATTTGAAATTTTGTATTTAGCTTCATTGTTTTTTTTTTGTTGTATAAACGTTGTAGAATACTTTTGGAATGGTAACTAACGAGATTATAAAAGACTATTGATCATAATAACATAAACATCTTTAAAACTTTCGCTGGCTTATATGTAAAATAGCATTATATAACAATGCTCCACCTAGTCATTGCTAGGGGTTTGGTCAGCTTGTCGGCTATTTGTATGTCTACCGATATTTGCACAACAAAATATCTTTCGGAGACTTTATTTTACTGTATGAAAATGTTTTAAATAAATTACAATGATGAACTCCTAAATTCTTAATATTTTTCGGACGCAATAAACTGGAATTGGAGGAATGAAATTATGTCACAAAATGACTAACATAGTTATTTAGATAATTTCGTTAATTCGTCTAAAGTCTTTACCATAATATTTTTATATTTTTATTTATACAATTATATATATGTATATATCGTCCCCTTAATAAAACAATAGTGTATAATTTTTTTGGTGTTTTGAGAAAATCGAGTTTAAATCTTTATCAAATCGGATTTATATGAAATTTTCGAAGAAGAAATTATACACTATTTTTTCCAATGACCTTTTGACGCACTTTGTGGAAGTAGATTTTGACGAAATTTTGACCAGGCATAGAATCAATGATGGAGATTATAAATATGCAATAAAAAAATAATGGTGTATAAGCACATACACTATTGTTATATTAAGGGGACGATATATAAGTTGCATTTTGTATCTACATCGAGAAATTGTAATGATCTGAGTAATATTATAAATTGAACAAATAATTAATTTTTTATTATAATAAACGAAATTAAATTGAGATAACTTTTCACAACAATTTTACATCGTCTTGACCCCACTTGAATTTTTTAATTTAAGCTTAGCTTATCAGTTATCTTAAGACAATTTTCGCTTTAGGGTTTTTGTATGCAATTGAGGTAAGTCCGGCTGGCTGGTTAGTAAACACGATAGCTAGAGTAATTCTTAATCGATTCAAATACAAGCTGGAAGTGAAAATTGGCGAAATAGCCACAACTCTTTATGTACCTCCCATACAAATAATATATTATATATAGTTTAAAATAACCCTTTTCTGCTGATAACTTCATGTTGATGAACTCAATCCACCTAACATTTTTCTGTCTTATTACTGTACTGTGATTATGAGTATGTTTTCCCATCTCCTTCTAATGTCATACATACAAATGACCATTAACATTTCATACATTATATTGGCCAAAAACCACATTTTGCGACAGATGTTAAAGCTTTGCACAGTTTTTTCTTTTTGTACTGTTATTATGTGGTAACCAAACTATCGGTATCGGTTCTGACTTAAATATGAATGTTTCACTTAACAAATCGGTTAAAACCCTTACGTACACCCAACAGCCTTACCTATTTCTTATAATTGCTTCAGTTTGAAAGTGTTTTTAATAATTTGGCAATTATCTCTGTTTTACTAGCATTTATTACAATCTACTAATATTTATATACAAATGCTTATTTCGTCAATATTATCTTTTAAATATTTCTTTTATTGCAGGGCTGAAAATTTGGACAGCACTATGTTCCGCATGGGTGTATTGGCTACCTTGAGATCAAGAATTCTCGGAGGTTCAGTTATCGGTGTTATGATTACTGCTTCCCACAATCCCGAACCAGACAATGGCGTTAAACTAATTGATCCAAAAGGCGAAATGTTGGATCCCAGCTGGGAAGTCATAGCCACTGAATTAGCCAACGTTTCGGATCAAGAGCTGGAACAGCAAGTTGGAAAAATAATACGTGAAAATAATATAGATGTCAGCTCATCTTCCAATGTTTTTGTGGGCATGGACAATCGTTACCACAGTCCCCGTTTACTCAAAGCCGTTGCAGATGGTGTAATAGCCCTTAAGGGTAATGTAAAGGAATATGGTATCGTTACAACCCCAATGATGCATTACTTTGTGGTCGCCGCCAATACGCGGGGTGCTTATGGTTTACCTACTGAAGAGGGTTATTATACGAAAATAATTAAAGCATTTAATAGTTTAAGGGGCGACACCCTAGAAAATGGCAACTACAAGAATCGTTTGTTGTTTGATGGTGCCAACGGAGTGGGTGCACGGAAAATGCTACAGTTCATTAAACGCATGGATAATTCTTTGGAAGTGGAGGTTTTTAACAAGGGTGATGGCAAAATCAATCATGAGTGTGGTGCTGATCACGTTAAAGTTCAACAAAAAATCCCAATTGCCATGCCCGAAGCTGAGCCCAACACAAGATGCGTTAGTGTAGACGGTGACGCTGATCGTGTTGTTTACTTTTTCACGGATGAACATGGAGTATTCCATTTGCTAGATGGTGATCGCATTGGCACATTAGTAGCGGATTATCTAATGGATTTAGTAAAACGTTGTGGATTGGAGCTAAATTTGGGCTTAGTTCAAACAGCCTATGCCAATGGTGCGTCCACGGACTACATAGTGAATCAGTTGAAAGTACCTGTAGCCTGTGTGCCAACAGGTGTTAAGCATTTACATCACAAAGCCTTGGAGTTTGATATTGGTGTCTATTTTGAAGCCAACGGTCATGGCACTGTAATATTTAGCGATAACGCTAAAACCCTAATTAGCAAAGCGGCCGAACAAGGAAATGAGGACGCTAAAAAGTTTTTGCTTGTTATAGATTTAATAAATGAAACTGTTGGAGACGCCATATCAGACATGTTGTTGGTAGAAACAATTCTCAATCACAAAGGATGGGACGTAAAGGATTGGTTGGAATGTTATGATGATTTGCCTAATTTGCAATTAAAAATAAAAGTCCAAGATCGCAATGTCATAACCACAACAGACGCTGAAAGGGTCTGCGTTAAACCAGTTGGTTTACAAGATGCTATTAATCAGGCTGTGTCCAATTATAAAAGAGGACGTTCATTTGTACGACCCTCAGGAACGGAAGATGTCGTTCGCGTTTATGCCGAGGCATCTACAAAAGAGGTAAAGCGAAACAAATTCATTTTTAAGATTGTATGTGCTATTGAACATCTTTATATTTTCAGGATTGTGACAGTCTGGCCTTTGATGTTGGCGTTTTAGTGCAAAAGATGGCTGGTGGTGTTGGCCCTGAACTTATACATCCTAACAGTTCCATTAAAGCGCATTTTTAAATACTTTCAAAGTTAATAAGGATCTAATTGTATTGAATACACAACGTTGCCTGCCTTTGAATGTAGTATAATGGCTTCTTAGCCACCGAGTGCTCTAATCTCATTTATTGTCTTTCTTAGAAACGTATAATATTTTATATTCATTTTGTTATATGTACCTTTTTTGTAATTTTAACGTTTTTTGTGTTCGTAATAAGTAATACAAGATTAACACAAGTGTTTTTTAACATTATAAACATAAATGCTCCAAGAATATAAGTAAACGCCTTAAGAGAAACTTAAAATCATGGTTTTTCGCTTAATGTACTGTAGGAAAATTATCGAGGACTATTGTTCATGGATAGGCAATAATTTCATGCCGTTGCCTGTAAGAAACGGCAAAAAATATCTGAAATATAGTCGCATGAAAAAGCTACCTTTTAAGGTATTATCAAATTTTTTAATTTGTAGCCAAGACTTCAACTCATCTCGGTGAGTAGGGTACGATATATTAATGGCTCAAAATTTTAATATCAAATCACTGATAGTATAGTCCATAATTATTTCTATTAAACAAAAAATAATTCATATAGTAAAAATGAATACTACTACATTTCTACATCGTTAATTTTTAACGTCATTTATTTGACTTGATAATTTAACAGGAGTGTTAAAAAACATTATCAGCTTTATATTACATATATTGTTTTAATCGATTTGACAAGTAAAGCATATAAATTTGTAAAAGAAAATAAAATACCTCTCAAAACTTTAATAATTTTTCGATCAATTGTAATTTTTACATTAATTGTAAAAGTCTTACTTACTAGTCTTGGTGCGATTTAATTTGTTTAAAATAATAAAAATTCGATAAAAATAATTGTAATTAAATGGTATTGCCATTTTTTCCGTTATTATTATTTGAGACAATTTCATAAAACCAATGGAAGTTGTAAATTGTTTTGCCGGCTTACTCGTCAGATATCGAAACAATATTTTACAACTCTATCAAATTGCTGCCGGATCAAATATTGCTGAAGTGGTTGTTTTTGTCAGATATGAAAAAATTGTCTATGTATGTAGACAATTTTCAGGGTAGGAAAAACGCTGTTAATGTCTTATGCCCCAGTTCCATTACTGTTGTTACCTCGCTGAGATTCGTAATTATCTCAAGGTATGTCGTCAAAGCTACATAACAAAGGCAGATACAGAGACTTCTTGGTATATCTTTCTTTTATTTTAATATCTGGCATCCCAACGTAGATGCCAGTGTGTTAAGTAAGAAAGTTCACTATGTTCATATAATAGTTTTGCCAAATTTTGATGTATACAAAATAGTAAGTGTTGTTGTCATTTGTAAAAACGAAAAATAACAAGAATACTCGTTGAACTCCTTAAAAATTATAGCTGTCAGTGCTGTAAAGTTGTTGCATTTTTCTGACGTTTTAGCCAGCGGTTTATGGCTAACTACGGTAATGTATGGAAAACGCTGAATAATATCCCCGCTAAAAGATACCACGTTTATACAATGGCTCAGATTATTGCTTTATATAATGCTAAGGGGACCAGATGTTAGAAATCAGTAGCAACTACCCCGTCTTTGTGTCAGAAGTCTTTTTTTAATATAAAATTAATAATAGATTTTTTAAACATTACATGCATACATGGCAAAACTTATTACTGAATCAGTAAATTACACAGAAAATGGAAGTTTTATGTATTTAATTTATTCAAACCATATCCTATTGTTTCTTTATTATTTTTTATACCGAGTGGCTAAACACTACCAACATGGCGACGCCGCTGATGGGTGCAGGTTCGAATCCCAGCTCGGCATCTTGGTTTTTAATTTTTCTAATTACAAAATAAACAGTTTGTAATATGTTTTCTGATTTAGAGAGAGATTAAGTAACATCAAGAATTACTGTCTTCTTCTCTACTTCAATTTAATCTCATACAATCGTATTTCCGATACACCTCACTACCCTTATAATGTTCAATAATATGAATGATCACAGTATAAACAACCTATAGACAAGCACCAGAAATGTGTACCCTAACAATATTTCCATGTACCAAATTCGCTATGATTCAGCGCACAGCCATGTTTTCCCATCACTGGTCAAAATGTCAAAGAAGAAAAATGTAAAACATCTAAAAATGTTACCATATCGGCGAGAATTTTCCACTTTTTGATTTGCAGTAATTGCAATGATTGTGATTTCAATATTTAACAACAAATTATGTATATAACAAAACAATATGGTTATATATAAATAACACCGTTTGATCACAATGGACATTAAAAAGTGACATAAACACCAAAAGAGAATTGTCCACAACATCTGCTGCAGTACCCCAGATAGTCTGGCAACGTTAGGCAAACATTTGCCACGATTTTTCTTTTGTGCTAAACTTTCTGATGCAATACGGATTGCTTCTCCGTGAAATAAGTCTTAATAAATACCTGGAAATCTCCGCAGTTTTATAGTACATTAAATATATTAATCATGGAAGGTGAAGATGTAAGTATTTTGTGAAATTAATTGGGTTGTTTGGAAATGGTCAAGAAAAATTTTCCAGCCCTTGATTGAGGTTATGTTTTAAGGTGTTTTCATGGTGCTTGCATTAACATGTTTCTAACTCTTTTGTGGTTCTTTTGCAGTTTGATCCTACTTTGTTGAAGAAAAAAAAGAAGAAGAAGACTTTCGATTTGGACGCTGCTTTGGGTCTGGACGATGGCTCTAAAAAAGAAGAAACTAAAGAAGCACCTAATGACGATGCGGCCGCAAATGAAATTGATGACAATTTAGATTTGGAAAGTTTCGGCAGAAAGAAGAAAAAGAAGAAGAAGGCACTCAATTTGGATGATTTGGAAGGTGCCTTGCCAAAGGCCGATGGTGATGCAGAGGCCGGCGATGAAAAATCGGGCGACGCCATGGATGCTGAAGATAGCTCTGAAATGGAGACCTCGGACCATGATTATACTTATGACGAACTATTAAAACGTATATTCGAAATTATTTTGGATAAGAACCCAGAAATGGCTGCTGGTCGCAAGCCCAAATTCGTCATGAGACCGCCTCAAGTATTGCGCGTGGGTACCAAAAAGACGTCTTTTGCGAATTTCCTCGATATTGCAAGAACTTTGCATCGTCTGCCCAAACATTTGTTGGATTTCCTCTTAGCAGAATTGGGTACCAGCGGTTCTCTCGACGGTAATCAGCAGTTGATTATCAAGGGTCGCTTCCAACCTAAGCAAATCGAAAATGTGCTGCGTCGTTACATTAAAGAATATGTCACCTGCCATACCTGCCGTTCTCCCGAAACAATTTTGCAAAAGGATACACGTCTCTTCTTCCTGCAATGCGAATCGTGCGGCTCCCGGTGCTCTGTTGCTAGTATTAAATCTGGTTTCCAGGCTGTCACTGGCAAACGTGCAGCGATCAGAGCAAAGACTACATAGACATTTTCAGGGCAATTTTAATAGATGTGTTTCGTGTTACTCTCCATATACTAAATATAAACTACGAAAAACAGGACCAGGTCATTAGGAAGCAAAGGAAATTTAGAAAGCAGAGAATACACGACGGGTTCGTTTTTTTTCAGTTCATTTTATATTTTTAGAACAAACCGATGAAAATAACAACAACAATGATTTATAATAATAAAATAAAGTTCAGTCTTTTTATTTTTAAGAAAGCAACATGTTATTTTTATGCCACTCCACCAATTCGTCTTTGTAAGCCAGTTCAATACTTCGATTTGGTGAATTATCTTCTAGAATATGAAAACCTTCGAGGAAAACCTTATCCTTGAAATATGATGGTCTACCGTAAACAAGTACTCTGGTGCCATCTTTAAGGTTTGCAGCAGAATATAATTGTTTTTTCGTCGCTAACAAGAGGTTCCTTAGACTTTTACCGGTCTCGTATTTTTTTTGGGCTGTCGATTGGCGATGTAGTAAACTCAACTCTTTTTCTAGTTTGGATACAGTGTCCAACTGTTTGTGTTGACGACTTACGCTCATTTCTATACAGCCAGTGCTGTCATCTAAAACAAATGTATAGTAATGTTCCCTCTCGCGCTTTCCGAACACCATGCCATACACCAAACAGTTTCTGAAATGTATTCGACCATCAAATGCCCGAATAACATTTTTCCCTGTCCAGTTATCCGGCCTTAAAGTTGAAAGGAACCTCAAAGTTACTGGAATGTAATCGAATACCTTGAGGTTTTTAGTATTGGCTATTCTATGTAATCCTTGGGCTTCATTCTCAACGTTTGACGTTTTTCTTACACAGTGGACCTCTAAATCCTCTTCAAAGTCCATTTCGAAATTATATGCGGTCATTTGAATTGTTTACAAGTGACCGTACAAGATTGCCATCGTCATAAAAATATATTTGGGGTGTTATGTATTTACTTTAGAAAAATTATTTTAATATTATTTGTTCATTAAAAGAAGTGCAGTGGAATTTGCGTCGGCTTATTTAATTTAAACTAGACTTAATTAATGTCTGTAAAAAAAATAAATTCCGAAAGAAAAAATTGTATTTAAATACTAGCTTGGCAATTTTTATATACTGAAGACACGGCAACATTGTTATTTTGATTTGGCAGCACTTTTGGGGCGATTGCGTTGACTTTTTAAGAGTATTGCCATGGCTCCGCAAGATTAATGGTGCTAAATTAAAAATGCTAATAATGTTTCAAATAGACGGTCATAAAACGGAAGTAATTTTGTTAAATATAACAGCTGGTTATAATATGGAAAATCAGCTGTTCAATAAATGGAAACTACATGACACGCAAAACTACTCCCGAAGGCAGTTTGAATAGCCCAAATAAAAAATATAGTTACTTCTGTTATCGCTCTGATTGCTCCTTATTTTTTGTTGTTTTAAGGCTGGGGAGCCATTAGGTGCGATGAATCTGATTAATTTATATTGTTAATTATTTTAAGTGCAATTCAGGTGATTGCAGTAACAGTGTATTATAGTTTTTTTTTTTTTAAATATTTATATAAATATATCAAAGAAAAATATAAAAGGTAGTGCTACGAATTAACTCAGCTGGTTTATTTTTATTTAATTTTGGGTTTTATGAAAGCTGTCAAATTATAACAAAAAAAATAATTCAATATTAATATTTCAAATTGAACAATTTCTAATAATGTGCAATCTGATAATAATAAGTGAACCTTTTAATCATTCAATTATTCTGTTTTTTTTTATTTTCAATATATTTAGAAAAAGTGTCAAAATGATGCAATAATCACCAAAATGCAATAATCCCTACCAAAACTGTTAATTGGCAACTCTGTCGTCACCATTTTTTTTTGGGATTCGTGCTTTGTTTATATTCATTCGGATTTGTAATATTGTGAAATTACCGATTTAGCTGAATTTTTCTGGGCCTCTTATTGACTCCATTTGGAAAATAAAAACATTCGCATAAACGAAAGCGGAACGAAACAAACTACATAGTATGTCCGGTGGTTCTCTTATAACATTGAAAGAAGAATCGATTGATGGCAATGCTGCTGCCGCAGCTGCTGCAAACAACAGCGTTCAATCGCAGCAGTCAAATTCTAATACGCAGCAGAATGGTGGCAGTGGCAGTTCCAGTGGCGGAGGTGGCGGAGGTGGCGGTGGGTCTGGCACGAATGGCACTGCACCAGCGGAGGGCACTAGGCAGAATAGCTTGCAACGTATTCAACAACGAAAACAAAAGGTTTTCAACTTGCCTGTGCCCCAGAAACTAGCCAAGCTCTCCATGTACTCTGCCTGCCAGTCCGACGGATGCCGTTGCACTGGTTGGAAGACACCACAGGAAAATCGCCATCGGGATGTGGAGTCGTCCTATTGTCCTGAATTTAGCGAGGAATGTCGCAACACTAGTTGTCGTCATTCGCTTCAGAGTCATATTGCTCATCTGGATGGTATTTCCGGGTTGGAAATGAACAATCTGCTGGGCGCTATCATCGATATGGAAAATCTGTTTATGTCCATGCAACGTGTTGATGACGAGGACACTAAGAAGGTATACCTGTACCTTTTCCGATTGCTACGACAATGTGTCATAACCCGACAACAGGCTGTTATCCGTGGACCCCTGGGAGACCCACCATTTGAGTCACCCTGTATTGCCAAAGCCGTTTATTCATTTGTATTTTATAAATACAACCACCTGAGTCCCAGCGAGTTGCAAACTATGACCGAAGTGGCAAAAACTTTTTTGAATTTCTTAAATCATTACAATTTCGAGCCACCGTCGATGAGAAGAGCTGATTTAAAAAATGAAGATGCTTCCACTTACAAGATCAATTACACCCGTTGGTTGGTGTTCTGTCATGTGCCAGCCTTTTGCAATTCATTGCGCCACTTTGAGACGTCTTTGGTTTTTGGACGAACTCTTTTGAGAACCGTCTTTCAGTACATGGCCCAGCAATTGAAAAAGAAGTGCATCTCTGAGAGGGATCGTTTTCCAGCCGATAAACGATCCATCATTACACAAATGCCGAAATTTCTAGAGGCCCTCAAAGGGGAACTTCTGAAAGACGATTCGCCGATATGGGACCAGTCGTACCGACCACCCACGGCATTCCTGTTACAACAACGTAAGCGGCAACAAGATACCGTAGGCGCCGTAACGCCAGGCAATACGGCTAGTTCAGCTGCGAAAAAAATTGGAAGTGGAGAACCAATGCACAAGCGGGCGAAAAAAGAGATTACGACGACGGAACGCACAAGTGGGTAAGTCTCGGACATTAGACTTTCATGCATTGCGGAAATTAAAAGACTGTATTCTGTGAAAAAATACATTAGGATATAAAAAAAGCTGTTATAATTACTACTTTATTATTTTGTTTTATTTTCAATTAATGTATTTAGTAATCAACAACATGACTTATGTTCAATCTTAATTATTTATTAAATTGAGGAAATGCATTGTAAACATATATGAAAGCTTTTGAAGCTAAATGATTGAAAATAATAAAAATTAAGTTTAAATAAAATGGCGCTTATGTAGAAACTAAAGTTTTTTTTGGCATTGGCACAGGAAGCAAACCCACAGAGTTTGTATTTTGTATAGGTTCTCATGCTCATATGATATTTCATTAATCAAATCAATGCTCACTTTATTTGTCATATTTTGCCAAGTTAACGCATTTGTTTGTATTATTACGATAGTATCAGCAACATCCAGTTGGTTGGGACCACCACATTTCCGGAATCAATAAAAATGCAGGATTTACATTAGTGATTATCACGATGGCCTACGTGAGCAACATGTACTATAAGTACATACATATACAAAACAATAACTGTACAAACTTATCAACTACGATGTAATAAAACAGTGCTGAGGGGGAAATCCCCCTCCTAATGGAATATAATGAGGCCTTGAGTCTCTGTGCTTCAGCCTAAACATATGTGTGTTAATAAATTATTAGCTCGTTAGATCAAAAAAAAAAATTTAAAAACATTTTCAAATAATAAATATGTACAGATACAAAATGTGCTAAAAAAAAGTTTCAGATTTTCACATATAAGCGACCTCATATTTTTTAGTTCCTAAATTGCTTCAAACTTTGTTGTAAGAAATTGATACAACGTATTTAGAATTTTTTTCTGTTACTTTGGAAATAATATATTTTTTGATTGGTCTCGGGCAGTGGTTTGACAAATTTTTCACTATCTTGGATTCTGTAACTATAAGTTGGGTCCAGTCAGTTCTGTATTAAATTTTGAAATCTTAGACGCAAATTATCTATTGGAATTTATCGCACTAAAAAATTATGCATATTTTACAAACTAAAGGTAAAATATATATTTTTTAATTCAATTTTGGACAGAATAACAAACAAAATTTTTTTTAATTTTTGAAAGAAGTAAAAATTTTTACAAAATCAAAAAAAATAATTTTGTATATTAATCGGTTAATTTGTATACTTAATATAAACAAAAAAATTTAAAAAAAAAAAATTAATAATATTTTTGGGAAAAATAGAAAAATAAATAGATATTAAATTTAATATTAACTAATATTAATTTTTTGGTATTTTTATCAAAAGAAATTTAAAATAACAATATTTTTCCGATTAAAAAAATTATTTAATATTATTTTTTTTTTGTAAAAAAAATTTTCGGAAAAACTTGTATTCTTATTATTAATTTTAATTGTTATAATGTTGTATTTCAGCTACAAAAAAAATTAGAAAAAAATAATGTCTTTTTTATTAATACAAAATATTTTCGGGGAATATTGTTTATTGAAAATTTAAGTAGAAAAATAAATCATTATTAAATTTAAAGTTTATCGTTTTTTTTGTGATTAAATATATGACATAAATTAACAGTATCGTTCCGATTAAAAAAATTAATTTATATTAGTTCATATTTCCGAAATAAATCTTTCAATAGTCAGATATTACCATTCTTCTTCTTAATATTTGTGTCATACTCTAAAAATGTTTTTTGTACATACAAATACCGAAAACCACAAAGAGAGATCGAATTAAAGAGAGTTGCTCAAAGTTTTCTATTTCACAATGTTACCAGTTCAACGCTTATAATGCAGTTTACATTTTCTCTATAACGTAGTTATACCCTGGCTGCTAGCAACTTAGTCATACGCCATTAGGAAGTGTAATGTATTTACGACCTTGTTTTAAATTACGTAAGATTACGAAATTTAAGGTCGATGATGTGTCAAGTCATTGCAGAAATAATGGTGTATCATTGGGGTCATACAAATAAAGTGATTGCTATACTATTTTATGGTGTTGCATATGTTGAAGTTGTGAAATCCGTATGAATATTTAAAGTGTATTAATTAAAAGTTAAGTGGTTTCTGAGTTATTTCGAATGATTATTAGTTAGTATCAGTAATGTAATATAATAAAATTAATTGTTGTGAACGATGCATAGAACGTTACAGTTTTCTTGAAACTCATTTTTTGTGGGTCATTAGAATTATACATAATTTGTGAAAGCTTATGCTAAGAAAATGACTATTGGAATTTTCTGTAAACTTTAGGCTTCATTGAGTGAGTCCTAAATTGTAAACTTGTTAATCACACAACTAATAGTTTTTAATGTAATTGTAATGATTTTTGGTCAATGCAGATAGGTTGTGAAATTCAAATTACGCAATCTTGAACGATATTTCAAAAATGTATTTAATTTCACAATAAGAATATCATTCCCTGTGTTTTATCTTCTAGTTTCATGTGGCTTTGTTTTCGTTTCCTTTCGTTTCTCTTTATTCAAATAAAGTTTTGTCATTGTAAATATAATTCGAAATTTTAAAAGATTAAAATCCTTAAACATATAAAAATTCCACATATTAAAGATGTAAATCTTTAAATTTTTTAAAAATGTTACTCTTTAAATGTTTAAATCAACATTTATGTATTTTTTAAATACATTTATATTACCAAAAAGTACTTTTATTGTTGCAAAAAGTTATTTTAAAAAAGTACAATTCCTTCTATGTTATTAATAAGATTCCAATTGAATTTCTTACAGTGATACTACAACAACTACGAATTACGAAGACCTATCAGATGAAACTGTTATAAGGGCTATGAAAGCGGTTTCCGAATCCAATGCCATTAATAAAACCGAAATCTTATTTCCCGTTAATGTATCACGAGATGAAAATGTTAAAGCTGAGGAACAAAAACGAGCCATTGAGTTCCATGTTGTTGGCAATTCGTTGACAAAACCAGTGGATAAGCAAACCATACTTTGGCTATTGGGTTTGCAAAGTGTTTTCGCCCACCAACTGCCGGAAATGCCACGAGAGTACATATCGCAACTTGTTTTCGATACCAAACATAAAACATTGGCTTTAATCAAGGAAAACATGCCAATAGGTGGTATATGTTTTAGGCCATTCCCTGATCAAGGATTCACAGAGATTGTGTTTTGTGCCGTCACTATGTCGGAACAAGTCAAAGGTTACGGCACTCATCTTATGAACCATCTAAAGGATTATAGTATCCAAAAGCGGATATTACATTTGTTGACATACGCTGATTGTGATGCCATTGGGTATTTTAAAAAGCAAGGTTTTTCCAAGGACATAAAATTGCCTCGTCCGGTGTATGCTGGTTTCATTAAGGAATATGATGGTGCTACGTTGATGCACTGCGAATTACATCCCAGTATTGTAAATACACAGTTTATATCAGGTAATGCAACGATTCTCTTTTCCTTAAACTGTAATCCACATTAAATACTAATAATACAATATTGTTTAGTTATACGCAGTCAAAGTGATATACTAAAAGAACTAATTGCTCAGCGCCACAGCGAGGTGCAAAAAGTTCGTCCTGGCCTGACCTGTTTCAAAGAAGGTCTACCCTCTATACCTGTGGAATCAATTCCGGGCCTGCGTGAAATCGGTTGGAAACCACAAATGCGCGCACACCGAACTGCGAGACCTTTAGAGGAATCCTCTGATCCGGAAAAGTTGGCCACCTCATTTGCTGCAGTTTTGCAATCTGTCCGCCATCATGCTTCGGCATGGCCTTTCTTAAAACCCGTTACAGCCGCCGAAGTTCCCGACTATTATGATCATATCAAATATCCAATGGACTTGAAAACAATGGGTGAACGCCTCAAAAAGGGCTACTATGTAACACGACGGCTCTTTATGGCCGATATGGCTCGCATATTTTCCAATTGTCGTTTCTATAACTCTCCCGAAACTGAGTATTATCGTTGTGCTAACAATCTAGAACGCTATTTTCAGACTAAAATGCGTGAATTAGGTTTGTGGGACAAATGATGTCGCGCTCTATCAGCTAATTTAGAACCACCTAATGAAAAACTGCGAGACGATGACACAGGCGGTAGACGAACTGGCGATAACTCTGATGACAATGATGACAACGACAAGAAAGAGCCGAACGATGAACGAAATGTTACAAATAATGTAACCAACTCTAGTGTTAACAATTCATCTCAAAATACTCTATTTAACACGTTTGAGAATACTTTTTTAAGCGGGAATTTAGGGGTTTTCTCTTCATTACCAGACGACATATTTACGAATTAAATGAATTAACATTACATTAATGTGTCTCCCCATGTAGTTTTACTATCATAATCATACTATATTTATATTATTTTATTTTCAGTTATAACTTTTTGTTTTTCTCTTTTCAGAATAGTATTTGAAAAGAAAATAAATGTGAAAAAAATATTTAACATAAACGTGAATTTCAAAACAGTGAAACTAATTGTTTTGTTTTATTTAATCTTTTGGTTTTTAAAGTTTCAAGAAAGTTAGTTTTATTGAACAAAAGTAACGTCTGAATAAATTAAGTGTACAATGAAGACTAAGTTATAAAAGTGGTACAAAGATAAATGTAAAAGAGAATAACATTCACGTTGTATAGGGTTACCATATTTCTACATAATCAAGAGAAATTGCAAGCTTATAAATGAATTGAATGGAATTGAAGGAACTTTGAATGGGGGTATGTGGAGTTTTAAGTGCACACCTCGCCTGAATGACGGAATGGGTTGACCTAAAATGGCAACAAAAACGGTAAATGGGGTTTTGTTAGGGGTCAATTGTACATTAAAAATCCACTTGAATCAACATCCTAGCTGATCCTTTTTTTCGGTTTTTACTCCGTGTTGCGCTTTTTTTTAGAAGTGACGTTCTTTGCCCTATAATTCCGCCATCAAAACATAGAGATAATATATCGTGTTATATCTCATTGTAAGCGTACGGACTTCAGGTTAAAGACACTTCTGTCCAAATTTATGTTTTCTGCACTAAATTAAGCTTTGCGCACTAATTAAGCTTTGCACTAAATCCCAAAAATTTTATATTTTCCTCACACCTTGCCTGAATGATAAATAGGTTGACCTAAAATAGCAACAAAACGATTAATGGGGTTTTGTTGGGAGTAAATTGTAAATCCACTTGAATCAAAATCCTAGCTTATCCTTTTTGAAAGAATCGAACTGCATCGTTAGTTTTTTTTAATTTGCAATGACGGAATTTCAATGCAAATGTTTTTTTTATGTTTTCACTGATACTGCGGTTTTTTTGTTGATATTTTTGACTTTGACTCGTTTTTTATGGGCACTAATTTATATTCGGTTAAACTTTCCATTAGGGAAAAATACTAGTTCGGCACTAGTAAAATACTACTTCTCCATAGGACAGTGAACTAGTTCACCTTCCATACAAGCAACAGTCTCATTTAACACGTAGTTGTCCTCGGCTTGGGGGAATTGTCTCTTTTTGCCTAGAATATAACTAGTTTAGAAATTCTAGTCGGGCGGTAGTTGGTTGTCTCCTTTGAAATAATTTGGAACTACTTCAAAAAAAGTTTAATAAGTTAACCTCTGTTAACCTCCTTTGTCCCCCGATCGAAGATGTAATGTTATTTTTTATAAGCCTTTTTTTAACGCCCCACCCAAGTTAACCACGATCTACCCAATAGAGTATGAAATGTTCATCTTTATATGCAAAGCTATAGTGCCAAATGCTATTTGTGCATCAAACAGTACATCTCAGTGCTAAAATTAATTTTATTCACTCCCCCTGGTGCACTGATAGAAAATAAAAATTTCGGCTAAAAATTTAAACCTGCAGTGCCAAGTACTATAAGTGTACCATATTTCATCTCTCTAGGACTTAAATTCAGTTTTGCTAAACCCTCCCTACTCGTACTGATAGAAAATAAAAATTTTGTCTGCAAATTTGAACTTGTAGTATCGAGTTTTGCCACGGCCGCTCCGGGTCGAAATAGGGTCGAAATTTAAACCAATAAATAGCATAGCGGTTATTTACATATAACATACTAACTAATTTTATTTTATTATAATTACGTTTATAATTATTTTATGTTATATACAATTTTTTTTATTTTTTTTTTTTTTTCATTTCATTTTATTGGTTGGTTGGTATGCAGGCATCTTCTTCTTCGAGGAGAACACTTAGGTCCTTATGAACCCATTGTGACACCCGTTGGGCATTTACGCCATCCCTTCAATCTATGCTATCAGCGCGTGTGCTGCCTGATTGCGTTCGATCCAATCCGTCCAGTTAATAATTTTACAAAAGTTGTTAATCCTTCCGATGTCCAACGATGCAAGTTCCTCTACACCATTTAAGAAGGGCTTCCCCAGGGTTTCCAGTCTCCTTCTGCATAGCGCTGGGCAATCACATACATTGTGGTCGGTGGATGGTTCACTGCTGCTATTCCTGCATAGTTGCATTCGCTTTTCGTTGCGAATCCCATTCTGCTCGCATGTCTGCTTATGGGTCCATGTCCGGTCAGGAAGGTAATAAATTTTCTTATCTGGTCCCTCTCTAGACTTACCAGGTACGATGTACGTTTCGCGTTGTATTCTGGCCAAGTCTTTTTGGCCTTTCTACAGGTTTCTTTATTCTTCCATCTGTCGTTTGCAATTCTAAACGTTAGATGTCCAATGGTACCTTTACATGTGGATATAGGGCGAAGTGCTACGTGTTCAACGTCGCTTTCTTGCAGGGCTGAGCCCTGTCTGGCCTCTTCGTCCGCTCTGCAGTTGCCCTCGTTTCCGCTGTGTCCGGGTATCCACGTAACCAGAACTATGTTATTCCTGGATATCTCGTTAAGAAATTTCCGACAGGCACTGACCCCTTTCGATTTGATGTCACAGGACTTCAATGAGTTTACCGCCGCTAGACTATCCGTGAACAGGAGAATATCCTCCTGTGATATCTTCCTCACGTTGATCACGTCCGCGGCTCGTTTAATAGCAAGTGGATCCGCGGATAAGATACCATAGCCGACCTTGTCATCCAGTTTGGACCCATCGGTAAAGATGTTTATTGGTCCATATATTGCGTTCTCATTCTCTGCCCACTCCTTTCTGGAGGGCGTTCTAATTTCGTAGAGAATGTTTGATTTCCGTGTATTGAGCACGTAGTCAGTTTCAAGTGAGATGTTGATATGGTTCAGGATCTTTGAATGTCCGATGGAAGGATCCCAATGTTCAATCTTGTTTAGTCGAATAGCCGATTTGAGAGCGGAGCATTTGCAGCTCAGATCAGGTGGTAGTAGATTGAGTATCGTGTAGAGAGCCTTGGAGGGGGTCGATCTCATACATCCGGTTATCAGGAGACAAGAGGACCGTTGAACACGATCCAATTGTCTAAATTTGCTTTTCTTGTCGAGGGCGTACCACCAAACTATAGAGCCATGTTGTAGTATTGGCTTCACTATAGCATTGTAAATCCAAAGTGTTACCTTGGGTTTAAATCCCCAGGTAGCTTTACGGCACGTATATAAAGCTATGAGTGCCTTGTTGGATCTGCTTTCAATGTTCTGTCTCTCCTGTCTAATATAAGGCCCAGGTGTGGTGTGTTCCAAACGTTACGTTATGTTCCCTCGCATCGTATCTTTCTCTCGAACTGAAAACTGAACTTTATTGCACGGCGGCGTATCACAGCAGATGAGGGTGCAGCATTAAGTAACAACAGCAGCAGCAGCTGCCAAGATGCAGTCACAGCCGCAGCTTCAGCCTCAGCAATCGGAGAAGTTGAGTTGTTTGTTGCCCAGATAGATGTTGGATGTAGCGGGCGATTTCTGTTTCCGACTGAAAAGTACTAGTTCTGTTTTGTCAGGGTTCGCATTAAGTCCTCTACTGGCACACCAGTTTGCCAGGATTTTGATATAGTCCTGCATCCTTTGTTCGAGACAAGATAAACTTCCCCCAGAGACGCAGAGTGCTATATCATCTGCATACGCTACTACTGTGCATCCTTCCGACACCAACCGTTTGAGAACGTCGTTGACGGCAAAATTCCACAATAGCGGCGATAATACTCCCCCTTGAGGGGTGCCTCTAGTCACCCTTCTAGTGAGGGTGTGATTTCCCAGCTTTGAGGTGATAGTTCTCTTTATTAGGATGTTGCGAATCAGCTTGCTAATATGTGAGTTGGTATGTAGGCTGTTGAGCTCTGTCATGATGCAGAGGGGTTCGATGTTGTTGAAAGCTCCCTCTATGTCCATATAGGAAACTAGAGAAAATTCTTTCTTATCTAACGATTTCTCTATGGGATACAATAGTGCATGGAGTGCGGTTTCTGTCGATTTCCCCTTTGTGAAGGCATGCTGAGCATTCGAAAGGAGATTCGGGCCAATTGAATTTTTGATAATGTCGTCCATGATTCTCTCAAGGTTTTTCAAAAGGAATGAAGTAAGACTTATAGGTCTAAAGTCCTTCGCTTTGTTGTGTGATGGCTTTCCCGCCTTTGGGATGAAGACCACCTTTGCCGTTCTCCATCGTATTGGCAGGTAGGATAATTTCACACAGCCGTTAAAAATAGCCTCCAGCCATGGCAATAGTATCTCCAGTGTCTGTTGAAGTTCGGCGGGTATAATGTCGTCCGAACCGGGTGATTTATAAGGATCAAAGTCGTTGATGGCGTCCTTGATCATGTTCCTTTCAATTACCGGTATTCTATCGCAGAAGTCGGTAGGTGCGACGGTTATGGAGTTGGACCCTCCCCTAGGGAAGTTGGTATCCGATAGAATTTTCAAGGTTTCCTTTGAGGATTCAGTCCAGGTACCACCATTTTTCATTATGTATGCCGGAGCGCTGGTAGTCGAGGATAATACTTTCCTAAGTCTACTTAACTCTGCGGTTTTTTCGACATCGTTGGTATATTTCCTCCATGAAGATCTTTTCGCCTTCTTTAGTAGTTTCTTGAAGTCTTAGATTCTCCTTGTACTCCTCCCATTGGCCTGTTCTCTTGGCCTTGTTGAAGGATTTTCATTTTATTTTATTATATTTTAATTTTGTTCTTTAAATTCGACCTTTCTTAGTTATCTTTATTTCCTTATTTTTAAATCAAGCTCGAGGTCAAGTGCTTTGGTAAAATGACGAAAAAGGAAATAAAGATATTTTAATTTATTTATTTTTTTATGTTATATTATTTTATTAACAATTTACCATTACTTACCACTTTAACAGCAATTACATGACAGAGGATTATTTAGATTTTTTTAAATAAAAATATACCCAATTTATTGAAATAATACCATTAATTGATGCTTATATGATCGGCGTTTTCCCCAACGAAATAGAGACATTTTAATATTATGTTTTAATAGGCTTTTTTTCTTTTATTTGAATTAAAAATATACAATGAAATGTTTTTAATAAACTTTTTTAAGTGTTCTCATTCTGATCTAAAACACAAATCATCTAATTAAGTTTTGCACACTTTTTTTTTAAATGTTTTTAATTTGTCTTATTTCTTATATCTGACATTGTTTGCATTATTTTTTTTATCTTTTATAACATTGAATGTTCAACTAACATTTTTCTTTCTGTTCCTTGTTTGTTTTTCTTTTTTCTTCATTTTTATTTATTTTTGTTAATTTGCAATATTTAATATTAAGGACATTTATGTATAATTAATTAATTATTATTCAGTGGGATAATTTGAGTTCAATTTGTTGTTTCGTCTTTTGGTTTGTTCTTTATACATTCCATTCATCATTGTGGTTTGGTTGGTGTGTACGATGTGAAAACTTGGTTAACTAACTGGGATTGTTGTTTGGTTTTTTTACATTGTTATTGTTGTATTATTTATTATAATTATTTTCGGTGTAAAATTTTTGTTTTTAGTATTTTTTAAGTTTTTTGTTGTTTTTTTTTTGTTGAGTATCGCAAGACGAACTATTATGTAGATATAACAAATGTTTGTTAATACTCAAAATGAGGTCTGTGTTTTAGTGTGGTTGGTTTTTGTTTTGTTTTTGGTGTAATGGCTTGTTAAAGATGATTGTCTAGAAATGTCTTTCATTAACCACATACACTTAATACATTATGGTTCTGTTGCGATCGTTAATAGTTGTATTTTATTTTGTTGTCAATTTGGTTTTTTTTTAAATTTGGTTTCCTGTTTGAAACTTTTACGCTCGAAAGTTAAGTATCAGCAAACAATTTTATTTTAATTGGTATTGATTTTGTTCAGTACTATGTGGGTTATGTCGTATGTACTAAGTATTTTTTAAGTTTTCGATGTTATGAGAGATATATGGATTCATATCATGAGATGGAAATCAGTGATGTATATTTCTGCTATGATAGAGTGATTTATGATCGTAAACACGCACAGGTTTAGTAGTAAAAGCACCCCCATTAATATAGGCAGATTAACTTGTGATTGTTAATAATGATTAAGCTATGTTTACGTAACTATTATTATTTCAAGTTGTTAAAATATGGAATATGCAATATTTGTTGGTATGCTGTGTAATATTTTAAATGCAATTTCGAAACCATTTTTAAAATGGAAGGAATGCGCATGAATTGAGCGGCGCTACGATATAACCTAATTCCCAATACAATACAATGTAGATGTTTTTTGTTGAAAAATATATTGGTTATGAAATAAAAAAGATGTCAAAATTAAAAAAAAACATCTCCGTTGTAAATTTTTTTTTGCAGCTGGCTCGAGGGTGAGGATATTTACAATATAAACCATAAAGGACAAGAAGTACCAAAAAGTCCTCTTATTGGCCAAAAGTACATATATTATACCAGAAATTAAATTTATTGTAACAAAAAATACTTTCATGAACAAAAAAGTACAGTTCATTGTACGAAAGTGTACAATTTATTGTACCAAAAAGTACTTCTATTGTACCCATCAGTACAGTTTATTCTACCAAAAAGGAAAACTTACTGTCCCAAAAAGTAAATTTTTTGTGACAGAAAGTAAAATTATTGTACCAAAAAGTACTTTTATTGTGCCAAAAAGTACAAAAAATGCCTTTATTGTACCAAAAAATACTTTTATTGTACCAAAAAAAAAAAACAATTTTATTGTACCAAAAAGTACTCTAATTGTTTCAAAAAGTACATTTATTGTACCAAAAAGTACAATTTATTGTACGAAAAGAAGATTTATTTTGCCAAAAAGTAATAAAATAGTACAATTTATTGTACCAAAAAGTTCAATTATTTTTTTAAAAAGTACTTTAATTGTGCCAAAAAGTACATTTATTGTACCAAAAATTACTTTCATGAACAAAAAAGTACAGTTCATTGTACGAAAGTGTACAATTTATTGTACCAAAAAGTACTTCTATTGTACCCATCAGTACAGTTTATTCTACCAAAAAGGAAAACTTACTGTCCCAAAAAGTAAATTTTTTGTGACAGAAAGTAAAATTATTGTACCAAAAAGTACTTTTATTGTGCCAAAAAGTACAAAAAATGCCTTTATTGTACCAAAAAATACTTTTATTGTACCAAAAAAAAAAACAATTTTATTGTACCAAAAAGTACTCTAATTGTTTCAAAAAGTACATTTATTGTACCAAAAAGTACAATTTATTGTACGAAAAGAAGATTTATTTTGCCAAAAAGTAATAAAATAGTACAATTTATTGTACCAAAAAGTTCAATTATTTTTTTAAAAAGTACTTTAATTGTGCCAAAAAGTAAATTTATTGTACCAAAAATTACAATTAACAGTACCAATTATTTACCACTTTAACAGCGTTTCAAGACATAAGATTGTTTCAGAAGAAGATACAATTACAATTTATTGTACCAAAAAGATTTTTTTTTGCCAAAAAGTAAATTTAATGTTCGAAAAATATCAGTTTATTGTACCAAAAAGTTCATTTATTGTTCCAAAACGTACTTTAATTGTACAAAAGAGTACATTATTTGTACCAAAACTAAAATCTATTGTACAAAAAATTACAATTTACAGTACCAAAAATTTTTTATTATTCCAAAAAGTACATTCATTGTACCAAGTAGTTTACTTTTATTGTACCAAAAATTACTTTAATTGTTTCAAAAAGGACATTTATTGCACCAAAAAGTAAAATTTATTGTACAAAAAGGGATATTTATTGTACCAAAAAGTAAAATTTTTTGTACCAAAAAGAGGTTTTATTGTACCATAAAGTAAATTTATTGTACAAAAAAGTACAGTTTATTGTACCAAAAAGTAGAATTTACAGTACCAAAAAATAAAAAAATTTTTATTGTACCAAAAAGTACATTCATTGTACCAAGTAGTTTACTTTTATTGTACCAAAAAGTACTTTAATTGTTGTAAAAAGTACATTTATTGTACCAAAATCTACAATTTATTGCACCTAGAAGTACAATTTATTGTACCAAAAAGTAAAATTTTTTGTACCAAAAAGTAAATTTATTCTACGAAAAAGTACAGTATATTGTACCAAGAAGTACAATTTATTGTACCAAAAACTTCATTTATTGTACCAAAAAGTAATTTTTATAGCACCATAAAATTCTTTTATTGTACCAAAAAGTACATTCATTGTACCATGTACAATTTATTGTAGAAAAATTGACATTTACTGTACCAACAAGTAAAATTTATAGTGCCAGAATGTGAATTTATTGTACCAAAAAGAATTTTTTTACCAAAAAGTAAAAATTATACTACCAAAAAATAATTTTATTGCACATACCAAAAAGTACTTTTATTATTATACCAAAGAGTACAATTTATTGTATCAAAAAGTATGATTTATTATACCTAAAAGTACAAAGGACCACAAGGTAAATTTATTGTTCCAAAAAGTACCTTATTTGTACCAAACAGTACAGGTTCTCCAAAAAGTACTTTATTTGTGCCAAAAATTCTTTTTAAATGTACCAACAAAATACTTTTATTAATAACTACAAAAGGGGTTTCTTAGCATTTTGATATTTTTTATTTATTTGCTCGTTTTTAGCAATCGTAGCAAAAGAACAGATTCCGAATACAGTTGAACCTCGACAATCCGCCACGTTCGGGAACGGACGAAAAACACTGTTGAAAGAGGTTACATAAGCACTAGAAAATTTAATGATATTTTATTATTTTTAACAACAACGCATGAATTTTTTTCTGTAACATACATACGAATACAGATATCGTATTATTTTTTTGTAAAATATACACATGCACAACCGATCATTGAATTACTTTCAAAACCATATTTCAAAATGCTGTCCTTACTAAAGGAGTTATAAAACCAACACACAGCATGCCGGTTAAGAGATGTACCCGGTTAATAGAGGTCCAACTGTACTTGAAATTTATTTATCTTGTTATTTCCCTTCCGCGACTGAGGATTTTATTCCTAGGAAAAATTAATTCTAAGGGAACTGATTTCTCTTGAGCTGAATATTTCCTTGACACTGGCAATACGAATCAAAAATCAGAGCAGATATGTATGTACTGTCTTGTGATGGGATGGACGATGATGGATGATAATAACTCATGTGGTTAGTAATTTTGTTGCAAAATTAATTTCGTTTCAGTTAAGACGAGTGATAACACCTTTGCATACATACAAGTGTGTAAGTGTAAGTAATAGCACAGTACATATATCATGTATGCTTTTAAATTTGAATAAATAGCTGCTACACACATACATTAATTGTTAATATTGTAAATATTTTCTTAGTTATTTTGTATATTTATAAGTATATTTTGTAAGTTTTTTTTCTGTGTGTTTTGTTTTGCAATTTATTTTAGTAGTTTGTATTTTCTTGTTCTTCTTTTGTCATTTAATGCTACATTTTACATTAAACGTTTTGTGTTTTGTAATTCTTTAATATATATATATTCTATTAAATCCCATTGAACTGGGTTATTTTGTTATAAATCATTTATAGTTTTATGTTAACTCTAAATTTCACATCACAAGTTTGAAATTGTATGAAGCTTTTTTTTATTGTTTATTAAAAATAAACGGTTTTAGTTTTTAAATGAAAAAAAAAATTATTATTAAACAAAAACGCACATACATAGAGAGCAAATAAAAATGAAATATTGGATTTACAGGGTTCTATTTTTTTGGTTTTTCACATTAAGTCTTATTATTTGTTTTTATTTTCAATACTGTAATGTAAATGTTTGAAAATAGTTTATAACTGAAAAGTGAACATTAGTTAAATAGGATTAATTTGTTATTTCTCCTATCATATATATTTGCCAGTATAAATTGTGTGGAATACGTGTTTTCTTATAATTAGGAACAAATGTAGGTGTTGTGTTAACGAACAAAAAAAAACTTAAATAGGCTTTGGTGTTCAGTCTGTATGCCCTTAAAAGGAAAGAATTATTTTAATTTAAATTTGTCCTAGCTGTGTGCCTCTTTAAGCTTTTAAATTAGCTTTTCAGATGAAATGTTCGGAAAACAACAATTTATTTTGGAAACTTACGTAAACAATTATAGGTGTTTGTTTTTTTGAAAGTCGTATTATTTCGAAACAGTAAATATTTCTATTATCGCAAAACTGCAAATATTTAAGCTTTTAAGTGTCGTGGGCAGTTGACGGCAAAAAAAGTTATGCAGGTTAAAACAAAAAATTTCTAATATGTTCATTGATTTGAAATAAAAATTTAAATTTGTAGCGAGTTCGTGCACGTTTCGTTACTGTCATCACACAAATTTTCCTCTTCCTCTAAAAAGTCTTATCGAATATTAATCATATTTTCAGCGATGGCAATACACTCTAACTTTTGGGATCGTCTAATCGTCTATTACTGGCATTTTACTGAATTTATTGCATTTTAATAAAATGTAATTGATATGTTTGTTAAATTTTAAAGTATGAATAACGAATAAATGACATAAGTTTAATTGTTTTTTTTAACTTTTTTTTGTAAGTTATTGTTTTGGTGTTAAGTTAACTTATGCACAGCAATTGTTTTGCATCTTTTCTTTTTCAAACTTAAAAAAACAAAACTGCAAACGGCATGATATTTTAAAAAAAAAACTAAAATATTATGTATAACATTTCTTATTTTTGGCAAATGTCTATAAATATGTTATTTTTACAGTGGCTATAGTTATGACCTCTATATCCCGCCCCAAATTCTCGTAAAAATATTTGAAAAACTCAACCCAAGAAATCAATCTGTATAAAAAGTTATTTTATATTTTAAATTTATAGTGAAATAATATTTATTTTATTTCTAGACATATAAAGTTTGAAAAAAAACTACACTCATGTCCCTTCGAAATTTTATTATGAAACCTCATAAATTTGTGAGAAATGTATGAATTTGAAATCCTGATATATTCTAAAGCCCGCTTAACACTGGCAGACAAGTCTGTGAGTTATAATGTCTGCCCAGACTTATCCCCCAGTTTAGGGCTATGAATTCGGTCTGCGCAGACTTGTCTGTAAAAAAACAAAACGATTTTGATTTGCATGGCATGTCTGATTATGTAAGGACAGGTTCGACAGACTTTTTTTTGTGTTAAAGAAAATTTTTAATATAAAAATAGGAAAAATTGTTATTGTGATGAAAATATACGAAATAAAGTCAAACAAAGAAATCTTTTTAGAAATTAACTTTAAAAAAAATATTGTGCTAAATAAAATACAACCATTAGACACGGTCCACTACACCCTTCATGTTGACTGCTGGTGAAAAATGAAAGTTCGATAGATATGTCTGTAATGTAATGAGGAAGACAGATGTTTACACGGATTTTTTGTCTCCTAGACAAGTCTGACAGTGTAAAGTGCCCTTTACATTTTTAAGTTAAATACGCTTTAACATTTTATTGACAATTTTAATAATTGAACAAATACATGGTGGACTAGAAGTTCGTTTATGTTTAAATCGGGTAGCAATTTAAGAGCACAGAAATGAACATGAGGAGTTACGAAATGCAAAAGCAAGCAATGCGAATTCAGTGTCATGACGTCATTCAGCGGAGCACAACGTGCGTTCTGCTTACGCGAGTACTATCAAAACAACGAAAATTTTGCGCTCATTACAACTTACGGCATAGAAATGAAGCTCCATCAAAATAGAGATATTTACGGGTCCCAAGCTTCTGTCCATGTCATCTTGTTATTGGAAATATGAGCGGTATATTACCAGGCTAACGATTTTTTTTGCTCCAGCGCTACAAAATTTCAATGGTTTAAATCGAGTGAACGGCAGCCCAATACAGCAACAATATAAGTTTGTGTTGGTAAGTCGCTCTCTTTCCACTCTCACTGTAGTGATGGAAATTGTAATATAGTTTTTTCATAACTATGAACAAAATTATAATATGTATATAAATCCAGGAAATAATTGATAAATATTATTGCCGTTCGTGTGGTAAATTAACATATTAGAATTCAGTTTTACCAATGCAAATGCATTTCTTTTGTTGTCGTGGTAATAACAAGCGTCGACACAACCTCATCGGATGAATGCTCAAACGAGACAGAATGCATTTGTTTGTTTTCGTTCAATGATTGCGAGAATACATGTGTGGCTCTCTCGCTCATGTGGCCCATGGGCTACCTCTCGCGGTTGATTGTTTTAATCGCAAATAACAGAAGATTGTTTTTTCCCGTTGTCCGAAAATAAAAGTTTTTACTGACACTGACCAAAGAGTCAGAGAAAAACGGTCTGCGCTTAAGAAACAAACAGTTTTGTTGGTTCCTTTTGCTCTGACTGTTTTATGGTGTGAAATAAAGCAAATTTGTAATGAAGTACATTGCCACTTGCCTTTGTCAAATGGGTGTTTACCAGATGGTACAATAAATTGTCCTTTTTGGTAAAATTAAAGTACTTCTTGGTACACTAAAATGTAATTTTTGGTACAATAAATTGTTTTTTTTTTCGGTACAATAAAGTGCACTTTAAGGTACAATATAGCGTACTATTTTTAGTACAATGAAGTGTAGTTTTTGAGACAATTAAAGTACTTTTTGGTACAATAGACTGTACTTTTTGGTACAATAAACTGTCCTATTTGGTACATTAAATTCAATTTTTTGGTACAATTAGTGTATATTTGGTACAATAAGTGTACTTTGTGGTACAATAAATTGTACTTTTTGGTATAATAAAGTACCTTTTGGTATTATAAAAAGTACTATTTAGTAAAATAAATTACCTTTTGGTACAATAAATTGTTCTTTTCGATAAAATAAAGTGTACTTTATGGTACAGTATATTGTACTTTTTGGTACAACAAATTGTACTTTTTAGTACCATAAACTGTAGGGCGATTCATCGTTGAATTTTTAAGTAATAGTGAATTGCCCACAATACAAATTAAAATAAAGATCGTTTGCGTTAACCCTTTCAGCGGTTTTCTCATCGCATCTCTCTTTATACGTTGTTCATTAAAAGAGCGTCAGACGAATAGCTAAACTGAGAGCACTCAACAAAAACTAAAAGAAACGAAGTCTGCTACTCAGAGAGAGAGAGAGAGAGAGGGAGAAATGATAGAGCGTGTGTGCATGATTATATCACAACGAAATTTTCGTGCTGTATAAAAAGGTCTCAAACTCTTTCTCGACTGAAATTAGACGTCAGTTTGATGAATAGGCTCAAACGAATTCTAACTTGTTCGATGTTCGAAGTGGAGATATGTTACTTATTTTCTTGAAAATGTACTAAAAATACTACTACAATTTAATGTTGAAATGTGAAATATGTTAAGTTTTTGCGATTTATGCACCTAGCTAAACAAAAAATGAAGTATTTTCTTTTAAACCTCTTTATGATAATACAACATAATAAATACTATATTGGGGAGTCAAAGGGTGCCAGGATTCGAAAAAAATTTATGTCCTGGAATTGTCTTCAGACAAACTTCAAAACTGGGGGAGATAGCATAAACTTTTTTTTCGCCATATAGAGCGACCCTATCTAATATACATGCTCGAGTTTTTTCGAATCATCGTGAGGTCTTTGTCGTCCCTGTGGTAAAATATACACATATATATAGCAGAAATAGTAGCTGTATTATTAGGTTGTATTACCTGTAAAAATTTAAAAAATCGAATGCCATTTTAGCTGATTATATGCACGTTACTATAGAGGAGGTGAATTTTTATGGGTGCTGTTGGAAAATATAGACGAAATACTAAACAAATATCCTGTCAAATTGTGCTCTTAGCAAATCAAACTAATTGGATCAAAATGTTCACATTATCAGACAAAATTTCACATTGCCGGGATTTAGATTGACAAAGGGAATACTACATACATTAAAAGTGTTTTGAAATAATGTTTTCTCGTTAGTTTAGTTGAATCATAAAGACACAATTTTAAGGTAGAACACGCAGAAATTTAATGACTTTTACCTTTTTTGAGAGCCCAAAACAATTTTATTTTAGGAAGAAAACTTTATGTAAATGTGTAATTCTTTTAAAGGTTTGTTTTTTTTACTAATTATACGTTGCTAGTGTCAAGCTGCTATCTTATTTTTGTTAAATATTGCTTGACAAGTCCCTTGGAAAGACTCAAACCGCAACAGGTGTATTACAAATTGCTTAAACCCCTGGTAAGCGGCCTTCGCTGTAAAATAAAAAAAAATAACATCTCAGTAATAAAGACTCCCCCGTGACAATTCTGGAAAGAGAGAGAGAGTGATCGAAATTGGAACTAAACTTCCGAATAGACCATCTACAACGTAGAGCCGTCCAACATTTAAGATGCATTCTTTTTTTAAAGTGGCATAAAATTTTCTTTCGGGTCACTATAAAGATTTTGAAATATCCAATTCTATTTTAAAAGATTTATTTAAAATTCAAAACATCAAGCTCTAAATGAATCAACCTTTTTTCGAGCCGCAATATTAAATGCTACTTTGAACAACGTGCCCAAAATAAAAACAACACCAAAATATTGTGTAGCAATATGTGTAAATCTTTACAAACCAAACCGTCACCTAAATAAACGAAACTTCTTCCTCCCTTCCTTACTGTTCCAACAAAAAAATCAAATGAAAAAAGTATTAAATAATTTGTGTTTAAATCAAGATATTTATTTCAAAAGGTATACAAAATACAAAAAAGATATTTGTTTGCATATAATTGATCATTTCTAAACAAAATTAAAGAAGGTAATGTTGTGTTATAGTATATGAACTCATCAAACAAAAGAAAATGATGATGAAAAGAAATACAAATTCCTGATAATCTTAATAAAACAATAATGTTAAATGTACAATGAATTTATCCGTTCACAATATACAGACAACGTATTATTCGCATGTAACTGAGTTTTGCATTATGTATTTGAAAAATATAATTCTCAATATAATATGAAGTTATAGTTGAAATACAATGGTTACAATTTGATATTGGCTATATAAAATAAAATATTATAAAATAAGTAATAAAAAAATTGTTACAATTTTTTCAGTTAATGTTGTTTGTTTTATATCTCAGAATTCTTTTTTTTTTGTATTGTATTGTAATAAATAAACAATTCCCTATTAAATTTGTAGATACACACATATTTAAACATCCGAGACTAGCACATACATAATTTAGCACATGCAGCGACGTTTGTTTGTTTACGGCTTAAAATTTACAAAAAAAATATTTAATTAATAAATATTAGTTAAGTATTGTATATATAGATATATATATATTAAATACAAATCAAATTTCAAAATCTCTTACAATGAAATAAGTGATAATATTGTTTTTACATTTTTTTTTTCATTTTCTTCATTTGTTTGTGTTTTTTCAACAACGGTTTTTTTTTTGAACCCATTGGGTTTAGATTACAACTGTAACACTTGAAACGTACTTCTTCTCTTAGTTGTCTGCGTTAAAAATTGTTATTGATAGTACAGTGATTAACTTTTTTTTCTAATCAACCAAATTGTAATAGAATTCACAACCAAATTGATTAGTCATGTCTATATCAATTAATATTTGCCAATGTTTATTTTTATTGTGATTATTGAATTTGATACAATTTATTTATATAGAGTTTAATAACAACACAAAATAACACAAAATTAAGTACGGATGTGATGGTCATTGATCGTTTGGTTGCTTGTTATTTTTGTTGTTGTTTTTTTTTTAAGCAAGAAGTACGCTAAGCGGTTAAACAGCCGGTACATATATGTGTAGTTTTGTAGTAAATACTTAACATTTACCGGTTTATTAAGCTTGAGCTTGAAGGTACTTAACGATTTTTTAAGATATACACATTTAATTTTTTTTTATAATAATAAGATAAAACAATAGAATTAACGAAATATTTTGTATTTATTTATGTCCAAGTTAACGGATACTTTAACAGCAACAACGAAATTTTAAACGGAAACGCTAATAGCATCTAAACGCATCTCTGTGCCAAATCGCCGTATAAATAATTATAGTGACAGCTTTTCGGTTTTATTTGAGTATTTAGAGTTTAATTTTAAAACGAAGTTAAAAAAGCAGTGCATCTGTATTTATATATGTATATATTTTATATTGTTGTGTTTTATAAAAACTAAGCTTAGCAAATCAAATACTTTTGACCAATTTATAAATAAATGACGCCAATGAGGAAGCAGAGGTTGCGTTATTGTGGTCAAGTTTTTCATATAAATTGTTCTCTCCAATAACACTGTTATGCAAAAAAAAAAAAAAATATTTTTAATTTTTCTGGGTATCTGAATTGTGATTGCTATGGTTATTAAAATCATGATTTCAAATATGTTTTCAGATTTTTTTTCATCAGGCACAGTTTTTTAGTTTTTTGGATTTAAATTTTTTCAGAATTCTTCATGTTGCTTAAAAATACATTTTGCATAAATGTAATGAAAACTCTATTTGATCCAACAAAATCTTTTCTAAATACAATAACCGATACTAGTAGAGCTTAAAACATGAAAAATTAAAACAACAAATATGTATTTTCTATTAGTTAAGAAAGTTTTTTTTTTATTTTACGCTGAATATCCTTGCAGTCTCCTAAAATGTTCCAGGAGCAGTCAGCGAATATTTTTCTGGGTATCTGAATTGTGATTGCTAGTAGTAAATGATCATGATTTCAAATATGTTTTCAGATTTTTTTATCAGGCACAGTTTTTTAGTTATTTGGATTTAAATTTGTTCAGCATTCTTCATGTTGCATTAAAATGCATTTTGCATAAATGTAATGAAAACTTTATTTGATCCAACAAAATCTTTTCTAAATACATTAACCAATACTAGTAGAGCTTAAAACATGAAAAATAAGAACAAATATTTATTTTCTATTAGTTAACAAAGTTTTTTTTTTTATTTTATGCTGAATATCCTTGCCGTCTCCTAAAATGTTCCAGGAGCAGTCAGCGAATATAGTAGGCATATATTTTCCTTCGTAACGCTTTTCTAAATTTAGAATGTCTTTGTGGAACCTTTCACCATATTCATCGGACACGTCGCTGCAGCATTTAAAAAAGAAATCCAAATAGAGGGCAAAAATGCACTTTCAAGGACATGTGGCATCCTAATTTTACGTAGAATATTAAAAAGAGAATATGGTGATTATAAAATGGAATTGGGCTATAATTGCTGACGAAAAGGCATGTTGCTGATGTTGCCACCTGTTTCTACTAAATTTTTTAAACAATCGCCTCCAATGGAAAAAAAACTTATTTGTAAATAGCCAAAAAACTATGCCTGATAGCAAAATTCGGATTACGTATTTGAGTTTCCCATGTCAACAACTCTAAGAAACACAAGAAAAAAAAATCTTGTCGAACAGTGTTATTGGAGGTCGGTTATACATTTTACCCCTCTAAGAGACACCATGGGAGCGGCAGGAGGTGTTTTAATAAAAAATATATTAGAAATAAAAATAAATTGTTTTGGGACCACCTTAAGGGTTGAAGATAGAGGATATATATCGCACCTGTTCGACAAAATGAAAACAACACAAAAATTCTAAATTTTAATCGCAATATAAAAAAGAGAAAAAACCACACCACATAAAGTGGTCATCTCTACATAAAGTAAAAATGGTTCATTGTTTAGTATCCTCTTCTGTAAAAATAAAACGTTTGTGTTTTCAGAATAACTTCTCTAGACTCAACCAAAGAGTTACTTAACAACTTAATTTCCCTTTACACCCCATGAATGAGGTATGGGATAGCTTCTCGCGTTGTTGTGAATTAACACGCTTTCTATTTTTAGATTCACAACTAACGGCATCTACTTGTTTATCGACGAATGCAAACGTCACTGTTTGAGAAGCTCTTACTAGACACGCCGATTGACTCGACACTAATACTGCGAAGTTGCTGTCGACAACATTCGAGGGGAGCCGACAGTGAAAGAAAAATTTTTATTTTTTTTTTTAAGAAGACTGGAGCCAGGAGTTGAACCTGTGATCTCCCGCATGGTAGTCGCGTGTTCTAACCACTATGCCACGGCCGGTCCCACCAAAGAGTTACACTTCTAGTTTTTTTTAATTTTTGAGTTATCTCTCTTTTGTCGAACAGGTGCGATATGTTCTTAAAAACTTTTTAACTTCTCTAGGGGCACCTTTAGGGTAGTTAGGAGCAAATTTTATAAAAATTTGATTTTTGTGTGGGAGCCAACTTAGGTAGTATGTATGTTAGTGGGGTCGGTGCGACTACGTGGCAGTTGCAGGGCTTGTTGTGGATTTTTTCCCTTTCCCCACCACCTTCGTTTCCATGAAAAATATCAGTTTAAAAATAGAAATAAAGTGTGAAACAAAATAATTCATAGCAGTAAAGTTAAATAAATATAATCACGAAATTAAAAGAAAATTATATCCATTTTTTTAAAGTGAAAAAAGTAAAGCAAAATACATTTTGTGATATTCAAACAAGTGTTCTCAACAGAGCACCAAACACTGCCTCTATAAAAATTATGTTTTTTTTAAACTAATTTCAACCGTTGACAGCGATGCATAGTAATATTTCATTGCTCGTCAGGTAAGTGACAAAAATTTGAAACACAAAAAATTAATTATACATTACATATTATCTTTTATCCGAAACCAGAAATTAGCTCAATTCACCACTTAAAGAAACCATCAACGTACGAAAAAAATGCTGACGCTATGTATATTAAAAGAAATGTTCATTCTTATTCTTTAAGGAAATATTACAACAGTTCAGTAGGTAATATTATTTGATCACAATTCTTCATTTGATTTTCATGATCAATTAATGTTTTCATTTAATGAAACCAAAATTTATCCTCGACGAATTCAAAATTAAAAACAAAACAAATAAAACCGAAACACATATCATTTTAAGTGACGTCATCACTTTGACATACGTAAATACTATTATAATTTTTTTTTATTTATTTGATTAGTGGTTATACAATAAAAAAAAAGTTAACAATAAAAAGTGATTAAAATACAGATGCGACTACATTTCAATAAGCACAAAGATATTGAGAGAGACAGAGAGAAGTACAAAAATAACTAATATGGGTAACAGAACAGAAACATCATCACCAGTTTAATTAGTCCGATTGATTTATAGCATCAAACTATTGATTTTGCTTTTGGTATTTATTGAATGGCCCTTGGCACTGAAAAAGCTTTGCTTTTGTTACAATGTACATATATATAAGTAGGTATATATATATATATGTGTGTCGCAGATAATGTGTTGTATACGTTAAAAAGAAATATCATCATTGCCTTTTTTATATTTTGAAAAGAAAACAAAATCGTTATTGTGTTTATTGTCATTCCATCAATATGATGAAATATTTAAAAGAAAATCTAAATTGGACTTGGAGGTATTGAAATCCATTAGCTAAAAAAAGTAATGTCTAGTTCTGATATATTAACTAACAACTAATGAAAGAAATACATACATTAAATTGGTGACGGCAATTTACATGTTTCTATAACGAAACCGTTCAGAGTTGTAAATAAGAATGTAACTACATATATGTACTTTATATCAAGAAGATATTTGAAATGTCCGCATTTGAGAGGTATAACATATTTCTTTCATAGCGTTGCATATCTATGTAAGTGTTAATGTTCACGTTATCAATTTGCAAGAAAAACAGTCAGTATTGTGATTCAAAGGTTGGATGATGGAGAATTTGATATATAATATCATAATTAATTGCTCACTGCTGATATTGCACAAATATATGCTGAAAATGTCGAAATGCGTTTTTTTTTTATCAAACAAGATTATTACATAATATTGCCCGATAACTTTCATAGAAATAGAAAATTGTAGAAAAATGTCAACAAAAAAATGGATTAAATTAATATTTAACGGCCAGAAAAGTGTATACATAAAGCAAAGGAACATAGCAACAATTTAGACAATGACATTATGTTTGCCATGAAAATGTGTTTTTTTTTTCTATATATAACCGAACACTTGGATCAGTATCCCAATAAATATAGTCTATTATTTTTTATCAGTGCAAATTCATATTCTTCAACATTAAGAAACATCAGGTTTTGAGCCAGTACCTTTTCTTGTATTTAAAAGTGAACATTAATGGATATGCAGGAATCAGTGGGCTGGTGAACTAACATATTATATATATTGCAATGGATTTCAATTTTATAAATGAAAAATAAACTTCCTAATATTTTTTTGTCAAAATATAAACAAACCAAAAAATGATTTCTTGCGCATGTTACTAGTATATATTTATATATATATATCATATATTCGTTAGTTATCCGAACTATTTTTAATTCGAACATATTTGTAAAAATAGAAATTATATTAAAAACAAAAATTAATGTATAAAATAAATAAAACTTCAACTCAATGTTTATAACACATGAAGAAAACTCATGTGAACTTGAGGGTAATATTTCTTATGTTTGTGTGTGTGTTTGTTTCTTTCAATTTTCATAATGTGTATGTGTGTGTGTACAAAATGTACACTTTTTGTTGTAATTAAAATATAATAAAATACATATTTTTTTTTTATATTTACCACACCAAGAAACATAGTTTGACTTCAGATTATCAATTAAATTTCATTTTTCATTGTGTTTTTTGTTTTCTTTTTCTTTGCTGGAGGTTGTAGCTTTTTTTGTTGTTTAGCAAAAATACATACAGTTTATTAATTTTTTTGTTTGTTTGTTTTCTGTTATCATTCAGAATATACATATCAATAGCATATAATATAACATATCATTGTATCGATTTTATAAAAATATATATCAAATTTGACAAATTTCTTTCATCAAAAATTAAAAACAATAGATATTTAGTTAATAAACATATTCGTATAATAGTTATATGTCTGTATTTATATATTTTAAGATGTAATAGTTAACATTCGCATAATAGCGCAATTTAAATTTCTTTAAGAAATATATACTTTTCTTCTTCTGTTATAATTTGCATTACATATTTCTAGGCTTCATTTTTTTCATATTGGGAGGGGTCGAAATAACAGTATCTGTATTAAATATTCCGTATATGCAGTTGTATATAATGTACAAAAAAGTAAATACCCAAATACGTGCATAAATATACATACTGACATATGTATGTATGTATACAGATGTATACTTAATATTTGAGTTGCTAAAAATTATATAAATCTTGTTCTAATTTAAATGTTATTGAGAGAAAGTGTAAGTGTATAAATGTTCAATTTGTAATAACATTTACAATGAAATAACAATAATAATATCGTTTCAAAATAGGTCGGTTGCACCCTTACAAACTAAAACAGAAATTTATTTTTTTAAAAAAAAATGTCATAAATTAAAATTAAAAGCTGATTTACTAAATTTAAAGACACAGTAACACACTTCTTTCATTTTAATTTCAATACAATCTCAACAATTTTGTTTCAATGAAGACAAAACCTATAAAACTAACTAATATTTATATATATATGTATATATAGCGATGAAATAATTCTGTTAACATCTGAAGAAGGCATTTTGAGGACATCGTCTTGATGATAAGGGAGTAGGTTACGGTTATTTTTACTGAAGCAGGTGAAATAAAAATCACAGAAAAACCAACAACATTTAAATTTCTATTAAAATTAAGTTTCTAAAAACTCGTTAAAAATAATTTACTACTATCACTTTCAGTGTGAAATTTCAATATACATACACATATACACTCACACTACATCACACAATTTGCAAACTAGGGAGGTGTTGAGCCCAGTTATCTATCCTTCGCAATGCTTTATTGTTGTGTGTAATGTTTTAATTTCGATTAATTCCTTTTGTTTTTTGTTCATTCTTATATGTACATACATCTTAATGCAATTTCTATGGTTACCTGTCTAATCCAGCTTAATGCCACTATCATCGCCGCAACCACCGCCGCCGCCGCTGCTACCACATGGCCACATGTTTTCGACGATCTCTGTGATATCCAATTCTGTATCATCTAGTTTTTGTGACTTACGTTGCTGTTCTCGTTCACGGTGTTGTTGCGTTATCGATATATTACTAGAATTGTTTAGAGTTGTTGTTGGTGCTGTGGTTGTAACAGAAGCCGCTACATTATCACTCCAAAAACTATTTAATCCAAGGTTCATGTTCGTTGGTTTACCATTGTTGTTGTCCCACAGCAAATCATCATTAATGGAGGAGTTCTACAAAATAAAGAGAAGACAATACCAATTTCATATGTAGTCGGCCGATGCCATAATTGATTATTATGAAAATATAAAGTGATAGTGAACCCGATGTTCTAGAGTTACTGTTTTAGTTTGTATTTCATATAATTAACACTTACCTTTGTTATATCCGTGTTATAGTTTTTCCCACCCAAAATGTTATACAATGGATTGAGATCGAAATCGTAATGATTTAAATGTTGCTGTTGATCACTTCCCGAATTATTTATGAATGACAATGATAGGGCAGCTTGCATGTTGTCAAAGTCATCGAGTGGCGACGAAGCACCAGCACCGGCTGTATTAGCCGCCGCAATAACGGGATCGCTAAAATGATCCGATGATTGCGCTGCATGGTTTTCCATTTGCATATTTAATGCATTGTCATTGTCCAAAGAAAATACTGTAAAATCTTTAGCATTATTTGAATTACTAGACATTGGACACTGTTTGCCATCATCGTTGCTTTGAGATATTAAAGCATTCCACGAATCTACGAATGTATTGTTGGCGACAGAATTGGTAGACTGTGGCAAGGAGGAGCCAAGTCCCTTATACATGGGACATATTGGTCCATATTTATTTCCTAGCGTCACCGTTGATGTGGGCGGTACATCGAATGTTGCTGCGTCGTCATCTAATATAGAGTCCGAGCGCACAAATGTATCTCTATCCCTGAATAGAGACGTGGATGTATGTGGTGGCTCAATGTTAACGCCGCTGGCATTATTAACGCCAGAAGAAGTGTGACCATAGTGACTACTGCTACTATGGGGCTGTTGATTTGCATTATTGAGATGCCAGAACATGTTAGATTTCTCTTGCATCGATGACATTGACATTTTGCCTTTGGTTTTATTGGAATCCTTTAGGTGATTTCCAGCATTGTCAAGGAAATTACTTTTGCCTTTGAACATATAATTGTCAACAGATATATTTAAAGATGGATCCACCATATTGGATTTTTGCGTCATTTTGTTAAAGTCCATCGAGTTTTTATCAAAAAATAGATTAGACTCGTTTGAAGGATGCTGTTGTTGATTAGGATGAGGTGGCGTTGGTACAAACATAAGCTGATTGTGATTTGATGGATAATCTGAAGGGTTTATCATGGGTTGGCACTGTTGCTGCTGATGCTGCTGTTGTTGATGGTGAACATCCCACATGGAATTTGGAGGCTTTTGCATTTTCTGTTTCGGCAGTCTGTATGGATAGTCTCCCACTGATGAGTCTAAATTTGCATTTGTAAAATATGAAGGAGGAGGAGGACCAGGATTATAATAATCTCCTGATATGGTTGAGTTATTGTAGACGTTTTTATGTAATGGACTTCCGGATGGCTTATTAGTATTTGTGCCCTGTAAATTCGGTGGGTTTACAACGGTGGTTATGTTTGTAGGATTATGCACGGAAGATCTTGGTGATAGGATTCCTTGGCCATGTGGTACTCCCCCAATACTTCCGCCACTACTGCTTATAGGTCCCCTTATACTTGGAGGACGTATATTTGGCGGCAACGGCATTCCCATAGTTGGCATACGCACAAACTTTCCACCATAGTTGATTGAACTGAACTGAGGTGGCATGTTATCGTAATTATGTGGCGATTGTTTATGCATGGGTGGGACATTTATAATCGACGACGCAGGGGCATTTATACCTAACAAATGCCCCGGTGGCGGTATAGGACTAGCGTGTAAAGCGTTTACCGAAGCCTGCATGTGCAAAGGGGATGTAGTTGACGAAATATCTCCGACGAAAGCATTTGGTTCCATTATATTGGGACGCATAATACTCATGTTGCCACTATTATCATTGTTGTTGTATTTTCTCATGGGCGATGGCTTCATTTTAACTGGAGAATTGCCGTTATCAGCGGAATTGGCCAGGGATTGGCTCTGCGGTTGCATATGGTGTGGAGGACCAATGGCATTTTGTTGCTGTGTCTGATTTGGTGAGAATTCGTTTTTCATGTTGTCTAGTACCTGTAATGATACACCACTGGCCCCAGATGCAGCAGATGTGTGAGGTCTTGCTATAGTTTTGTCACACGAACCACCAGATCTACGATGTTTGGCTCTATATCGTTGACGTTCCTCTGCAGAATGTGCAAACGTACAGTTTGTACCTCGGGGACAAATCCTGCGTTCGATTAAATCGCGGCATAAACTTATTTTATATTTTCCATTAGCATTAAGGGGTGGCATCGAGTAATCTTGTACTTTGCGGTTGCTTTGGTACTGCGTGAATTTAACCAAACCCAAGATTACATGTCGCACAGCCTCTAGAGCTTTTTCAACGTCTTGCCACGTAGGCGGAGGAGTTTCTGGAAAGGGATCGATGCTAGCCAAATGCTTAAGATGTGGACGTAAACTCGATAGATTTGTTGGATCTCCAGTGCGCTGCAAGGCTAACACCAACTCCTGGACAGATTGGGCGAACGACGAGGGCGTTTGCAATGTATCACAAATGCTCTGCATATGAGACTTATGAGAAGTGTTTCCGTACAACAGCGACGACCATTGATCAGGTGCAATTCTTAAACCAGCCTCTGTTGCAATTTGTACAATTTGAGCATCGTGCTCTCGGCGCAGAGCTTCGTAATTGCGAAATTCCTCTTTTAATTGCATAAGCGAAGAGTCGCCTTCCCTCTTAGATACCTTAAAGCAGCTAGCCCGGTAAAGCAGCTGCACAACATGACCAATGCTAGTTTTTGATGCCGGCAGCATGTTGTCTATCAAACGCTGTACCACATACATGACTAACACTTTTCTCGACAGTGCAGATCCATTCTGTAGTGCTTGTAACACTAGCTTAAGAACTTCCTCTTGCATTGAAGGACCTAAAAATTGACAACCTCGCGAGCGAACTGCAGCCCAGAGACATAAGCTCAATTGTTGGGGATTTTGATGTTGCAATAGGAGTTCAGTAACAGTACGTTCTCCCAGAAATCTGGCCGTCCGCACTGCCCTTATCCGACCTTCCTCCTCCATTAGTTGACAGTTGACTAATGTGACCAATTTACGTAGCATGGGTCTTGTTAACAATGTGCTACCACTATTTGTCACAAATGTCTTGAGATACTGGGCAAGATCTTCGATACATTTCTTGGCAGATTTATAACATTTTAAATCTTCTGGCCTCAAATTACGAACACTGGGCGGCATTTGTTGATCACCTGCTATGGAGTCATTGTCACTGACACTGCCAAATGTCTTACTGCTGTTGTTATTGTTCCTGTTGCTGCCATTGATCTTTGTGATGGAAGTCGCATTGGAGCTAGATGCCGAGTTGCTATGATTATTGCTCCTTCCGTCACCATTGCCATTATCATTGCCATCCCCTGAGTTAAGTAATTGTAGTAAAGCATTGTTTATGGGTAAATTATCAACATCAGTTGATATGGAGGTCTACATATAAAAAAAAGAGAAAAAAAAAGACAGAAAACATTTGAGTTAATAATCTCCGAACGAATATCTCACGATATGTGCAAATGTCATACCTGATCAAATGGACATTGGCGACTGTACACGGTGGCTAGGCATACACGGCATATAGTATGGCCACAGCCTAAACTTATGGGTAAACGTTGATTTGTTGAAAACTTATTCTCACAAATAGGACAGGTATAAAATTCTGTCCATGATGGCGCCTGAAACGGCATTCTACAAAACAGAAGAAAGTTTACAAATGCAGTGTATATTAAATATTTAAAAAGATAGTAAAAAGTAATATACTGATAAGATGTTTTGTACAATTAAATAATATTAAGTATGGTAAGTAAATGTTGATGGGACATCAGTTAAAATAGATCCAAGCTAATTATGATTTAGTATGTTGACTTATTTTATTTCTCAGGTACTATTAATAAATTTATTAAATTTTTATAAAAATTTTAATATTTCGAATTCACAATTTGTGAGAAAAATCAAAGAAAAAATTTGGAATCTTATTTAAAAAAAAAACAAGGTGGGTACTATATGAATGCTTCAATTGCCAAACCGATTTATTCTATTAAACATTAAGCTGATATTATGTTTAAAAACTGTAGCCAAGTTATAAAGTAAAAAAAAACTTTCTATTAAAGTTGAAAAATGCCCTTTTGCTCTAGGGATCTAAAAAGTTGGAAGTACAATACCTTTAAAGTAAGTATCCACATTAGTTCTATATAGACTAATTTTTCGCATACGATAATTAAAGATCCCCATTTAAATTAAACATTGTTTTCCAAATTTAAATTGGTATAATTTCAATACGAATGAAAGTGTAAAATTAGGTGGACATAAGATACATACTCCAGTGTCTTATTGGTCCACATTTCTTTATTTTATCTCACCTAGCTAAATGTAGACCTGAATCTAAATGGAAGAGGACGGATGAAACGGTTTTTATAACCTCTCCCCCATATACATATTATATGTTGCCTAGCAAAGCATTTTTATGCAGTGAATGGCCCTCGATGGAATTTATACAAAGATGTAGTATGTATGTGCTGGCTGTAGCATATGTTGTACATTTTTGCAAAGTAAAAACAATTTTGCAAAAACACTAACAGCTGATTAAAAATAAATAAATGAAATAAGATGCCACTCTGGCTTGGCCAATAAACTTGAATTAAGAGACAAAATAAAATTAAATAAAATAAAGAGAAACATATCGACCTATAAATTTTTAAAACAAATGACATTGGAAATAAGAAAATACTATACACATATTGGTAAACTTTTTAAATTCAGCAACAAGATCTTTTCTACACATCAATACGTATTCTCTCTCTTTGTTTTACTTAAATTCTGCATTTCAGTAACGTAAGCAATTTACGTCGCAGCAGCAACACATAAACAAAACGTTAGCATCGGACGTTAATAAATGACATTTTTTGTTTTTCATATTTTTTTTGTCCAATATGTACATAACAATAAGAGAGCAACAAGCATTGGGGCATTGGTGGTGGCGTAGCGTCGAAAACGCAAAAAAAAACAGTACACAAAGCCACAAAGAGAATATGAAAAGCCCAGCTGATTAGTCAAAGGGGAAAAGCCAACAACAATATAGAAAGAAATACAATTATAGATATTCAAAATCTCATGATTTCATTTGTTACTCGAGCAGTATTTATTTTTCAGAGGTAAATCATCAATTAAAATGCGAGTAAAGTTAAAAAAACGAACGAACATAAGCAAAGATATATCGCACCGAACGCAAGAAGACACAACTGTTTTTGAGGGGTATCGACAAAAAGAAAATAATACAATTTAAGAATATGCGTAGGCACTATATAAAAATATTTGTACGATTTCTTTGTGATAGCGGTGCGGGAGGTGTCAACCGAGCGAAATGCAAAAGGCAGACGACACAAACAGCAACTGACGATTAACATCATCATCATCACCATCGGCTCGGATTGTCATCACTATTAGTATCTAGTAGCAGCAGCACAAAATCATTACCATGATCATTATTATTATGATACAATCACGATACTAATAAAATTGCCAGCAAACAAAGTTTGTATGACAAAAAAAAATCAACGTCAGCAGCGCTGCGTTACGTTGCGTTGCATTAATTTTTCAATTTCACAAGTTAATAATATGGCTAACAGATGTAGATTTTCATGTCAATTTACTTGTAGAACATTCAGTAATCCGGTTTATAAAAGATTTTCACAAATTTCTATAAAATAAATAAAGCTACGTTGCAGTTATTTTTCGAATCTTTCATTATTTTCATTGGTTTTAAAACCCCAAAATGTTACGTTTCACTTTTGCTTTCCTTTTTTTTCATCGTCGTCGTCGTCGTCTTTGTCTGTTCGTCACCAAAGTGAAGAAAAAATTTTTACACACCTTCAAAATGAACATATTACTCTTTTCTTCCGAATTCTTTTTAGCAAACAGATCGTTTATTATCTCGTTTCACTTTATAACCAATTTTAGATCTTTCAAATTCGTTACTTCACAAAAATATTCACTAAAATAAATTAAAATTGCAAATGAAAGAATCCCGTCTCAATTATGTATTTTTTCGAGAAACTATGAAAAGTCAGAAATGTCTTCTAGTACGTGATTTTTAGTGTTGCCACACTTGCGATAAAAGTCGAAAAAAGTAAATGTCACGAGATACAATGATGTCAACGTTTTATTTTTTGAGAAAGGTATACAAATACCATGCTACACAGAAAGAAAAACTTGTGTTTTCAGTGGTAAAATTACGAAAATATCGGTTGAACTAAATGCTTTGTTATCATGTTTGCAGCTGGCGACAAAACAACTTAGTTTACTATGACACACGAGTTAAAAAAGGCATACCCATTACAAGCTATTTAGGGTTCTGGGAAACTTTAAAAAGTGCAAACGAAGCTGAAAAAAGTGATGTACAAGCAGTGAAGTGAATTAAAAAAAAAGGCTGAAGTGCAGAATATGGGGCGGGAGCCCGATTACAAAAAAAAATATGCCATTGTCTTCGTCTTCGTCCCCAAACATCCGAATGATAGGTCAAAGTTGGCGTTCAGGCCCATGGGGCCTGCAGGGGCCAAAAAATGGGCCCCTCTCGGTTCTATGATGACCCCCAAGTGCGGGTACTCAAATTAAAGATATTTTCGAGACAAATCCAACGGGTCTCCTGGACCGAGTTAGAGCCAAATTTCCGGGATATACAAAAAAAATTATTTTTAAAAAAATCGCGCGAATAATAATTATAACTCACAACAAAAATACAAAAACAACATTAAAATCCCAAAAAAAATCCAAAATATAATTATTAAAATTACCAAATTACCATTACGAAAATTATTAAAATACACTTAAAAAAATCCGAAAAAGATTTTTAAAAAACACGAATGAAAATATATTTTTCAAAAACATACGTTTTCTAAAATCGTAATTTCTTAAACTATTTATAACGAAAAAAAACAGTTTTGACGCATATAACAAAAAAAATTGCTTGGTTGATACCGGTGTAATATTACCTTTAATTTTATTTATTCAAAAGACCCCTATATTGGGCTTCCCTATGGCCATATTGGCGGCTGCGCCTTGGATTTCTGTGGCTGAACTGCAGGAGATGGCATCCTCACTTTCCAGGCAGACCTCGCCCGGTAATGTGCAATTCAGTCTATTCTCCAATAGAACAATCGCCCATGTCCTGACAATCATGCGATTGTCAAATCACGTGCGATTTGTGAATCGCCAATAAATTTTCCACCTGACCTACAGTTCACTCGTTTTTGAACATATGTTTTGTGGGTCAAAAACACATGAATGTGTGTCAGCACACATTTTTTGAAGATTTGCAAGTCAGCTGTAAACTATTAAATCGCCATCTTTTAAAAAAAGAAGAAGAGCAATTGCATCAAAAATATTACGAAAAAAAAATTGATGAAATATAAAGAAAACATGTTAAATTGTATAGGTGCAACGTTTTTTTGTATTTTTTAAATAAATTCTAGGCTAAAAACGTGAGTTCACCAGGTTGGATTCATGTGATTGACAATCACCAAATATTATGCTATTGCGATCTCTGTGACACCAATTTCGCGATTTGAAATCACAATCACAAATTTCATCAAAATGCGATTGTCAGACATGGACGAATATGTATTCTCACTTTTCTGTTAAACAAATATTTTTTTGCCAACTCTTTCTGTTTTGCTGATTAGAACATTCTCAAACATTAGTTTCTTCTTATTTGTGCCTTCACTTCTGAAATTAAATATTTTTTTTATTAAAAAATTTCTCTCGCATTAACTCTTTTTATATCCCTCTCATTTATAAAAACTTATACCCTTTTCATACCGTATATTAAAACTTCAATGTCTCTTGAAAAACCGCATTTCATTGAATAGATTGAATTGTCGTCCACTTTTTGGAGTAGGTATAAAATGAGTTAATTTAGTTTAAACTCATAATGAGTTAATAAAATTATACCGCTGGAAAGCTATTTAGATAAGCTTTCTAACGGTTTATTTATTTCTCGATCCGTCTTCATAAATCGAATCAACTTTTTAACTTCAAAGTCGTTTTTCTCCAAAACTTATTTTCTGAGCATAGGTCCCTTTTAACTTACCGGGTCACATATATATATATAATAATGTTCTAACTTGTAAAGCGATATCTTCTAAGCCATGGCCTATCGCCGAACTTTATTACTTCATTTACTTCACCTTTAAAAAAATACAAAGATATGAACCGATTAGCCAGCAGTTTGAATAAGTGGTTCAACAATCTTTAATATATTTCAACAACTTCCAACATGAAGGAACGACATTTAAGATACTATGTCCCAGTAGGAAGTATCGTCGTACACGACTTTGTCGTCAACGCTGTCCTCAAGACAAAATTGAACTTGTCGTCAAAACATTCAGGTGGACGACAAGCTGATCTACAAAATACTAATGTTGTAGTGCCTCAAACATAAAATAAATAAACGACATAAAATTTAAGAGACGAAAGTAGAAGTAAAAAATGTTCAGTTTGTTGGAAACAGTAGTGCGTGAAGGTTCATGTATCGCACGTTTTCAATAAAACTACTTCAATTTGTTATTTTAAATTAATAAGCACTGGTAACGACAATTTGACCGACATTGTCTGTCATTAGGTCGTGCATGATTGTGTTGGCGACATGTCGCTTATTTAGACATCAACGTCAATTTGACCGACATTGTCGCTCATCAGGTCGTGCATGACAAAGCGGACACTTGCATGAAAATTTCGTCGACGATTTGTATGGACGTCCCCCACATGTCATCAACGATTTACTATGGTCATGTACCTATCCTTGAGGATGTATTGCAGACACTTCCTACTGGGGTATTATACACCTCGTCAGATACCATCAGATATACTTACAAGTCGGACCAGTAATAAGTAAATCTCAGCATGTTTTGTTTATAAATAAAAATGTTTATTTTAGAAATAGACAACATTTATCATAAAAAATCAAATAGTACAAATATTCAACATTTTCTTAAATATGTATTATTACTTCGTTCGATTTTCTTTTTTAAAAAAAGGTATTTACATATACATCATCTAAACATTGTAGGCCCGTTGGGATTGGTTTTTCAAAAGGGGAGATAATGTAAAACTAATGACTAAATAATGGCTTTATATAAAATTAGAAAAAAAAAACAATCTCCAACTTGCATAAACTTAAAATACGGGAAAAATATAGCATAATTCATGGTAATCGATGTTAAAGGGAAACATTAAAAAACAAAATCCATTTTCAAATGCAAAAGGTCTTTCTTCACATTGCCATTGAAATGAGATTTCTTGCGACAAAGCAGTAAATATTTTATAACAAAAAATTGTACATGTAAAGAAATCTTAGCACGGGAATACGATAGCATTGTGAACTTGACTTAATGCATACCTATACACTACTCTATGAATTTGATTCTTTTTTTTTAAATAATTTTGTTTGAACATATATGTAAAATCTATTTATTTTTTTATTTTTGTTTAATTATATTAACAAAAGTGTATAAAAAAAAACCTAACGGGAAGCGTCCGTCCATTGTGTGTCTTCCACGAACGTTATATGCAGGAGTTAACAATAATTGTTCTTCAAAATTTTAATGAAAATGGACTTGACATTAAAAGTCGTGTTTAAATATATATTAATATTTGTTGGTTTTTTGGCTTCTTAAATATATACATACATATCATGTATAATTGCAAATCATTGTACGTTATATATTTACTTGAAGGACTTGTGCTATTATACAGGAATCATCTCGTTTATGACATCAAAACCTTTCTATGTTGGTAGAACAGAATTATTATTTTGGCCCGTTTTTAGGTTCAGCTCCGTAATTCGAACCTTTGCTAATCTTTGACATATTGATGGCTTTGACCATAAAGATGTAGACTGTAACAAAAACAAAAACGTATATTAAAGCAATTACAAAATAAGCAGACTGAAAAATATCTATGATTTAAATATTAAATATTTTGTACTTACATGTTAATAAAACGCCAATAGCAATAGAGAAACCTATCCAATTTTGTAAAATCAATGATGATATTAAATAGTACGTAACAAGTGAAACTGAAAATACGGCCCAGGCTACAAAATTTAAGAGACAACATAATCGAGGAGCATATGCTTTCCATGCTGTCTCCTTGAATCCAGATGTTTTGAAGAAACTTCCAGTAGTATGGAAACTATCGACTATTCTGTCCTTTTCAACAAAAAGATTTTGTAACCAAGCAGCTGCTTTCTCTTCATCTTCGGGCACCACATCTAAAGGAATACGTCTTACAAACATAAATGCTTGAACGGGCTTGCCATTCAAAAGGGTTGATATTGTTGGTGGATTCTAAAATGGAAAGTGCATTATTATTAATGTGTGAGGAATTTTGAAGTCAAGTTTCGTAAATTGTATAAATAAGTCTTACATGAATAAATATGAAACACTTACCACAGCGTCCTTTTCAAATACCAAATTAATGTCATAAATTGCTGGACAACGACCACGCAAACTGCTCAGACTAGCAGTAAATCCTTTTGTACGAGGTATTAAATGATGTTTTAGTACGGTCATGCCACGTTCTTCAGCAAATTTAACAGACGCTTCATGTTTTTTCTCTGTGAAACGTGTGCCTTCAGCATTTAGCAGTAGCCACGTAGGATCGGGATACGAGAATACTTCTTTCAATTGGCGCGAAATAATTTCCTTATCTTTATCGAATGAACGTTCCAGGAAGACAAATTCTGCAAATTTCCAGGCCCAACCGATGACGGGAACATATGCGATAACTTTTTTGGCATACGCTTTGCAGTTGCCCAAAACACGAACTTTTTCCGTAAACATCCATCCGGCCAACCAGTCGATTTCGTATGTGTGATTCATCATGAGCAACACATGCTCATTACCGGCGTAGTTCTTTTCATCATCGGCATCCATATAGACGCGAATTTTACTGTTAGACCACCAATCGGCAACAAAAAGTAGTTCTGTAAAGAAGAAAAAAAAAATATGACAATTACAATGCATGGGCAAATGTTACTTTTTAAGTGATACATAAAAACATAGCTATATACCTATATACATGTTAAAATGTATACACAAGACTCAGTGTAAAATCACAGACAAACTTTTATGGTTTAAATTTAAAATGTACTCAAATATTTACATATTATTGTGGCAATCAAATATTCATTGATGTAAGAAACTGTTTTAAATTAGTAAATGATGTGTTTAATTGCCTTATCACCCTAACCTACTATTACACGTTTATCACAGGTTTTGTTTTTTAATTTGCGTTATTTTTTACTCAATCGTCAAACTTCTATTGCCAGAATTTAAATTTGGGAACGAACAAATGAAAATCAGAAATTCAACTTCTATTTACATTTCAGAAAGCACCAATTTTAGAAATTCCAATTGAAATTCAGGATATACAAATTCAGAAATTCTACGTGAAATGCAGAAAATTCTGTGATAACCTACGATGTAAATTGTAAGTGTTTGACATCCAAAACCTGTTCCTGTTAAATAAATAAATAAATAAATAAATAAATAAATAAATAAATAAATAAATAAATAAATAAATAAATAAATAAATAAATAAATAAATAAATAAATAAATAAATAAATAAATAAATAAATAAATAAATAAATAAATAAATAAATAAATAAATAAATAAATAAATAAATAAATAAATAAATAAATAAATAAATAAATAAATAAATAAATAAATAAATAAATAAATAAATAAATAAATAAATAAATAAATAAATAAATAAATAAATAAATAAATAAATAAATAAATAAATAAATAAATAAATAAATAAATAAATAAATAAATAACTAATAAATAAGCTGAAATAATGCTTATGGCAAATCTGTTGGTTGCGAAACCAAAGTCTGCTGACGAGTATTCGTGACCGAATCCGAAACAGCTGTACAGACTGCCTGGCATTATGAGAATATCATTCTGCTATAAACTTCTTTTAAAAACACTGGTCTTGAGCTTGAAATAAATTCCAAATCAATGTAAATAAATAAATAAATGAATACATAGATAAACTACTACATAAATAACTTATTTACTTAATTAATAAATATTAAATTAAAATAAATATTAAAATTAATTAGTTTTATATGGATTTCAACTAAAATTACTGATTGACAATTGTAATTTTTTTTAGAATTTCAAGTAGTTTTTCTGATTTTTAAGTAGAGTTAGAATCTCTATCAATCAGTAAAATTGTTACTAACATTAAGACTAAACGCATAAAGCTAGAATAAATAAAATTGAGGTGTATGTTCATCTTATGGAGCAGTTGTGCGATTAGATATTTGTGCGTTAAAATAAGATAAAAACGAAGTTTTCGAAATTTATGTTTTTAGAGTATATACACAAATAAAGAGAACGTAAATGAATCACTTATACCAGACAGCTTAAACCTTTTAAGGTGGTCAAAGAACGAAAATTAAGCGAACATTAACCTTAGGCAAGGCAGGGAATGCAAATTTATAAAGTGATATTAAAAATAATGCCACTGCCACTGGTAAAAACGAAATGGATAAATAATAATAATACGTTCATCCTACCTTACAAAACTATCTGTTATCACTGAATTGTTTTATTAAAATTTTTAATAATTTCAAATAAAAATACTGTTACATACAAACATATTTTATTGTTTATATTTATTTCATATGTATATATATATATATTATTTGCTAAAGTTTTATGATACTTTGTAAAATACAAAAGTGTGATGTAAAAATTTAAATTTAAGATTTAAATAATTTTTTTTATTGCTTATACCGTTAGATTGTATATTGTATTTTTATGCATTATATAAAAAGCTATTGTATCTTACTGTGATGTTACATAATTGGCCTTTTTGGATTTCTTACATCACATTCACATAAATGAAATAATCAAACTTATTTTTACCCTAAACTTGTTAAATGTTTGATTTTAGAATTTTTAAACCCTTATGGCCCAAAGGCCTCGGTTTTTATATAAGTACAAATAAATAAATTTGCCTTTCGGATGCATTTTTAATAAGACAGAATAGTCCACAAAAAAGTGGACTTGAGATCTTTTTTCAGAATACCGACGATGTTCTTATAGAAACGGAACACATCATTCTAAAGCATCTATGCGACATATGTCTTTTTCAAATGTTTATTGCATCATGTAAACCATATACATACACATATTGTATACTTACGTGAGTATAAGGAGTAACACAGATAGTACATAATTTTACGGAAGAGAACTATGTTGATGGGCTTCAAAGTAAAATGCAACACCAATTGCACAAAGTTTATGATTAAACCCGATGTGAAGAATGTTATTGCTATACATAAATGTGTCAGTCTTTGTTGTTTTAATTTTTCCAGTGAAGACATGATGAATAATATTTTAAGTATAACTTTTCCTATACGATGGTGAATAATATATTTATCTGAAATTAGAAAAAAAACGATAATTAGTTTTATTACAAGTATTTCTATGGAAAATACTACACTTCAAATAAAAATATAATAAAAAAAATCTTTACTTTATTTTTACACTAATTGTTCTTAAGCAACTGCTTAGGCCATTCCAAACGCTAGGAATACCCAAGATATACTAACATTTCTCAGTTAGTCTTTGAATGGTCATTTAAAACCGTAATAAAATATATATTAACACAATATGCCACGATAAAAATCGATAGGTACATGAATATAAAAATAATTGTTAGCGGCAAAAATGATTGTTGGCAAGAAGTAATTACGGTGCTAAATACAAATGGTTGACTAATTAAACGAAAGGTTTTTTCATTTTTTTTTTTTTGAATTTCCAAAACACACCTATCTAATCATAATAGTAGGTCCGTCAATAAAGAGAGAAAGTCAACAGAAAAAGATTAGATACATACAAGAATTGCTCGATGTTTTCTATATATACATATATATACAATTATTGATTACGAAGTCAAAGCTCTTATTTAATGATCAACAACACTGCTCGTAGCTCAAAGTTCAATCGAAAAATTAAATGCAAGTGAATATAACGTCAAAGCTGTGGTAGGTTGGTAAAAGCAACAATTTGACATGTTAAAATAATTAAACGTCGTGGAATTTAGTCCCTCCCGGCAAACTTTTAATTACACATTTTTATCAACTGATTACCCATGACAAGAACATTTGGGATTTTTGAAATTCATATCGCCGATTGTATGAATACAACTTACAGACAAGAGTTTTTATACAGTTCACACGACAGAGATTAAAAACAAACTGTGCGATTATATTTTGTAGAAATTATTGATTACCAAATTTAAAAATTCGCATGATAGATTACTGTTAACAACCGATCAATAGCACAATCGTTTAGCTCAAAGTACGATGAGAAGTGAAAGAGAATATATAAAAAACGTCATAACTAAAATAACACAAGTAGGCCTTATCGAAAGTTCGGTAAACATGTAAGGAAATCTAATGTTGCTAACTTGGATGAATATAGAATATTGAAAATAAAAAAATTTAAAAAATTAACAAATATAAAAAGCTGTCAGTAATTAATATTGACCAAGGGGCTTAATACAAGAATGTGAAATAATAAAATCCAATCCATTGTAAGTATAACAGAAAAAAAATACAAAAACCGGTACATATTTCAAAAATTATTTTTTTTCTGAAGATGGAAATTTAAAAAATATTTTCAGACCTATCTAGTATTATTTTCAAAATCTAGTTTTATCAATGAAATAACAGAATATGTTAAAGATAAATAAATTAAAAACGTTATAAATTTTTCAACAAAATCATTGATACTAAAGATTACACAATATGTACGTATATGCATGATCAATTAAATTTTTCTGCTGTTTTCAAATATTATAAATCCACCAATCTTTCATTCAGCGGAGGCCACAGCGATGATATTGGTGACTCAATAGAGTGCACAAAGAGATTGTCAAACCAACGATAATAACATTAAAAAGTAGTTCTCGTTTATTAAGATTAAAAATAGCAATGGGCATAAGATATACATACATATACGTATACAATTTGTTATTGTCATAATAAACATTGTATGTAAATAATTAAATCAGCGTTTAAAACTTAGCATGTAAATATATTTTTTTTTTGTCCGTACTTCATGATAAGAAAATACAAATAAGACAGACTACAAAATAAATGCATATAAAGAAACTCATTAAGAATAACACAAAACGTAGGTCGGGTCATTAAAGTCATTTACGCTATGTACGGAATATACAGTCACAAGGAAAAACAATAAAAAAAAAACGTTTTGCAAAATGTAATTGGATTTGCAACTAAAAAAATACATTTAATTTTGATGTTATAAAAATAGAAATGGGGATAGTGTTTTAAAATAATTACTTAAGATGTGGTTTTGTAACTTTCTTAAGTACAAACTTATGACATATGTTAATATCTTATAAATGTGATAAAAAGTAGAAGTAGGTATTTTGTTCAATTACTATGTCAAATATTTACAAATCTTCCGAAGCAACACAAAACCGTCATGACCATCAATCGGTATGATTACCATACCGCCCTTCATATGTTATTTCTATCGACTTTCTAAGTTAGCATTATATTTTCGAAAGAACATTTTCCTATTTTGTTTTCAGTCTCCCAGAACATCGTAAAGAATTTGAGAAATGTAGCAATTACCTTCAAAAGTTCAGATTTTATTTTATTTATATTTAAAAAAATCGATTTAAATAAACTTCAATGATACGACTAATTTTAACATTACAATTATTTTTAAAGAATTTGGCCTTCGTTAGCTCGGTGGAAGCGACGTAGACTAGCAATCCGAAGTTGCCGGGTTCGATTCCCGGTCGGGGCACTGGCCAAATCAACATCGATGAAAAATTACTTTTCAAATATTTTCGAGTTCTCCAGCTTAAAAAACTCATCCTAGATGCTTCCACTGCAACAATCCAGATTGCTCAAGGACCAAGGAAAAGGAAAATGATTTATCAACATCGCATATAAATATAAATCATAGTTTCCTTAATGATTCCCTCTTTACTAAAAGTAGATAGTTTTAGACAGTGACAATATATAGAAAACAATTTTAACCGGATCGCACAGTTTATAGAATTTGGCAGTATTGGTTCAATGTAACTTATAGACAAAATCGCATCGAAGATAAAATATTTAACTAACCCACTCCTTAATGGAAACTATTATTGATCATCAAAAGATTAGGTGACAATATCTTTTTCAAACAATAAGGGAGCGAAAAGTATTTCTTACATTTGTGTTAACATAACAACATAACCTTTTTTGCGTAAATCGATTTCTCTTATTTGTATGCCAAAAAGTAGCAATCATATTAAACTCACGTTTTAAGATAAAACACCTAATTTCAAAACAAAAAATCTCAAATTATACATACACATATGTACATTAGGGGTATAACCAATTTTTTGGCATAGTACCATGAGGTCAACCATGTCCTAGTAACCACGAAAATCATAATCGTTTGTAATTTTTCTGGAAAAAGTTCACGCACCAATTGGTTTTTCTAAACAGGTGTTTAAAAAATTATTTAAAAATTTATTTTTTTTTTTTATTTTTATTAACTTTGTTAAATGGGGATTTAGATCTTCTAGGCTCATTGGTCAATTATCAACAGGCTGCCACCTGCTATAAATGTTGCAAGTGTTAGTAAACAAATTAATTATTAGCATTAGGAGAGATAATTCGTTACACATTTTTAAATTTTTTTTCGATAAAAAAGGTTAAAATATGTTTTGGTTTGCGGAAAAATCTCTTACCATCTCTAAATATTAATGAAATTTCATACTTAAGCTATTTTTTGTTTTAAATAAACATATTATTAATGTTCCTTCACCAAAAAGAGAATTAAAAATTTTCAAAACTTCATCGCGGTTGGTGCGTGAACTTTTTTGACCTTAGCGAAAAAATAAATATACGTTCCCTTATAGTTTTTTATGCTCTATTGGACTGTGCTATGCCAATTTTGATATTTTAAAAAATTGTTAAAAAGTTATATCCCTAATGTACATCTAGTGCAAAGTGAACCAAGTCATAGATATCAAGTACACAATAACATATGTCCGTCTTGGGGTCTTCTACAAACATTTGGATACCTCTTAGTAGACGAATTTTCACAAATTGATTTCATAACAGCACTGAAGTATGCGGCCATATAAATTAGTAACCGCAGCAACCAACCAACCATATCCTAGGTCAACTTGTAGCAGCTATACACATAATGGATTGAATTGATTTACTTTTACACAAGTTCATATAGATATAAATTCAACTATAGAGAAATTGTAAATTTATTCAAAACGACTATGAAACTATTATTGTATTAAATTTCATAAGCCGAACAATTATCATCATAGAACACCAAGATGATGTTTAGCATAAATGAAAAAATGTATCATGCTAGAAATTGATTGATATGCATTTTTATAAATAGAAATCTAAATGCATACACATATAAAAATACACACAATAAAATTCAGCATTATATTTTTGTTAACTAAAAAACAAACGACCTTGACCTGGCGCGCCAACTTTCAAAACAAAAACACAATTCTTCCCACAATTCTCCAGGGTTAGAGGTCAATTTAATTAGGTTTTGTACATGTGTAAAAATATGACAGAACCCAGAGGTAATATAAACACACACCACATCTCCTCCAGTTACGTGTTACTTTAAATGCGGTCAACCAATGCATTGTACCCATGTGGCACATACACATTTTTTTATCGCCGATTATTACTTTACTGCTGCGACAAGCGAAAATCGTACTTACCACTTTGTGATGATGATCAACCAACCACCTGGTTGTTACTTGATTTTTAGTCGTCGTACCACGTAAATTTGTGCAATTTTTTGTTCACTTTGTGCTTAAAACGCTATTCTACACATTTGCGATGTGTTTATGTATATAATAATTTACAATATTCAATAAATTTGGTTGAATTGAGTGGAAAAGTAAATATTTGCGATTCTTGTACCATTCCTTCGTAGGTGATGACTAGTGCCAACTAGAAAACGAGACATGGTAACGGTTAATGGGTACTTTTTTCGTGAAGAGCAAGTACACGTTCATATTGGGTTGAGAATGTTCCGTTGCGGAAAGAGTCAAATAGATTGCCAAACCTTATGCGTCATTTCATCACAAATATTTACAGCCTTTTTACGCCGAAACGCATAAAACTTATTTACTCATTATTCCGCATTTTGAAAGATGCGGCCAAAATGCTAAAATTTTTACTTGAATTTGGTGTTGGAAAGATGTTAACATATTTTCGCATCCATTAAAAATGAGGAAAAATTCACAGAGTTGTACCCTGAAAAGCTGAATTTAAGCAAATTTTCTCAGTAATGTTGACCCGCAACCGCCACTTTCGTTGTTTGTTTACAGTTATCGGGAAAAATGCCAAACAAAATGAACGGACAAAAAATTTACATTTTTGCTAAAATGCAATTTGTTGCAATTAGTTAAAAGCATTTGCGCTTTGTGGAATACTGCCTCCGAAACAATGTTAATACGTTTGTGGCAGGAAAATATTGCAGGTTTACAAGGCGAATGGAAAAATTTGCGAGCAAGACAACAGCTGACAATATGCGAAACTGCAGTGTAAAACCACTTTTTAGCATTCCGCATTTTCAGCTCAAAATGTGAAATGCTTTTTTGGTGTAAAAAGCCTATTACATGTAAAATTGGCGTTATGGAATGCACATCGGCAGCCAACCATAAATACTTTTCATTCCTCAAAATCGAGTTAATAGTTACGCAAACGTTGGCTACCCATCGTGGTTTTTTTTATTTTTTTTTAAAGTTGATTGATCTCGTATTTTTAATGTAATAAACTACTGTTATTAAATTTCATAATAAATAAAAAAAAATTTGAGTCTGTTTTATTTATACCCCGGATATAACGAACTAAAAATCATAGTGCCTGGAAGTTCTAGTGTCTGATCAAAAGTAGTAGAATTAACATATCAACTTTTTTTTCCAAAAAAAAAAAAAATTAAAAAAACATATTTTTGTATTTTTATATTTGGAAAACATAGCTACAATTTAAAGAAAAATATGATAAAAAATACTTCTTGAGTTTCCTATATGCTCACAATGCAATAAAATATAATTCTGCCCAATATTTGTAGAGGCCGCAAACCCCGCTAATGGAGGTAACGACAGTAGTGGAGTTCGGATACTAACCGCACAAGGAATTCCAAATGCAAACCTTGCAAATGTTTTGTCCATAAAAGGCAGTTCAAATATTTGTCAAACAAATATCTTTGGAAGACTCCGATCTAAACATGGTATTAGCTAAAGTTTGAACACCATTGCAGAATTATTACAACTGTGCCAGAGCTATGTTCATTATGCAGTCCATAATAATGCAAGAAACCCAGTCGCAGTCATCATTTGGAAATCTGTGGAAATACTAGTGCGAATAGGCACAGTCTTTTGTGTTTTTACGATAAAAAAAATAATTTAATTAAAGAGTAGAATAGTTCTTCTCTCGGCCCGGCCGTTTAAGCACATCTAAGGTAATACAATGAAACATTATTTAACGCCTGAATATGTTTAATTGTAGATAACAATATATTTTATAAATTTTTTCTTTCACTTCCATAGATATTCCTTCTATTACTACTAGCAAATTTCGCCACATAGTATATAAGTGTATTATTTACTACTACCTCTGCAATCAACACAGCAACCAACCAATACATAACGAATAATACGTGCGCTGTGTCGAATAAAGTAAACAAATTATTTGTTGGTGATTTGTTCTTCCAGCGGACAAAACAGGAAAAATAGAAAGTGTTGCGTTGCTGCGTTCGTTTTCTCCCTTCACGCGCAAAGGAATTGCATCTGTACGAAAGAAATGAAGTCATCGTCGTCAACCATTCTTGTGGCTGTATGCCTTTTTGTGGGTCTTTTCGTCGTCCCCCTGAACTGTCAAGGTAGGTGGTCGTAGTGTCGTTGTCGCCGTGATGAGTGACTAACTCTCTGGTGGTACGCTGACACTTTGAACTTGCATTCATGTATTCTTAAGATTTGCATTTTTATCATTTTTCGCTTATTGCTAATTGTTGCAATTATTATGAAAGATACGTCGTCGGGGAGGGGGAGGGTTGAGGGGAATAATTTTTGTGTGTGGTTTTTGTTTGTTTGCATTACGATGCAGGGTGGTTCGTGTTGGAACTAGGCGATGGTTTGGAAGGGGGAAAACACCGATTTATATATATATATAACACAGCTTTGCATCGAATTTTTTCAAACAGTGTAAAAACAACAAACGTGACGATTTTGTCCAATTGAATATGTGGAGAAATGACGGGGAGCGCCGCATGAATTACAATCATCGTACTTTAATCCAAACAAATGGTCGAATTCCGTTGAAAACCCTAAGATTATTTCAATACAAAACTAAATGAATTGCGTCGTTTCTAAGGAACGCAACAAAATGGGGATTTCATGTAAATACGTGTACATTGTATAATAATAAGTAAAAATAGAATTGGAGCATATTAGTAGTTGCCTTATGAACGATACAATAATTGTAACGGAATAATAGTATGGTTGTGGGTGAAGGGGTTTGTTTGTTTTTACTAATTACAATTTATCTGGAAGTGCTTTATACATGCTGCCACTGATAATAATGTTATTTTCTAGTCCGTATGGTTCGATTATTTAATCTAAATTAAATGCATTCATATGAAAATAAAATTCGCTTTTAATTAGAATGATGATCCCGAACAAAGAAGAAAATGCATTAGTCTCAGTGGACAAGTGTTAATTACCACTCATGAGCGGCCGTGGCATAGTGGTTAGAACACGAGTCAATCGGCGTGTCTAATAAGAGCTTTTCAAACAGGGACGTTCGCATTCGTCGATAAACAAGTAGGTGCCGTTAGTTGTGAATCTAAAAATAGAAAGCGTGTTAATTCACAACAACGCGGGAAGCTATCCCATACCTCATTCATGGGAAATTAAGTTAAGAGCGTATAATATCTCGCGTAAGAACTTTATTTTTACTATTAAACTCGTGGTTAAGGAACAATGCTCTAGAGTCTAGACTATTTCCAAATAAACTACGAAGAAAATCTATTGAAATTTACAAATTTTATTTAAAACTTGTCAGTTATTTAAAAAACAGAGCAAAATCGGTAGAAATGTATTAAAAAATATAACGTTTTTATCGATTTTGCTCTGTTTTTAAACTGAATTGTTTTCCAGAACATGGCTGTAAATTGGCATATGGTATTAGTAGCAATTTCCAAAATAAGCACATCCTTGAGAAAATGCTAGTTAATTTAATTGATCCACACATTTATACTCAATCCGCAATCAGAAAGGTTGGGTTAGTTTAAGGACAAGTAATGACACAGTCGTAAGAATGTGTCATGACTCAGAGACCAATATGGTCTATTGATTGTCCTATTTAAAGTAAATATATTATAGTCAGCAAGACAACTAAATGTTCTCAAAATTTTAAAAAGATTGTACAGAAGAATAATTCCTGAAATATTCAATGCAATTACATATGGATACTTTGGTCTTCTGCATATAAGCCAGCTAAAATCATTAGTAGATTATTTTTATTTCGATTCATTGTGATTTAGATTAATATTGAATTAAATCTTTTCAGCAAAAAAAAAATAAATTATTGAATGAAATTTTAATCAATTCAAATGAATTTGGCAAAAACGAATTGCAATTAATTTCCAATTCAAATGAAACTGGCAAATGATGTGTAATTCATTTCCGATTAATTTGAATTGAATTGATTTTGAATTAATCCATTATTTCAAATGAATTAGAGTAATGCATTTTCAAAAAAAAAAAACTAGTGTACGTAAACAGCACTCTTAATTCAGTCAGCAGGAATTACTCTCGTTTAGAATAAAGAATTTGGAACTCGTTTCCAGTTCACCTAAATAAATTCTATGAAATCACCCTAATAAAAGTAGAAGCATTTCCATTTTTTCATCGAAACAAGAAGTTTCAACTAAATTGTATCTTATAAACGCCATTGAAAGTATTTCTTTGGATTTGAAATATATTCATTGGGAATGATTTTTGTTTCATTTATTTATTTTTTTTATGAAAGCCTAAAAGGCCAATAATATAACATTAGTTATTTGTTTGAACTGAAGTATAAGTGTGTGGGTACATAAATATGTATGTTCATGCATATTTTGATAAGATGAAAGAGATGTAACAGGACATAAGCATTAACTAGTTTATTATATATATTACTTTTACCTATGTATAATAGGGTTATAACCAATTTTTTAGCATAATCTTTTGTAATTTTTCTGGAAAAAGTTCACGCACCAATTGGTTTTTCTAAACAGGTGTATAACAAATTTTTATTTTATTTTTATTTTTTTTTTATTTTTTAAATTACTAAAGGTTATATATGTACTCGTATAATAAAAGTTATGAGTTAGTTATTGAAAGATAAAAATTTAAGATTTAAAGTTCTTTTTTTTTTAAAAAAATTTCCAAACTTCATCGCGGTTGGTGCGTGAACTTTTTTGACCTAAGCGAAAAAATAAATATATGTTCCCTTATAGTTTTTTATGCTCTATTGGACTGTGCTATGCCAATTTTGATATTTTCAATGTACAATACATCTGATTATTTATTTCGTTTTCAGGTTCACCACTAAAAGATGATGTTCAACCGGCACCCACAAAGGATGAAACTACTTCTCCCATCACAACCTCCACTGCTACACCGATAACCAATGTTCCCACAAACGATACTACCACTCCAATTCCCAAGACCACAACGCCTGCAACATCTACATCAAGTACTACGTCAACACCAAAGCCTGATACAACCACATCCACAGCACCACCAGATACCACATCATCTACAACTCCTACTACTACAACTTCTACCAGCTCAACTACCACTACTACTACTACTTCTACTACAAAAGCTCCTGATACTACAACCACCAGCACAACTGCAGCCCCAGATAACTCTACTACAACTACCACAACTCCAGCCCCAGACACCACAACAACAACTCAAACACCTCCTTTGCCACCTCCATGTCGCCGTTTTGATGGACCTTCATTCATTGGAGGCATTGTATTAACATTGGGTCTATTGGCTATCGGTTTGGTCGCATACAAATTCTATAAGGCTCGTAATGAGCGAAACTACCATACACTTTGAGCCGCCACTGCTTTTACGTCTGCTTTTAATGCGGCTTCGAATGCGGCGGCCTCAGCTGCTGGCGCTGCTGCATCTAACACGGATGCGGAACGTGTGCGTTTTGTACAACCAGCAATACCTTTGCGATCGCCACCATCACCTCCGCCTCCACCACCGTTGTCGTCGCAGCAACAGCAGACAAACAATCAGCCATCCTCTCCTACGGCCCGTCAAAGGCTACTCTACACATAAACACACAGAGATTTCTTAAACACGTAACACACGTAAACCATGATAACTTAAAATAGTTTCTTTCTCGAAGATATAATATGCAAAAAACAAAAAGCAGACAAAAAACAAAAATGGGAGCATCATTATCATTTTGAACTTTCAAACTACGTATGTACTACAAACAACTAAGAAAACAATTCGTGGGCCTTTTAAAAATTGTATTTTTATCGAATATATATACATGAAAAACAAAAACTAAATTTAATATTAACACAGATAAACTACAATTGTTTTGTAAGTATACAATTAATCTCTACCGGCTAAGAAGGAAACAGAGAAGAAGTTTATCAGAAGCAAAGATAACATTTTGAGACTGTATAAATAAGTAAAATAATGAAAATGTAAAGAAAGAAAAATAATAAAATACAACATACTTTTGTGCTTATCCAAAAATATTGTATCGGAATTATTATTGACAACAAATCATACGAGCCGGCATGCCGGACTATATTTTTATGTGTGTTATTGCAATATCTCAGCTCAAAAAGTGGTACTTGGCGATACATACTAAGGTGCTATGGTCCACATGTTGGACCACAAGTAATACCAAAAAAGCAAATATTTTTTCAACAAATGTGTCGAAGTGGTACAACTTCGCTGAATCAGTAATGTCAGTCCCTCATTGTAGTTGAACCACACCTCTCTTATACATATCCTCTTAATTTTTATTAATTTTTGATAATTATACTATGCCAAGATAGGTTTTATCACTTTTTCAATTGTTATGTACATCAAATACTTAACAATCTAAAATAATATCCAATAATCATTTTATTTTTTAAATTTTCCTTATCTCTATTTTTCCCCAATACATTCAATTTTCACATTTACCATTCTTGTATACTCTGCTCGGATATTTATTTATATGAATGCTTTGTTTTTTTTACAACTTTTTTTCTGATAACATGAAAGCAAGGTTCTGAGCTAATTATATGCTGCCAAAGTTATCATAGTCTTACTTATATTTCATATGTATAGATACTTAAAAAAGGAAAACGTTTCAATACAAAAAAAGTCACAACGGTTGTGGTGGAGCATTGTGTTTATATTTATTTTATTTCGCACATTCTCTATAGAGGGATGAGGTAAATTTCGCAGTAAATTTGTTATGACCATTTTGTACTCAAACATGGATTTCACACTTCACATTTCTGCGGCCACAGCAAATAAATGTTAGTATCATATAACATTAGTGGCGGCATCAAACTCCTGAATATCTGAGTGCACGTTAGAGTGGCAAAGATCCAAATCATTTAAAAATTTTACGGAATTATTGAATTTGTCATACTTCTCTGGATTGGCCATTTTGGTATAATTCAAAGTGTCTTTTAATTTTCTTAAAATTCGTATTACTTTATAATGAGATAAAATTAAAATTCCACAAATTCGTTTAAAATCCGCTTAAAAATTAAGTAATTGCCGATGTATACTTAGAATTATATAGAATAATTAAACCCGAGTCATTTGATATAAATGCGACTCATTCGATAAAGATCAAGTACTTTAGTAATAACTTTTGTTTTCATATATTTTTTGCCACCCTAGTCATCGCAACTTGAACGATACACTTCATTTTTAAAACTAAATAGTTTCTTACATTTAAAATGTTTAGTTACATGAATATTTGTTGGATGGCATGACGATCTACATAATGCAAAAATTGTTCATGGTATTTGTGATATTTGTGTTTGTTTTTATTGCTCATACATAGTGAAACTGTCTTTCTTTTGTCAGTCCTGCATAAGGCGTGTAAAAAAGAAGGCAACGAGGAAGGTAGGTGTTCGTGTGTTTCCCTAAAATAGTACCTCATTGTTGTTTGTAAGAGTTCGACGATTGTTATTGTTTAGTTATCAATTTGTGTAAGTGTACCAAATGATACACCAAATTGGCTAAACAATCAGAAAAGCTTTTTTTATTGTTGATATTAATGGTCAAATTCAGAGTCACTCGCTTGGATGATGCGTTTCGAACTCCATGACAAGTTCATCATCAGACGATGATGAATTCATCATGTGCAGCTAAGGGCACCACTGCATTGAAAGCCTTGCATGTGTTTGTAATTCAATGTACTGGTGTAATTGGTGTACTGTGGTACATCATCAGCTGTATATGGGTATTTCCAGCGGAAGGACGGACGATTTCATAGTAGAAAATTGCTACATTTTTAACTTTTTGTTTCTGCAATCATAAAATGAATTTGATAATCTTTAACAAATTAAACTATTATATCGTTGGAAAGTGTCTTCTTTCTAAATCCGCTGAGAAACTTAAAAAGTGAGTAAAAGTATGAAAAACCGGGTTTTTACCCGTATCCCAAGATTTTGAGGGTTTCGGGAAATTTGAAAAACAGATTCTTGTAGTGCTCAGCAGAATCTACCAGAAAAGTTGTATATTTTCCCAGGTATTGTTTTTTTTTGTCGCTCTGTGTTATCCATAGAAAAATGCGTGTGTCCGCAACGCACATTTAGATTGAAGTATCGTCAAAGGTAAAAGTATTTTAAATGTGAAGTAAGTTGTTTATAAAACCCCAACATGTCTTCTTTATTTTACAAAGGAGAATGTACTGATTACATAAGAAATTTCGCTAAATTTCACAAATTTTCGTAGACATTTCTAGCTGCTGTGGAAAATTGTGTGTGTCCATAACGCACTTTGGGTAAGTTATAATTTTGAATCCAACATTTTAAGTAAAGTTTCATTAAAAGAACACCCAAAATCTACATTTTTTAATATGAATATAGTCTTCAAAATATTTCAACTTTTCGAGAAAACTACAAAATAAGAATAAAAAACGTGCGTCCGCCAGGAAATACCCATATATATCTACATAATGTCAAACATGCACATGCCGAAAATGTCCAACACCAATACTTGAATTTGAAATGAAATCACCCTAATAAAAGTAGAAGCATTTCCATTTTTTCATCGAAACAAGAAGTTTCAACTAAATTGTATCTTATAAACGCCATTGAAAGTATTTCTTTGGATTTGAAATATATTCATTGGGAATGATTTTTGTTTCATTTATTTATTTTTTTTATGAAAGCCTAAAAGGCCAATAATATAACATTAGTTATTTGTTTGAACTGAAGTATAAGTGTGTGGGTACATAAATATGTATGTTCATGCATATTTTGATAAGATGAAAGAGATGTAACAGGACATAAGCATTAACTAGTTTATTATATATATTACTTTTACCTATGTATAATAGGGTTATAACCAATTTTTTAGCATAATCTTTTGTAATTTTTCTGGAAAAAGTTCACGCACCAATTGGTTTTTCTAAACAGGTGTATAACAAATTTTTATTTTATTTTTATTTTTTTTTTATTTTTTAAATTACTAAAGGTTATATATGTACTCGTATAATAAAAGTTATGAGTTAGTTATTGAAAGATAAAAATTTAAGATTTAAAGTTCTTTTTTTTTTAAAAAAATTTCCAAACTTCATCGCGGTTGGTGCGTGAACTTTTTTGACCTAAGCGAAAAAATAAATATATGTTCCCTTATAGTTTTTTATGCTCTATTGGACTGTGCTATGCCAATTTTGATATTTTCAATGTACAATACATCTGATTATTTATTTCGTTTTCAGGTTCACCACTAAAAGATGATGTTCAACCGGCACCCACAAAGGATGAAACTACTTCTCCCATCACAACCTCCACTGCTACACCGATAACCAATGTTCCCACAAACGATACTACCACTCCAATTCCCAAGACCACAACGCCTGCAACATCTACATCAAGTACTACGTCAACACCAAAGCCTGATACAACCACATCCACAGCACCACCAGATACCACATCATCTACAACTCCTACTACTACAACTTCTACCAGCTCAACTACCACTACTACTACTACTTCTACTACAAAAGCTCCTGATACTACAACCACCAGCACAACTGCAGCCCCAGATAACTCTACTACAACTACCACAACTCCAGCCCCAGACACCACAACAACAACTCAAACACCTCCTTTGCCACCTCCATGTCGCCGTTTTGATGGACCTTCATTCATTGGAGGCATTGTATTAACATTGGGTCTATTGGCTATCGGTTTGGTCGCATACAAATTCTATAAGGCTCGTAATGAGCGAAACTACCATACACTTTGAGCCGCCACTGCTTTTACGTCTGCTTTTAATGCGGCTTCGAATGCGGCGGCCTCAGCTGCTGGCGCTGCTGCATCTAACACGGATGCGGAACGTGTGCGTTTTGTACAACCAGCAATACCTTTGCGATCGCCACCATCACCTCCGCCTCCACCACCGTTGTCGTCGCAGCAACAGCAGACAAACAATCAGCCATCCTCTCCTACGGCCCGTCAAAGGCTACTCTACACATAAACACACAGAGATTTCTTAAACACGTAACACACGTAAACCATGATAACTTAAAATAGTTTCTTTCTCGAAGATATAATATGCAAAAAACAAAAAGCAGACAAAAAACAAAAATGGGAGCATCATTATCATTTTGAACTTTCAAACTACGTATGTACTACAAACAACTAAGAAAACAATTCGTGGGCCTTTTAAAAATTGTATTTTTATCGAATATATATACATGAAAAACAAAAACTAAATTTAATATTAACACAGATAAACTACAATTGTTTTGTAAGTATACAATTAATCTCTACCGGCTAAGAAGGAAACAGAGAAGAAGTTTATCAGAAGCAAAGATAACATTTTGAGACTGTATAAATAAGTAAAATAATGAAAATGTAAAGAAAGAAAAATAATAAAATACAACATACTTTTGTGCTTATCCAAAAATATTGTATCGGAATTATTATTGACAACAAATCATACGAGCCGGCATGCCGGACTATATTTTTATGTGTGTTATTGCAATATCTCAGCTCAAAAAGTGGTACTTGGCGATACATACTAAGGTGCTATGGTCCACATGTTGGACCACAAGTAATACCAAAAAAGCAAATATTTTTTCAACAAATGTGTCGAAGTGGTACAACTTCGCTGAATCAGTAATGTCAGTCCCTCATTGTAGTTGAACCACACCTCTCTTATACATATCCTCTTAATTTTTATTAATTTTTGATAATTATACTATGCCAAGATAGGTTTTATCACTTTTTCAATTGTTATGTACATCAAATACTTAACAATCTAAAATAATATCCAATAATCATTTTATTTTTTAAATTTTCCTTATCTCTATTTTTCCCCAATACATTCAATTTTCACATTTACCATTCTTGTATACTCTGCTCGGATATTTATTTATATGAATGCTTTGTTTTTTTTACAACTTTTTTTCTGATAACATGAAAGCAAGGTTCTGAGCTAATTATATGCTGCCAAAGTTATCATAGTCTTACTTATATTTCATATGTATAGATACTTAAAAAAGGAAAACGTTTCAATACAAAAAAAGTCACAACGGTTGTGGTGGAGCATTGTGTTTATATTTATTTTATTTCGCACATTCTCTATAGAGGGATGAGGTAAATTTCGCAGTAAATTTGTTATGACCATTTTGTACTCAAACATGGATTTCACACTTCACATTTCTGCGGCCACAGCAAATAAATGTTAGTATCATATAACATTAGTGGCGGCATCAAACTCCTGAATATCTGAGTGCACGTTAGAGTGGCAAAGATCCAAATCATTTAAAAATTTTACGGAATTATTGAATTTGTCATACTTCTCTGGATTGGCCATTTTGGTATAATTCAAAGTGTCTTTTAATTTTCTTAAAATTCGTATTACTTTATAATGAGATAAAATTAAAATTCCACAAATTCGTTTAAAATCCGCTTAAAAATTAAGTAATTGCCGATGTATACTTAGAATTATATAGAATAATTAAACCCGAGTCATTTGATATAAATGCGACTCATTCGATAAAGATCAAGTACTTTAGTAATAACTTTTGTTTTCATATATTTTTTGCCACCCTAGTCATCGCAACTTGAACGATACACTTCATTTTTAAAACTAAATAGTTTCTTACATTTAAAATGTTTAGTTACATGAATATTTGTTGGATGGCATGACGATCTACATAATGCAAAAATTGTTCATGGTATTTGTGATATTTGTGTTTGTTTTTATTGCTCATACATAGTGAAACTGTCTTTCTTTTGTCAGTCCTGCATAAGGCGTGTAAAAAAGAAGGCAACGAGGAAGGTAGGTGTTCGTGTGTTTCCCTAAAATAGTACCTCATTGTTGTTTGTAAGAGTTCGACGATTGTTATTGTTTAGTTATCAATTTGTGTAAGTGTACCAAATGATACACCAAATTGGCTAAACAATCAGAAAAGCTTTTTTTATTGTTGATATTAATGGTCAAATTCAGAGTCACTCGCTTGGATGATGCGTTTCGAACTCCATGACAAGTTCATCATCAGACGATGATGAATTCATCATGTGCAGCTAAGGGCACCACTGCATTGAAAGCCTTGCATGTGTTTGTAATTCAATGTACTGGTGTAATTGGTGTACTGTGGTACATCATCAGCTGTATATGGGTATTTCCAGCGGAAGGACGGACGATTTCATAGTAGAAAATTGCTACATTTTTAACTTTTTGTTTCTGCAATCATAAAATGAATTTGATAATCTTTAACAAATTAAACTATTATATCGTTGGAAAGTGTCTTCTTTCTAAATCCGCTGAGAAACTTAAAAAGTGAGTAAAAGTATGAAAAACCGGGTTTTTACCCGTATCCCAAGATTTTGAGGGTTTCGGGAAATTTGAAAAACAGATTCTTGTAGTGCTCAGCAGAATCTACCAGAAAAGTTGTATATTTTCCCAGGTATTGTTTTTTTTTGTCGCTCTGTGTTATCCATAGAAAAATGCGTGTGTCCGCAACGCACATTTAGATTGAAGTATCGTCAAAGGTAAAAGTATTTTAAATGTGAAGTAAGTTGTTTATAAAACCCCAACATGTCTTCTTTATTTTACAAAGGAGAATGTACTGATTACATAAGAAATTTCGCTAAATTTCACAAATTTTCGTAGACATTTCTAGCTGCTGTGGAAAATTGTGTGTGTCCATAACGCACTTTGGGTAAGTTATAATTTTGAATCCAACATTTTAAGTAAAGTTTCATTAAAAGAACACCCAAAATCTACATTTTTTAATATGAATATAGTCTTCAAAATATTTCAACTTTTCGAGAAAACTACAAAATAAGAATAAAAAACGTGCGTCCGCCAGGAAATACCCATATATATCTACATAATGTCAAACATGCACATGCCGAAAATGTCCAACACCAATACTTGAATTTGAACGATAATATTTAACATGAGAATGGAGGATATTTTTCCTCAAAATTCCCTTTTTACCTCAAGGTTCAAGCATTTTTCATGGAGATTTGTTGGTAAACTAAGCTTTACTTCCAAGTGATGCATAGTTTTAGGCCAGACCATGCCAATGCATTTTCATACAGTGCTTTTCGTAGTTTCAGCCAAAAAATTGACTGACTAACAATCGCGAGGAAGTGGGTTTAGACTCCAGCAAGGTTATTTTGTGGTTTTAAAAAAATTTAAGCATAGAGAGAAAATACAAATAACAATGCGCACTCAATAAATATAAATCAATTTGACATTACATAGTTTATCCTTTTATTTGCAAATTCTTTTTCATAAGTTTTCACGCCTTTTATATGGCCTTCCTCTGCAAAACTGGATAACCACAAAAAATCGAGTGCCTGTAAATAAACCAGTGTAAAGGTTGACCTGCTAAGCATATCTGCACATATCAAACGTTGCAAAAAAAGGACACAATATTGGGAAAAATTACTTACAAGAAAATTAGCTTTTTATTTTATATATGTATGTCAGATAATGTAAATATTACAGTTTAATCAATTTACTTATTTTTATTTTCCTGCTTTAAATTTTTTGTTGTTGTGTACCTTCTTTTTGTTTATACCACCAGCTTTGGGTACATTTTTATCTTTATTGTTATTCTTTCCTTTAAATACTAATTTTCGCTTATTTGATGTTTTGCCATTTTTATCAACACTATTTTGTGGAATTTTTGGCTTCGACTCCTCTTCCGGAACTTCATCTTTCTTCTTAGGCGATAATTTGGATTGGTCCTTGTCGGTGGAGTCTACAGTTTTTGGGGAATCTTTTGGAACTTGAAGCTTTTGTTGTGCATTTTTGTTCTTTTTAATTTTAGGATTATCAAATTTCACCAACAATTGATTGCCGCCCAGAGATAATTTCGGCGCTTTAACTGCTGAACGAGCCTCCATTGTAGAGGGCAGGGTTACAGCCGCAACACTTTTATCTTTATTTTGTTTGCCCTTGCCAGCTTTAATCTGTACATCAACAGCACTGGGAAATAGTTCTCGTATTTGTATGACTGTTGTGGCTTTGGGAAGGTTGAACACAAGCACCGTTGATGTAAAACTATTTGTAGTTCCGGCCTTTCTACTGGCTTTCTTCAAACGTGCTTTGACCTTTTTATTCTCGAGAGACTTAATTTTCCGCTCGACAATTTGTTCAACATACTCAGAACTTTCGGTGCGGGGTATATCTACCTGATACTTTTCCAATTCACCTTTCTTTATTAATTTCTTAAGTGATTTCAGGGTTTGGTCGCGATCCTCCTTTGTCTCAAAGTCTACCAAACAGAAACGAGCATATTTCTGGCGTGGTATATGTACATTAGTAATTAGAGGCGAAAGTTCCTTTGCTTTCTGTTCCAACTCGGCATCCGTAGTTGTACGAGGGAAACGGATGTATAGCCGTTTACCATGACTTTTTTCGTATTTTTCTAGAACTTCCTTTTTAATAATTTCACTTTTAGATTTTGGTTGTTCTTCGTCTTCCTCAGCATCTTCTTCCTCCTCTTCGTCGTCCTCGTCAGATTCGGTTTCACTGGCGGCCAAGTCTTCATCGTTATCGTCGGTACCAGCATCACCACTAGATTCCTCACTCATCTCATCATCTTCCTCCTCCTCAACACTCTCGACTTGGCTGTCGTCATCGCTGTGTTCCTCTGATATATCCATCGGTTTCTTAATATTTTTAGTTTTCATTTTTTATACAAGATATTCCAAGCGCCTGCGACAGATTGCACGTGTTGTTTTGGTTTAATATTATTAGCGATGACACGGCTATAATCGATGTCGATATCATTTTTTAATCACAGCGTTGCCATTTTAGGGTTGCTCATAACAATTATAGAGAATTCACAAGATGCTTTTACACCGTTCCTATTTACCCGAAAACGGTCGGTAAACGTCAGCAAAACTCTTAAGACGAGTTCGAGATCTGTCAGCAGATCTATTAAATCTGCGAGAAAATTATGTGCGTGAACAACTGTTGACGACCAGAATGTAAAGCAATTCAATACTTTTGAAAAAATATTTTTTTTAGGCTGAAGTGCAGAATATAGGGCCGAAAAATATCTTTCAATTGAGTACCCGCACATAGGGATCACCATAAGAACCAAGCACACCCTTTTTGGATCGTTAGGGCCCACTTAATTTAAAAAAATACAGCATTAGATTCATTTCATTTATTTTTATGATGTATGGAAGCCAAAAAGGCCATCTCGAAAGTATCTTTGATTTGAGCACCCACACATAGGGGGTCATCATAGAACCTAAGGGGCCCTCTTTTTTACCCCCAGGGCCCCATGGGCGCCGGCACCAACTTTGACCCTGATTTTCGCGTTGTAGGAGGGCGTGCCATTTATTTTTTGGGCTCCCGTCCCATATTCTGCGCTTTAGCCTTTTTCAATGTGTCCATGATTGTTATTCTAAGAATTAAATACAAAATTTTCAATAAAAAATTTTAATTTTTTTTTAATTTAAAATTTTTTTACACCAAAAAATTCCGATGGTTTGTCTAACGTAGAGATCTAACCGATGGAATCGTAGTAATAATATCTTTAATTTAAGCACCCACATGTAAAATACGAAAAAAACAAATTTGACGCGTATAATTATTCTATTTAGGTGATTTCATAGAAGCAAAGAGGATGATAGCAGACAGTTTTATAAAACAAGTGGCAGCACTGACGCCATTAGTCAACACAGTGAAAAAGCTAAACTTTTGCAAAAATTCTTATTGATATTAACAAATTATTACGATTATTATAATGTCGATCTTGGAAAACATCCGAGACTGGTTCACCTCAGATACAGCACGCAATAAAAATTCATCTTTAATAGCCGGATTGCTTGTATGTTAAAGGACTATACACTTATTTTTGTGTATGCCAAAAGGCATAGATGTCTTTGTTCGCTATTGTTTTTTTCTCTCATATATGATGTTGTAGTTCTTTGCAGGATGGTGGACATTAATAGATGCTATGTCGGTGGATAAGGACCATCAAATTACAACGGGTCATGTCTTTATAGGAGTCTTTGGAACCATAAGTTTCTTCTTGGTTAATACTGTTAAAAATTCTCATGTATGTTTTTGAAATCAATGTACCATATAACACTTATAATGACTGCATCACTTTAATTCACTATCAATAGATATCTGAGGATAATACATCAGAATCTGGTGCCAGAATTGCCAAAGTATGGTTGCTCATTGGATTTGTTATGGGCTTTGCTTCCATTATTGCAGCTGTGTGGGTCATGATTGATCACTTCATTAACAATAGTAAGTAACACATATATATAATATTATTTGTTGTTTACTACAGTAAGTTTATATGTTTTTATATTTCTAATTTCGCAGAAGCAAACAATTCCAGCTTTGGTGTGGCTCTTCTTATGCAAAATGTTTTAATATTGTTTGCTAGTCTTACTTATAAGTTTGGACGTGACGAGGAAGCATGGAATGAGTAAATAATGAAACTAAAGGAGTAGGGGAAGTCTATAGTAGTGATTGATATGAAGTATTGCATATAATTCTTAAACATTAACCAACGATTTGATAAATACTTAATTGGATACAAACACAATTGCTATTATAAGTTGTGTACAACATTGAAAGATAATCGATAATAAAACATGTAATCTCATTGTCACCCATATGTTTAATTTTTTAAATGCTTGCTTAATAAACAGATATGCCATACAGATCCTGTGACGTATCTTGCAAATGTGGTTTTGCTGGAACAACTATATACAACCAGTTATTAATGGAAGCATAACATATATTGTATTTTTTTGTCGTGATTTTAACTTCATCATTGGACTTAAACAGAGCTTAAAGCAAACATTCTATAGAATTTGTCCAGCATCATGTAGTTGAGAAACCAAAATCCATTTCAATTTTAAAAATATGTTAAGATGTTTATAAAGAAAAATATTAAACTAAACATTTACATTACCACAAGTCTGCTAATTACTTATTAACGGATCTCCTTAGGAGGTTCGATTAAATGTTCCCTTTATTATTTTTTTGGAAAATCGGTATTCTATAAAAAAGATTATTTACAACAAATAAAAATAAAAAACAGCAACAATGGTGATCAAATTTGTGATTTTTAAACAAAAAGAACAATTAACGGTGGGGATTATAATATGGGGGGAATGAAATATTTAAGTCAGTCAGTAATAGGATACAAATAAAAACACAAATTTTGGCAGATTTTGCGGTTGATTTGTACTTTACCGGGCGAAGTAAGCCTCGAAAAAATAAGATGCTATCGACTTCAATTGAATATGAGAAAATCGAAAGGGCGCTGACGCCCATGGTTTGCTTTGGATATTATTATAACCCCCTCCGCGTTGGTACTTAAATTAATGCTATGTTAACGACAATTACATGTTATTTTGTCTTTACGACAAATATTGAACTTAATATTATTTATGGAGTGCTTTCAGAATGTATAAATTAAAATTAAAAAAAAATCTTGCAAGTTCTATTAATGTGAACATTTTTTAAAAATTTTGTGGCGATTTTTTTATATTACAATATTGTTTTTAAATAATTCAAAATTTTAAAAATATTTTATTAATAATAAAAAGATTTCCTTTAATTAATTTAAAAATATATACTAATTTTTCTTACAAATTTCAACAAATATTTTCAATACCATATCAATATTAAAAATTTTTCCTTTTTATCATAAACAAATTTTTTAATGCTACATACAAATAAAATTTTCAACACCAAAAACAAAATTTTAAAATTTCTTAACTTCTTTGGATATGAAACGTTTATTATTGTTTTATTTTTCTTTCAGATACATTTAATTCAAATAAAATATCTAATTACATATGTGATTTTGACTTATAAAAGAAATGGACAGAACAGTAGTAGAATTTGACCTCCCCTTTTGCCGGCATGTGAATATCTATACCGAGTAGTCGGTAACACAATACCTTGTTTTAATCTACAACTCTATGGTGCACCATATGTTTTGTTTCATTTCAGTCTTCGGTCACTTCGACATACAGAAGGTTGTGTTGTTTTGTATATAAATAAAAATAGGAGGAATCTAAAAAATTAATTAAAATGGATCCAGCGCTCTTGAGGGAGCGCGAAGCGTTCAAAAAGCGGGCTATGGCCACGCCAACGTAAGTCCAATGAAATATGCATCATCTTCTAGATATATCTGATGAATTTCTACTCCAATCCTTAGAGTGGAGAAGAAGGCCAAAGTTGAAAGTGCAGCACCACCGCCAAAGGATGACAGGCAAAAGAAAATGCGTCCTCCAACAGCACCCAAGCTGGATTCTAATACCTACAAGACAATGGCTGGTAGCTCTCAGTACAGGTTTGGTGTTCTAGCAAAAATAGTGAAGCATATGAAGACACGACATCAAGATGGTGACGACCACCCTCTACTTTTGGAGGAAATCTTAGATGAAACTAATCAACTGGACGTGGGACAATCCGTTAAAAATGTAAATATCTATTATTTCGATATTTTCGCGCAGTCATGTCCAATGGTTTTATTTTCAGTGGCTGGGATCAGAAGCGTTATTGAATAATCCCAAGATTGAAGCTACTCCGGATGGTATGCGTTTTAGTTTTAAGCCTGTATATAAAATTAAGGACGGAAAAAGTTTGCTGCGTTTGCTTAAACAGCATGATCTGAAGGGCTTGGGTGGCATACTTTTGGATGATGTCCAGGAATCTCTGCCACATTGTGAAAAGGTTCTGAAAAATCGTGCCTCTGAAATTATTTTTATTATCAGACCCATTGATAAAAAGAAAATATTGTTTTACAATGATCGTACTGCCAATTTTGCTGTAAGTAAAGTCTAACCGAAATACGATTAAGATTAAGCCACTAACCTGCCTCTTTATAAAGGTCGATGAAGAATTTCAAAAACTTTGGCGCTCGGCTACTGTTGATGCAATGGACGATGCTAAAATCGATGAATATTTGGAAAAACAAGGTATACGTAGTATGCAGGATCATGGACCCAAAAAGCCAGTACCGAAACGTAAAAAGATGGCCAACAAGAAAAGACAATTCAAGAAACCTAGGGATAATGAGCATTTGGCTGATGTCCTGGAAACATATGAAGACAATACATTGACACTAAAGGGCGTTAACCCAACATGAAAGCAGCAGTTTTTGTTGTTTAATTTTTCCATGTTAGCATAATGGAAAGTAACAAAACCACAAAACGTTATTTTAGAGATCGAGATAAGTTTATATATCCTAGGTACATTTAACAGAAAATTGGAATAAAAATCATCATAAGAACTGAAAGAATCAAAAACCTGGAAAATATTAATTGTAACTATTAAAACAAAAGGCGTCCTGACGAGGTCTCAAATACTTGTTATTATTAATTAGTCATGTTCTGGGTGACACAGTGTAATAATTTCGAAAACAGACATTGGTTTTATGCACTGACAGATCATAAAGTTACAATGTAAAATATAAAATTTTTCATAAAAATTTCTTATTATTTTAAATGCTTTATTCTAACGGCCCGGCTCTTTGCCATTAGCATAAATGGTCGGGCATTCGACTATTATTAGATGCGAAGAGCCATCTTCTTCAGTTCAGTCCCAAAATAACAAACTCAAAGATGTCCCCAGCACTCATGGGGCCCTAGAGTTCCCAAAATAGAGGCCCTTTATTTATGGGTACTTAAATTATTATCAACATTATGATATGGCAATACTAGGTCAAGCTGCACCTATTTTTGTACCTCCATAAACTACCGTGATTTCATTTAGCATTAGCAGTCTTGTCAATACTGAAGGTATTATTTTTTTTAATTTCTAAAATATTACATTTTCCTTATTTTTTTTTTTTCTATTCTGAATAAGCAAATTTCTTATTTTTATTTCTTTAAAAATACATGTATGTACAATTAGGAAAAAAAAACAAAATTTATAATAAACTACATAAGAAAATAAAACAAAAATCACCAAAAAATTGATTGTCTACAAAATTTTTTGTAAAAAAAAAAACAAAATTACAAAAATATGGTTTAATCTGATCCAGAATCCTGGTAATATGTCATGGTTTGAAGCGAGATGATAATACCTTTTAATTTAAATAGCTACACATATGGGATTATAATAAAATGCAACGGACCCCTATGTTGCGTTCTATATGGCGCTAATTTTTAACTTGGTTTTCGTGTTTTATTTTGTATTTAGGAAGGGACATTTTCACTTTTTCCACACATACTTTGCCCGGTCAACAGCAATTTTACCAATTTTTTTTTAAATGCTTATGTTTTTGATACTATTGGACCTTTTTGTAATTTTCTGTAAATTATAAATATAGCAAGCAATTATTAACCTGGCAACTTTATTCATTGCATTTAATATCTAGTGCCTCATATGTTTTGTCTGCCACTGTACTATTGATTGTTAACATACGTTCAATTGTTTTCATTGTACTTGAAATCAGCTGTTACAATGTATATTGGTGAGCATTGAGCAAAAATTACACAGTTTTGTAGTTGTAGATAAGGTGCAATACAAGTTGTTTGTTTTACACCGGTAAGGTGAAAAATAGGTAACGTTAGTTTAACGTTTAGTTTATATAAGGTTTTCAGCGGCCAGCTGGAAAAAACATAATAAAGGTAAGTGGTAAAACATTGATTGACTAGCATTTATAAAACGGCAAAGTACATTTTTTCGTCTTTGGAAAGACCCTGACGATTTTTATTCTTGTCTATGAAAGAAGGCAGAAAACTCTGAACTATGGATATGACCTTTCAAAATTGTATCACTTCGTCCGTTCCGATTGAAGGTATTGGCAATTGCTTAAAAGTGTAATAAATTGTTGTTTCGCCGCAAAAGAAGTTATCTTCCATGTAAATAAGATAATTACACAAAATAAATGTGTGCACATTACAATGGGTTGAAAAAACTGGCATCCCCTTCCCCTACATTTGAAGATAGTGCAAAGACATTTGATTTCCTTATTAATCAATTGATATCCCGGATGAAAGCAAACAATTCATATAGGGTTCTTTAAATAAGTTTGATACACTTTACCAGACGGGGTCTACAATAAATGTCAACGCCTTCCAAATATCCCTAAGTCACGAAAACCATGGTCAAAGTTGGGACGGGGTCCTTTGGGTTCTACCCGTGGGAGCACTTAAAATAAAGGTATTATCAACACGAAGCCAATTTTTCCCTTTTTTAAAAAAAAAATTGAAAATTAAAATTGGCGTAAATAATATGAAATTTGATGATAAAAGTACCAAAAAAAATTTCAGACTTGGTAAGAATCCGCCAAAAAGTATTTTCAACCTACTAGAAAGTAATATTATTGTACCGCAAACTACTTTTGTTGCACCACAAAGAACCTTTATTGTACCACAAAGTACATTTATCGTATTAAAAAGTACTTTTATTGTACAAAACAGTACTTTTATTTTGTTAAAAGTACTTTCAATGTATCAAAAAGTAATTTTTTCCCCAAAAAGTATTTTTATTGCACCAAGATACATTATTTGTTCTTTTTATACGTAACAATTAAAAAAGTGTTTTTTCTTGATAGTTTTTATTTATTTTTGTAATTTTTTAGTCAAAACAAAACTCATCGAATACTTGCGCTATTTCTTTCTTCGACTGTTTAGAATAGGAGGATTTGTACACGGGAAATATAAATTACCAGGGAAATGAATTGGGCAGATTGTACGTGGATATGGTGTTAAAAACGGGTATTATTTTTTTTTTTATAAAAATGAAGTTTTTATATTGCACCATATCGATACCTTAATTCTAAAGTATGCCAGTTGACTTGACATGTTTTCAATTAAATAGAGTAACTATAATCTAAATCTCAAATTGATCAGTCAATCGAAACAAAAGTTATAAGGAAATGAAAACTTAGCATATAACTGGAATCTATATAAATAAGATATATGTAGGTATTATCCTGAAATACCTAACATTTTATACTTTGCATAGTTTAGTATTAGGGTATATGTACCGTTACGGCAAAAGTTGATATTTATGTCCGTTTTTTTTAAACATTTTATTTTTAATATGTCGTTTAGAACTTTTAGAACAAGTTGGCAATAGATGGTAGACCTTGTTGCTATTTTAAAAGTCCATATGCCTTATGAAAATTGGACATATCAACTTTTGCCATTATAGTATAGAAATGAAACAGCCGAAAACACGACTCTATTTGTTCTAATAGGCCCCCCACGTATTGCTGTAAAGATAATATTCAAAGCAACCGTATTTTGGGCTCCCTAGGGCCCCTTCTTTGATCTTGGCAAATTAAATCGAAAGTTATTTACATTTATTCCATTACACCATTAGTTCTTTAAAATCGGAATTTAAATTCTCTTTTTTTTTCTACGAAAATAAATTTAATTAACCATCCTTAAGATAGCTGTGTTTGAAAGACAAGCAAGAGAATACAGTAAAAGCTAAATTTTTATCATTTTTCTCTTTGTTTTTTGTTACAGTTTCTTAACAACGACAGCGACAAGAGACGTAAAAACGAAGAAAAACATACAAAAACAGTAAACCCCCAAGAGTCTCATTCAGTATCTAGAGAGCTCTTTAAGCTATAAGGTAACGACCAAATTCAACGGTGCGAGTAAAGTGCGCAAACACTATAAACACTCGAGTCTAAAAATAATACATATTTCGTTTTCAAGCTTTGATTTGTTCGTGTTGTTGTTATTCCTCCTATATATATTTTCAGTTTTGTGCTGGCATTGTTTACGGTCAGTTCTTAGCCTTGTTTAAGTGCCTGCGTCGACAACGGTGACAATATAGTGTGTGCCCACAACAACAACAATGGTGGCATTAATACCGCTGGCAGTCTTATTGCTGTCATTAAATTTTGGAAATGCCTGGGGATCCTCAGAAGAGTGAGTATTATTTTTATAAGTGAATTTGCTGCCAATAATATCAATATCAAAAAGTTAACCGACCCCTTCATATTGTAATTGGATGTGATGTATGTATGTGAGGTATATCTACTACAACACCAGACTTTCGTCTTTGCGCAGTCGTAATTTGTTATAAACATGAATTTTCTATAATTTGCTTTCAACTTTTGAGTAGTGTTATGAGAGAGAGAGAGAGAAAGCAATATTTCGTGACTTAATATAAGCTGTGGATATATTAGACGGTTGTTGTGTTACGTACCTAATGATTTCTAGTTAAATGTTTAATATTTTGGACATATACGATATACGATATTCATTCGATACACTAACGTAAATTGATATAATATACAGTAAGATCGACTAAAAACTAACAAAAACAAATACATATACGATAGAAGTGAAAATATACTGTAATCTACAATCTTGCATTTGTTTTTAGTAGCTGCGATTGCTATTTCAAGCGTTTATTTTTCTTCATAGCATTTGAAGCATTCACTTCTATATACCAAATAAGCCCAAGTAACGCATTCGCTGCATTTTGATTTCTTCAATTAATATTTTTCTCTTGAAAACCTCAGCTTTGCTGTACGTACGCACTACCAATGAGTTTACAACAACTTAAACAATGCTATCCGTACAAACTCTTCATTGCCAATTCATTTAAATTTTAATCCGAAAGATACTTTCACATGCTGCTAGCTAGTATAGTAGTTCCGCCTTTAAGTCATTTGTCTTCCTTCCTCAAATAGAGCTCTTAAATCCGCTCATTAAAATCTCTTAATCAAAGAGCATTAGCACAAAGTTGCCGGAAATGTCATTAAGAGTTTTAATTATTATGTCCCAAAATTGAATTCGTTTAAGATGTAATGAAAACTTGTTTTTTTTTAATTAAATGCACCAATTTTAAAGTATTAGCATATAAAAAATGTCAACAACCTTATCTTATCATTTATACAAAACATACTGCCAGCTGGTATAAGAGTATATTTATGACAAAAAATTCCAATCAGCGCTGAAATTTGGCACATCGCATTTCTTTTTTTTATTTGCTTCTTCACATTAGTTTTTTTGTATAACAATTGTATGAGATATATAAACATGATAGCAATAATAATAAAGAGCAATTTTTATAGCGGTGAAACTGTTTTTGTCGAGTACCGGAAACAAAAGTATCTTCTTAAAAGTAGCACACAAACTTACGATGTACCTTTGTCCTTTAAGAAATTTAAAATTGTTGTTGTTGCAGGAAAAAGTTTAATTTATTTACTTATTTAAGTCTGCAATTTTATTTAAAACTAAAACAAGAAGCCTTTTTATCATTTAAGTGTATCCATCATTATCTGTGCACCATTACTAAAATGTATTTATTTTACTTGACATGTCTTTTAGGACTTTTATAAAAGTTGGCAAAGTAGGATATGTCTGAGATAAGTGCGAGTCTATATAAAAATCAGATATGTCTTAATTAGGTTTCAAAACATAAAGTCGGCTTACTGTAAAATCATGAAAGTAATTTTTGCCAAAATGTTACAGATCTATTACTTACTGTAGTTACTACTTTATAAAATAATTATACCGTATGTTTATTATATATAATGATATTATGCATTTTGAAAAACTCTGCGTTATACTTTCTACGCAACTTCCAGTGTTTTTTTTTTTCTTATTGCATCGTATACATCACATATATTTTAGTCAATTTGCAAATCGAATATAATAACACAATCATAAATCAAATTTTATTTATAACTCATTGAGAACTAAAAATAACTTATTTTGTTTGTTTTCATCAAAAATAATATCTAACATTTTTGCAGTTTGCCTCAAGCTAATCACATTAAATTTATAATGCATATAATGAAAGACTATAATTTATATTAGATTTAAGTTGGTAACTTTTGAAAGATTAAAGTTATTGACAAACATATGTTTACTTTAAAAATAATTATAACGTATTTTTATTATATATACTATTATGCATTTTGAAAAACCCAACTAATTGCTTTCTACGCTCTAATGTACATCTTCCAAAGAGTTTTTTTTTATTTTTCTTAATGCATCGCATACATTACTTATATATTTAAATCAATTTGCAAATCATAAATCAAATTTTGTTTTTAACTCATTGAAAACTAAAAATAACTTATTTTGTTTGTTTTCATCAAAAATGATATCTAACATTTTTGCAGTTTGCCTCAAGTTAATCGCATTAAATTTATAACATAATGAAAGGCTATAATTAATATTAGATTTAAGTTGATAACTTTAAAAGATTAAAGTTATTGACAACATATGTCCAAAAAGATTTAACAGGATTTATAAGGTGATTTTATCAAACTTTAATATAAAATATTTATTTACATTGTAAGGAAACGTACAACTAATACCATTTTGAGTGAAGGGAATATGTGATCATTTTAAGATCAGTCCCAGGAAATAAATTTAATATTTTTGCGTTTTTACAAAACTATCAAAACTTTTCTAATGTGTTTTAGAAATCTTCATAGTTTTCATACAAATTCATAATTCGTTTAAAGTGATTTTTTATATAAAATGTGTGTTTTTTTTAGAATTCTATCATTTATAACCCCGACGCAACCGATCACATCCGATAATGTTCAATTTAACAATAACACTCTAAAATATAGCCCTTTTCACAAATAATTAAGATTAAATAAAACAAATTTTTATTTCGATTTTCATCATTTATTAATTTATTTATTATTTCATAGCTTAATCTACGGTTATGTGTGTCAACAAAACAAATGTATCAAAGTAGAATTATCTGAAAAAAATTGGGATACAGCCATCAGTTTGCCAGTATGTCGTATGTTTTGTGGCGATTCTATAGGCACAATATGGCCGAAACCAACGGGATCGGTCGAAGTTGACTCACTGCTGCTGCACATTAGCAAAGATGCTATACAATTTAATATGCCCACATATCGAAAACAAGCAAAGCTATGGGATTCTAACCGCGAACGCTTTATCGATATGATCGATCGTAAAGTACCAAATGCTGACGTACTAAAAAAGGATGGCCATCCTTTGACGATATCAATTGAATTGGTGGAGAGTGGTGCCGACAATGATGAAGTCCCAAGAATGACATTAAAAACGGATGAAAGTTATCAATTGGATATAACGACTACGAGTGATCATGAAGTTAAAGCTAATATTAAAGCTAAAACATATTTTGGTGCTCGACATGGTCTTGAGACGCTAAATCAATTGATTGTATATGATGATATAAGACGTGAATTGCAGATTCTATCAAAGGCATCGATTCAAGACGAACCGGCGTTCAAATGGCGTGGCTTACTGCTGGACACATCGAGAAACTTCTATAGCGTTAAAGCAATTAAAAGAACATTAGGTGAGTAGAGTAGTGCATGTATAAATACATATACATGACAAATCTATTTATCATTTACGATCATTTCTGCTATCTTACAGACGCCATGGCTATGGTCAAATTGAACACTTTCCATTGGCACATAACGGATTCACATAGTTTTCCATTTGAGGTCAAATCTAGACCGGAACTCTATAAGTTGGGAGCCTATTCCACTAGAAAGGTATATACGCACAGCGATATTGTAGATATTGTGGAATACGGCCGTGTGCGTGGTATACGTGTTATGCCCGAATTTGACGCTCCCGCCCATGTGGGTGAAGGTTGGCAACACAAAAATATGACCGCTTGTTTTAATGCTCAACCTTGGAAAGATTATTGTGTGGAACCGCCCTGTGGCCAGTTGGATCCCACGGTTGATGATATGTACTCAATTTTACAAGACATCTACCAAGAAATGTTTGATCTTTTCAATCCAGATATTTTCCATATGGGTGGTGATGAGGTTTCCGTCAATTGTTGGAACAGCAGTGCACAAATACGTAATTGGATGACCTCAAAACAAGGCTGGGGTTTACAAGAGAGTGATTTTATACGCTTGTGGGGTCATTTCCAGACCGAAGCTTTGAAGCGGGTAGACATTGCTGCCAAAGGCGAAAAAGTACCAATAACACTGTGGACAAGTCGTTTAACCGATGTCCCTTATCTGGACGATTATTTGGATAAAGATCGTTATATTATACAAATATGGACCACTGGAATGGATCCAAAAGTTACGGATATACTAAAACGAGGCTTTCATGTAATCGTCTCCAACTATGATGCTTTGTACTTTGACTGTGGTGGAGCCGGTTGGGTTACCGATGGCAATAATTGGTGTTCACCATACATTGGTTGGCAAAAAGTCTACGAAAATCGCATGGAGACAATAGCCGGTGACTATGTGTCACTTGTAATGGGTGCTGAAGCTGCTATATGGTCCGAACAAATCGATGAACATTCACTTGATCAACGCTTTTGGCCACGGGCTAGCGCATTGGCCGAACGCTTGTGGTCGAACAGCAAAGATACATGGCGTCAGGCAGAACCCCGTATGTTAGTGCATCGTGAACGATTAGTTGAGAACGGTATCGCGGCTGAGGCTTTACAGCCCGAATGGTGTTTGCAAAATCAAAATGAATGTCCCATCGATGCCTATACGAGTCTAAGAAGATCTTAGGCAAGTTTAGAATAGGCAAATATTGGGTTTTCATACCGATTTTAACAGCCGTGATATTAATTACAGTTTATATTTCGTCTTCATGCAACACGATAATTCCGAAAATTTCTATAGAAATGAATGAAATATCGATTAAATAAATAATTGAGTAAATATACATATATGAATATATATGCAGCTTTTGTATATTGTATTAAGGGGGAAAGTAAGGTAAGTAATTGCAACAAATCATGCCATTAACAATTTAACAACAGAAAACTGCTTTGCTACACACATATAGAACGAATGGTGATATGCAAATACATATGATTTACCACTCGGGTTTCTTTCTGGTATTGGCAAAGTCAGAAAAGCCAACATGTTGATTAGTATTATTTTATGCATAAGTAAAAAACGAGCATAGAGAAGGATTAAAAATTCCAAATGTCAATCAATGGTCTGCAGACTTTGAGGCATTAGTACTTCATTTTAATCAACTTCGGTATACATAAATACATACCTTCTTCCCATTGTTATATATATTAAAACGAAGTCTTAAAATCTCTAAAATGATTTGTAGAGATAAAAAGTCTCCTTGAATAATTTACAGGATCTTTGAGATTAGCATCCTTACATAATTAAATCTATGACGCGTTCCTAGGTTTCTGAAGCTCCCTTTTAAATCCTTTGATACTGGCCTTATACAATTTCCAGACTTATTTTTTCCTGGATGGTTTGGTATTAAATAGATTACGAATTATACAGCAGACTTGTTTTAGACTCAGTTCCGTTATGTGGTATATACTTTTGTAAACTGAATGTAGTCAAATTTTTAACAACATAAATCTAAAAGACTCACTTTCACTTTCGAATCGTATCATGCATTTTGTAAATTTTTTCTTTAGCTTCGTTTTACTATATTAATAGTTATATGTATTTAATTATTATTCCCAGCTTTTGATAAGCAACTAACATACATACTTACAAGACAGTGTATTCTACAATTATTTATACAAACCTTTTAGTTGTGAACTTACACTTTCCAATTCACTGGTCGCATTGATCATCGTTAGCAAAAAAACGGAGCATACCTGAAAATGTGCATTGCCAAAAATTCAATAACGTTACTTATAAAACAAAAATTTCAAACTACAAAAAATCACTTACGGACCAACGTCATATGGCGAACGACCTACATCTTACAATTTTTTTTCCGTACCATTAGTTGAAGTTGTTGGTCATAGGATTACCAAACCGATGTGCTCACCAACTTCCATAATATTAAAGAACATTGTCTGACCAAACCTATTTAATGAGTTGTTACCGATGTTAAAGTTTTAAAAGTTCCACCTAGAGTTTTTCCTCACAGTCTGTTCTTTTCGAATAATATGTCGATATATTTCCAAATAAGTTATTAATATTAAGTTTTATAATACAAAATTAATGTCATATTTGTGTAATTCTACCAGAAGCAAACAAACTTTATTCAAATTATGTTGAAATTAAACCGCAGTTAACGTCGTTGAATATTTTGTTAGGTAATGGTTAGGTTTAATTTTAAAGTGTACATCAATTTAAGAGCAACTCTAAATTAGGCTTACTGTTTTATGTCGTACTTTAAAATTAAACTGTATATATATGTCGTTTTCCGCCAATCAATAAACTACAGAGTTGAGGAAAATTCTTTTAACACGTTTAATCAAATGAAATCTTTGTTGCGCATCCTTATGTCAATATGTGAGTGGACAGACATCCAGTGCGTCGTAGTGTTACTACTGTCAGCATATCAAAAAAAAATATATAATTCAATTTATAATACAAGTTCTTAGTTAGTTGGATTTATTCAGTGGATGTTTTTATTAAATACCTCTAGAAAGTTGTTGATAGTCTTAGTCATATCTACTTAATAATATCGATAAGAATTGTTGTTACTTCTTAAAATAGAGGTCCGTGTATATGAGAATGTTTTTATAATAATGGAGTAGGTCCAGGTTTTCCCATTGAAAAAAGTCCATGCTTCATTCAGTTCCGTTATTCAGTTTCCAGTTTAGTTGTAGTCCGTTCAAATTTTCATTGTTAAAAATTAATTATGTGTTTCTGTTTTTTTTTTTGTTTTTGTCCATACGTAGTCGTCGTCTTTGACGTCTGTGAAAAATAGAAAACAAAAATATTTTGCATTATGTTGCAACTAGCGATCAGGTCTCAGTAAAGTATTAAATGAAGACTTTCGTAAGTCGTATAGGCTAGCGAAAAGTCCAAAGTCTGTGAAGAAACAGTTATTGGGTATGGTAAGTAAATATATTTTTAAAAGCGGTTCTTACTTACCATTTATAATTTATTAATAAATGCAACCAACATTACGTTAAATAATAGTAACCAATAAAACTTACTTTTAATTACGGCGCATACGCTTGCGGCTACCATCATTATCATCGTTATCTCGTTCTTCGGCTTCCAAAACCTACCGAAAAGGAGAGGATTATAGTACACACATTAAGAGTTTTACAACCTAAATTTGTACCTTGATCTTGGTGCCACATATTTCAGCCCCATGCAAAGTCGCCATAGCATTTTGTGCTGAATCTCTATCGGCATACTTAACATAACCGCAGTTTTTATTAGGCAATAAATAAACATCAATCAAACCCCTCCAGCAAGAGAACACGTTCTTCAGAATTGAAATGGGAAGATTCTACAAAAGAAACATCAGATATTTTCTATAGAAAATTAAATTTAATTTTTCTTACCGCTGCTAATACTACAAATAGACGTTGAGCCACCGGCGCCTCTAATGGTGCCATGGGCTGAGCTGGAGGCAGTGGAACATTGCAAATGGAGTCCTTTTTAGTACGCTCTAGATGTATTTATATTAAATTAAAATTATGTTATAGTATTGTAAAAACGTTTAGTGTTGGCATAACTTACTTTCGATGAACGAAGTGTCGATACGAGAAGAACTCATACCAGAAACCTTAACAATAATACGTTCTCCAGCTGGATATTCTAATCCATGTAGCTTATCCCTAAAAGATACAATTTATAGGCGTCAGTTGTCATTATAATTTTACGAAGTTAGCTTACTTAGCATATATAGCTGCTTCAGGATTGTCGTAAACAACAATGGCTTCATTTGTGCGTGGTCCATCTGAAAATAACGAGAATTAAATGATTACACTGTGGTAGTCGAAAAAAAAACATGACCGGACTTGACGGTTCTACTCTAATTAGAACCAGAGGAAGCGACCTGCATCATTAGTTTTTGAGTTATCATGAGCCTTCATAAAAATTTTTTATATTTTTTACCCAGAGTTATGGTTTTAAGGGCTTAAATTGATTATCGACAACCTAAATTTTGGTTTCCTGATAAGCCATCTTCGACAAAGTTGATATAAATATGTTCATCAGTGTTTTCTGAAAACCCAACAATAGATTGCCGAAAATCATTTAAAGCTTTTAAAACCATACCATTGAGTAAAAAAACTTTTGTGTGCAGGGCTAAGATCAATCATGATAACCTAAAAAAATAATGATGCATTTGGTGTCCTTTTGTCCAAATTAGGGTAGAACAGTCGAGTCTAGTCATATCTTTTACAACTTTTTATTAAAACCATCAGTTTTATAAAAAATATGTTAGTTCTCGCTTAAATGTTTTAAAACATCTCTTAATATGTTGTTGTACTTACATTCCCTCGTAATTTGACAATAATCCAATCCAGGAATAATGTCAAATAATCGCCACAATTGATCTTGATTAACACAATTGCTCGAGATAACCTCCAGACAGGTGGGTTGAGGCACCTGTACATTTTGCATGCGCAGGAATTGCGACATCTCGTTGTTGCACGATACATTACCCCATTCATTATAGCCACCGCCGCTGCTGCCACCGTTGTTGAAACCACCACCACCCATTGACATTCCACCTCCCATACTGCCACTTACAAACCCACTGTTGGTACCTATGCTAGAGCTACCACTGCGTCCGCCGCTCATCATTGAATTATCATCACGGCCATGTTGATCACGGGATGACCGTGTTGAACCCTTGGGTTCTGCAAAGACTGCCTTGTACTTAGAGGGACAGTTCTCGAAAGCAACAGCTGCGTTATAAAATTTAGGGTAGCGAACATAGGCGAAACCTTTTGGACTTCCAGATTGTTTGTCGTGTAACAGTGTGACATGTTCCACGGGACCCCATTGACCGAACTCATCGCGCAACTCATCCTCGGTAGCAGTTTTGGGGCAAACAATAAAAAGTCGAACATATTTCTCATGCTCATTGTCCGACTTACTTGAACCCTGGTTGCGACTAAAAACGATAGCAATTAATACAATTTACCAGATAATTCATGTCATGTAATGTCTTACTTTGCAGCGACCAGCACTTTCAGTGTACGGTCCAGAGAACCAATAGTCTTGCCGTTCATTTCCTCTTGGGCCTTGGCAGCATCAGATGTCTTACTATATTTTATATAGGTAATACCTTTATTTTCGCCCGTATATTTGTCTTTGACTACCCAAATATCCTCGATTTCACCGAATTGGGAGAATGCTTCACGGAAATCTTCCTCTGTGTGGGCTTTATTGCAAATTATGAACAGACGGGACATGGGCGGTTCATCTTCGCTTGAATCACCACCACGTCCACGTCCTCCATCGCGAGATTGCGAACGATTATCAAACATATTAATACCGTGTTTCTTAATTTTTTTGTGTATAGAAAATTATTTCTAAGATTAATTCCAAGACAAAATAAAGAAACTGCAAAATTTTCTGAATGATTATTACAAGCCGCTTTTCTCTTTTATGTTCTGCCCGTTCTGCCGCAAACTTCTTTTTGTGCATACACTACTACTACTACATACAAAGAAGTGAAAAAATGGCGGATATGTACACAACTGTGATGTCAACAAAAGTCTCGAGCCGGTCGGTTTAACATATAAATAGAACGCCGCTGGCCTTTTGATAATTAAAACGCCGTCAAATATATATTGGTTTAACACATCAAAAAGGAGAGGGTTTGTTATATTTTTAGATTTCTTTAAGATAAATATCAAACTATTGTATGGGGAATAACAGTGAAAACACATTAAATTCGGCATCATACTAAATATGAATCCTAAACAAAAAACAATCTCAATTGCACATGACATTTTTTAAAAATAAAATATGGCCTGGCCAAAAAACTATGCTTTACTAAGCTTAGTTTACCAACAAATCTCCTTGAAAAACGCGAGCTTTGAGGTGAAAAAAAGGGAATTGTGGGGAAAAATATCCTCCATTCTCATGTTAAATATTAACGGTCAAATTCAAATTGATGTTGGACATTTTCGGCTGATATCTACTTCGCATGTACATGTTTGACATAATTGTAGATATATATACAGCTTATGATGTACCACATTGCATCAATTCGTCACAAAGGGGTCTGAAGATGAACTCGTCATGTAGTTCGAAACGCGTCATCCTAGTGCGTGACAATGAATTGACCATTATTATCAACAATAAAAAAATCTTTTCTGATCGTTTAGCCAAAGTATCGTATGATACACTAACACAAATTTAAAAATTTTTATTCATCAAATATTTATTAACCAAATTTTTTTTGCATATGGTAATTGAAGCATATACCACGCATCATAAAAGAGGTGATATGAAAATAAAGAGAAAATTTGTTTTAAAAAAGTTAATAAGATATAAAACGTTTTGTCAGTAAAAACATTTTTTAGAAAGCGGTGTAAGAAAAACATTTCTAATTGCACTTATGTAACGTGAACCATGCGTCAGATATATGATTTGGGGAAAGAAATAGGAAAATCTTAATCCCGAAAAACCATGGTCAGTTACTCCTTAGGCAATTTTTAGTACTATGGGTCACAAAGTTTTTATTTGTTAAAACTGTAATATTGCAAATATAAACACAAAGATGACAGACTGACGTTATGATTCCTTTTTTGTTTCAACCATATACGTTTTTTGCAAATGGAAGTAAGGACAATAGTTGAGTAGAAGAATAATACCCATTTCAGAACAATGAAGCCACCTGGATGTCACTTGTGACATTTTTGTTGCAGATGTTAATTTCAATCGCCATGGTTGTAAGAAAAATTTTACATGTAGATGGCAGGCCTCCAACATCTTCGAGAGATTTCAGTTGCAATTCGAAACACATATCAAATCAATAAATGTAACAAAAATTACATCACCAATTATGATAGATTGCGTTAACAAAGGCGTTAAACAATTTCATGTGCAAAAAAACAGCTGTCATCAAAAAAAAAAAAAAAACATGTTGCCAATGATCTTTAAAAATAAAAAAATGCATTTATTGTGTGTATGTAGTTTTATTTATATTTCTTTTCTCTCTAAGTTGCATCAACTTAGTTGTATAGTTGAGTTATAGAACAAGGAATCTGCAACTTGGCCGATAGGGTGGAATGAAGTTGTGAGAAAATGTTGTGTTTTATGCACCCGCATTTTTCGAAAAATGAACCGAAATTTTAAAATTGTATGAACTTTAGTGTATGTCTTGATTTTTACTGTAACGTTTTAAGAAATAAGTTATTATACACTTTTTGATTAGCATTAAGTTTGCCAAGAAAAGTTTGTAGTTCCCATACCAACCAGGAGTCGATTTTCTTTACGTTAAACCATAGACATGAACAAAAGAATTCTGTTACTCCGAGGTATTCAAAAATTTATACACATTTTATAAAAATATAAAATGTGTTTTAGCACAGATCTCGTATTATTTTCACTCTAAGAATATCCCGATTCTTTTAAACTGATTGATTTACACTCCCTCCACCCTTGGCCGAATGTGAGTTACGTGATAATTATAATGGATAATTTTAAACTTACAACTACAAATGTTATTTGGAATTATGGAATATTTTAAATGTATGTATGTATCCAGAGAATGGACTATTCCTCCTTAGTGAAGTTTATATGATATATAAACAAATACGAACAACTAAACAAAATTAATACATAATAGTTTCTGAGTTAAGCTGTTAACAGTTTTGTATAAATGTTTTGAGTTGGATCCAAAAAAGCTTGTTGGCTGTTTTCCGTTATCGATGTTTGTTTTCCAGTAAAGTTGGAGTGTGACGGTAATGTTGAGTGCGTAGCTGTCAGTAATAAGTTTTCTGTAATTGTTTCATGTCCTTTCATGTTAAACGTGTATGTCTGTGAAAATAAAAAATAAGAATCAGAGCAGAATATGCCAGCGCAATGTGTATTCCCAATTAAATTTGCTTACACTTTAGAGCACAATGTACAACTTACCGTATTAACACTTATATTAACGGGATTTCTTTGCTATTGGAATTATGTAACTGTATTTAAATGGTTTAAAAATCACTTACCCTTAATTACGTCGCAAACGTTTACGGCTGATGTCATCGTTTGTAGAAGCCTGATCAAACTTTTTTACTTGCTCTTCCGCTTCCACCACCTGGCGATGTAAGTTTTATGAATAATTTTCACAAAATAAAAAAACAGAACCCGGCATACCTTTATTCTAGTGCCACATATTTCAGAACCATTTAGTATTTCCATTGCCTGAAGAGCTGATTCCACGTCTGCATATTTTGCATAACCACAGGATTTATTTGGCAAGTAATATACATCCATTAAACCTTTCCAACAAGAGAATACGCTTTTCAAAATTGGAATTGGCACAACCTAAAAAATACATAAATATATATGTTTATATAATTTTATTAAATTACCAAAGTTCGTCGTTACATTACCGTTGGCATTATTATAAATAAACGTTTGGCCATAGTAGCGTCGCTGGCAGCTAAGGGCTGTGTTGGCGGCAATGGTACACTACACAGTGAATCCTTTTTCATATGTTCTACAGAGAACAGATACAATTATTACATTCGTTTAAAAGTAACAAAAAGTAAACTTACTCTCAATTAATGGTGTCTCAACGTTTGTTAGGCTTAAAGCAGTGAGTTTAACAATAATACGTTCCCCTAGTGGATACTCGAAACCATGAACCTTTTCCCTGAAATTATAGAAATGTTATAGACGCGTACAATGTAGTAATTACAACATGATAATATACTTGGCATAAAGGGCAGATTCTGCGTTATGGTATACAACGACCGCTTCGTTGTTGTGTTCCCCTTCTGTAATTTTGTAATAATAGTATTAAACAATAATATTGTGATATAAGAAAGTGGTATAAACATCACAATTGTAATAAAGCGACAGATAGACTAATTAGCTGAATTTAAGTTTTGTATGTAATATATTTTCAAAACTTGATAACTTTCTAATATTTTAAATATAGGTTTCATGGAAGAACTCAAATAACGGATATCAATAAAGTATCGACTTGAGGTGTGATATTTGTAAACCAATGCCCAACGACATTTTTTTCATTCCCACTCATTCAAAGTTCTTTAACCAGCCCACTAGTCTTACCTTTCATTATTTGACAATAATCCAGTCCTGGTACTATATCAAACAGACGCCACAATTGATCCTGTTTGATACTTTTGCTAACCACCACATCCAACGAAGTATGTTGTGAGTGCCCATTTTGCATCCGTGAAAGTTGTGATATTTCACCTTTGCTAGTATTACCATCTGAACCAACACTATTATTAGCATTGTCTTCAGATGATCGTTTCGAAGCCTTTGGTTCGGCAAATTTAGCTTTAAACTTTGGGGAACAATTTTCAAAAGCCAATGCAGCGTGATAAAATTTTGTATATCGAATGAACCCGAATCCTTTGGGAATGCCGGTATTTTTGTCTCGAACCACAACGACGTTATCGATTGGACCCCATTGCTTGAATTCTTCACGCAAATCTTGTTCAGTACTATCTTTTGGACACTGGATGAACAAACGAACACATTGTTCTTGATCTATTTTTTGTGTTTTGTTTGAACCCTGAGTTCGGCTAAACAAAAGAAACAAGCTCATATCAATGTCATACATATGAAATCATGCCCAGACAAACTCACCTAGCAGCAACGAATACTTTTAGTGGGTGATCTGACTTTCCAATAGTTGAGCCATGCATTTCCTCTAGAGCCTTTGCGGCATCCGATGTGTGGGCAAATTTAATGTATGCAAAACCTTTATTTTCATTAGTATCCTTGTCCCTGATAATTCTGATGTCCTCTATTTCACCGTAGGATGAGAAGCCCTTCCGAATGTCGCTATCCGTATGAATTTTGTCACAGAATACAAATAAACGAGACATTGGGGGATCATCTTCACTTGTGTCAGTATTACTGCGTCCCGTTTCATGATAGGATTCTGTGCTGTTAGTTGGTATATTTTTCTTCATTTCGCAAAATTAAGGTGTAGTTCAATTAGACAATTGCCGAAAACAGATAAATATATTGTCAACAACACTACAATACGCTGAATTAAGCTTTTTCAATATACGCGAATCAAATTGTACACTACACCAGCAGACAGGGATGAAAAAATTTTGGCAGTCAATTCAAAAGGCACAAATATTATACTTTACAACCCTGTAATAATTTAGTTGTCAGTGCAAACAGGCTGGGGACGTAAGTGTAAAATCAAACAAACAAAGATTTTAAAAGGATTTTTTTTCATCACCTGTTAAACCAGTTAAAAAAAGGGAAAAAGTAAAATAATTTATTTCACAAAAGATAAAATAACGAAATCGTAATATATATAATATATTTCATTTCATTTATTTAATCTTGTAATTAAAAGCCCCATGGCCAATATAAGGTCAATTACAAAATTCATAAGTAAATACTACTCAATTATACTTAAAATTCAACAAAAATTATTTTGATTAAAAATAACAATAAAACAAAAAAATAGTAAAAAAATATATCCTAACCCGCTCACGAAAAAGTGCATTATGAATTTTTGTAATAAAAAAAAGTAAGAAACAGAAAAATATTAACCATATCTTTACTGATACTAATAAAATGATTAAAACTACTTTCATTATTTCATTTAAAAATTTAAAAAAAATATTCGAAAAGCAAATGAAAGTAGAGGATGATACACAGATTTCAAAATGAGACGCAAAAACAAAATCTCTCACAATAAAATCGCTCTATTTAAAAAAATATTGCATTTAGAATACAGATAAGAGAAAAGAATGATATTCAAATTTTGAGAAAAGGACCCGAATCGAATTTTTCTAAAAATATGCGTTAAAAATGCGTTCAGAATTATTATTAAAATCGTTAAGTTTGAGTACCCACACATGAGTACACATTTGTTAAATACTACTTTTGTCTCAAAACCCCAGCCCAGCCTTTATTTTTGTGATGCGCTTCTGCAGTGGATCCACAATTTTCTTTGACATTCTGGTCCGACGCAACATTTCACACACAGCAAGCTGAACAAGCAAATCCAGCCACATATCCGTATCTGTACAAACAGACCATAAACACAGCCTGTCATCTCTGTTAAGCAGTATTGCCAGACTCAAAAAAATCATATACCGAAATTGCCAGCCAAAGATAAGAATCTTTATTTACGAATTATTCCAAGTTGTTAGTGTTCCACCGAGTTAACACGTGCAGGCTCTCGGAATTTTTATTTCATTTTCAGTTTTCAATTTAATAAAATGGGCAAACGATTCCAAAAGAAAAATAAAACTCAAGAATTGGAAATTGTTCCATTGGATGAGAATCCTCCTCTTGCTCCACAGAGGCCATCTGACGAGACGGTGCCAAAAAGGGTAAGAAGATTGTGAAATAACATTTTCTACCAACAGACTTAATGTTCGGTCTCTGATCTTCTAGGAAAAATGGATCAACAAACAAAGAGTTTTAGTATTCTCTGCCAGAGGTATTAACCATCGAGACAGGCACTTAATGAAGGACATCAAAACTCTAATGCCACATCATAGACCCGAGTCCAAAATGGAAAGATCCAAATCATTAATGTTGGTTAATGAGATGTGTGAAATGAAACATTGTAATAAAACCATTCTGTTTGAGGGACGCCGAAAACGGGATCTATACATGTGGGTGTCCCATATACCCAACGGGCCATCGGCTAAGTTTTTGGTAGAAAATATTCACACCATGGCCGAGTTAAAGATGACTGGCAATTGCTTAAGAGGCTCTCGGCCCTTGTTGTCGTTCGACGCCAAATTTGATGAAGTGCCTCATTTAAAATTGTTGAAGGAATTATTTACCCAAATATTTGGTGTTCCAAACCACCATCCTAAAAGTCAACCCTTTATAGATCATGTATATACGTTCACATATTTGGACAAGAGGATTTGGTTTAGAAATTTCCAAATACTTTCGGAAGATGGTGGCTTAGCTGAAGTTGGTCCACGCTTTGTCATGAATCCTGTAAAAATTTTCGAAGGTTCATTCACTGGCAACACCATTTGGGAGAATCCCGACTATGTTAGTCCAGCCAAGCAACGACAGATGTTGAAGAAGGCGGCCAAGGAGCGTTACGTCAATCGCATTGAACAAAAAGTACACCATGAAGCTACATTGCCCACGAAGGCCTATGAAGGTATAGAGTATGATGAAATATTTGACGACAACGATGCCATAGAGACGGCCAAACTATTGGCTGAGAAGGCAAAGAAGAAAGCCTTGGTGAAACAAGAAAAGCTGAAGAAGAAAACGCCAAAAGATAATCTGACTAAGAAAATCAAAGAGAAACAATTGGAGGCTGTCAAACAAGTAATTGAAAAGAAGAAACAAAAAAATAAAGTCGTAAAACAAAAACCTTAAAACCGACAAGAAATGTTTTCTTTTTTAACTTTATTCTTTAATTTGTACTATGTATAGCATATGCGTGTAAGATTTTATAAATTTGAATAGACACATAAAAATATTTATATCTATATGTTTTGTATTCTAAATGTTCAGTAGTGCAAAACAAAAATTATCAACAACTTTATTGGATTTAAAAAAAAAAATTAATCGAGATTTTTTTGTGCCTCACAACTTTAATAAAAATGATCACAAATAGTAAATTAACTTGAGTTTAATATATTTAATCAATTAAAAAACTAAATAAATAGGCTTTGTGTGGCGGATTTCGTTATCGTGAACCGTTTTCTTATAAAAAGGCAAAGGAATTTAAAATCATTGGAAGAATTTAAACTAAATTAATATAATTCCAAAATTTGTATGTTAATTAAAAAAAAAATTGCATTAGTATATGAATGGAACTAATGAAGCAGTTCACAAACAGTAATTGTGGTTACTAGTATAAATTTGTCTGCATTTAAACTGAACATGTATATTTAGTTCTTATTAAATAATTTGTATTTTTTAAAGCGTTTTAGATCAAAGGCATATTTACTACATGCAATGCATCAGTTATTGCCGTTCGTTTTTGATAACAAACTAATTTTCCACATTGTAATTCAGTCACAATTTATCACTACAATGCGTTGCCGTGTCTTCCAAGTGATTACATGCATAAGACTGCTCAAAAAGCAATGTTATTACGTTGATTACAGATTTTTGCTGTTGTTTACAGATAATTTGGTCTGTAAAAAATTTGATTTTTATTCAAAGTAGTAGCTGATAACCAACCAATTTGTAAGGAATTCCCTTGTAATGTTTCAAAACTGACGTTTCGTTTTAATAGATGCTATTCAGTTTACAAAAGTTATTTCCTCTTGAACCTTTAAAAAAAACTTTTTTATTATAAAAGTTCCCTATTTATGTATTTGTTTTTTTATTTAGTTTTTTCGTAGATACTATAGACGAGTATAGCCAATAAATAAATTAACAAAGAAATAAAACTGCTGTTTACATAATAATAAAGCATGAGATTCTTAGTTGATGATTGTATAAAAATGTATTAATTTTTGCATGATGCTTTTTTCACCACCGACATAATTCCACAATTTTAATAAATTACAACTTGTAGTAATTTTAGACTTAAATATAATAAATTGTGCGTTATCTGATTATCAATGATATAAAGTTTATATAAATAAGAAATATTAAACAATATAAAAAATACGTTCATCAAACATATTTTCAAACTTTCGAAAAACATTTGTAAAAATACTATAGAACAGTAATAGTTTAAAGTTTGTAATACGTTTTTAAGCTACAAATATGTAGATAGATGATGGGTTTGTTTGGTTTACGTATTATGCTTGTTTTACAAATTATTAACAGATGTATGCAGTTATATTTTGTAAATCTATTCATATGATTCCATTGCGCCATCAGGTACAACCATTGGCTTATTGGTCATGCTGAATGGTTGTTTATTGATGGGCATCATTTCCACTACCTGAATAGGTGGTTCTTCGCCTGGTTGCAATGGATCCTCACCCACCAGCTTTGCAAGATTACTTTGAGCCCATCGGCCGCCGCGACCATTTATAGTTTTATCTTCGCACACGCACAGAAACAGAGTATCCACGACCATCTGTTTACAAAATAAAGTGTTATTGTCGCTTATTTGATTGATTCAGGTTTAGATATGTTAATGTACTTACTTCAAATAGCGATAGAATAATGTGAGCAATGAAGAAGGAGAAGACGATGATAAGTATAACCGGCGCCATATAGAAATTGACACCAGGCATGTCTTTCAAAACAAATATGCCAATAAGACCCGACACGGCGGCTACCATAACTTTACCTAAAAATAGTATAAAATCTCCAACGCTATTAATGGTGGCCACTTGAAGAGCGTTTGTAGCCATTGCATTCCATGCCTGAAATTTATATAAAGAACAAATTTAAAGTTTGAATATTACGGCTAATTTCATTACATTCATTCATATACTTACAATACCAGCTGCAGGACAAAAGTTTATCGATTCAATAGCCACTACAGTATATGCATTATGATTGAGGAAGCGTATAAACTTTTCCAACAACCAAAATCCACATATACAACATTTCAAACAACATGAAGCACATTCTGAACCTTTATCCTCGCCTTTCTTTAATCTGCAAAAAAAAAATAATAAAATAAATAAATATCATTTGTTCAAATTAAGTTTTTCAAATAATTAACTTACTTAGCATATAAATAGGTCAAAATGAGACGAGGTACTTTGAAAATAGTTATCACAAATGAACCCTTTGCGACAGTGCCTAAATGGTATTTAATTAGTCTTGTAATGGCATAAACTGTGGGCGTTGACGTAGGCTTGTCGAAATACCAAAACGCTACAGCTGCAGCTAGAGCAAATTGTTGGCAAGCAAATATGAATTCAGTGGCCCAAACGAGACCAACGACATATATCCAGAACATGCTTTTAATTGCCTTGGCTTCAGTGTACTCTATGGGTATGAAGGCTAAAAATATTGAGGCAGGATTAATAAAAGTTCTACTAAAAAATTGCGGGCATTCAGATTACTAATTAAAAAAAATAATATTCAATTTAATTTTAAAGCAATTAAACGAAATTGAAATATATTACAACAGATCGATCTAAAAAGTATAAAATGGGAGGAGATACCAACATAGCTTGATTTGGAATGCAATACGTGCATATGTATGTGTATTTACAAAATTTAAATGATAAATGTAATTATCAATCAATCTCTGATTGTATGGCCAAAACCACTTACGCGTATTATTGTTTTCATATCATTCCAAAGGACGAAAGGATGATGGATATGGTTTTATTTTGAACAATGTTAGGTATATTTATAATATATTATGTATGGGGCTATAGGCTTCGATGATACCGCAAGACAGAACTTATACTTACTTTTCGTTGTGGTATTAATGGTTACGCCATTATTGACAGCTTGAGCAGGTGTATTATCGAGTGGAGCAAATGGATTACTATTTCCTGGTGTACTTGCTGTTGCAATACATATTACCACAAATACCCAAAATGTTAAGAACAGTGCCAACACAATAAAAGCTAAAAGTGGTGCTATCATCAGTCCCGGCAAATTCATCATACATTTGCCAGATTCTTCAAATAGAGCCGCCAATCCGGATAATTTATTTTTGAGGTAATAAATGATGACCACTAAAATGATCTAAAATGGAAGTGGCAAAAGTTAAACAGAAAGGTAAAATTCAAGTCAAACAAGTTTTTAACTATACACAGTATTTAAGAGTTTAAATGAATCCTATACTAATGCTTTTATTACTGTTAATATTTAACTTGTTAACTTAATCAAAAACTATTTCACTTGGTGTATCTTACCATTGTTATTGTTGCTAATATAGCCAGTACAAAGACGGCCTGTTCATTGCGTACAAATTCTTCGAGATATGAAAAATCCGCGCTGACTTTTGATTTGTTTTTAATGCTGTAGTAGGCATACCACAAGGCGGCAGTTAATCCAATGCTAGCCACAATAACTAGTACACATATCAACCAGGAAACAATGCGAGACAACCAATGCATTAAAGTGACCAACGCTATTGAAATCACTGAAAGATGATGCAAAATATACAATAATTAGTAGGCTAAATAGTTTTTCAACAATATATGTTGTATTAAAATTGGAGGTAAGGTTTTAAGAGATTTTACCAGTAGATATTCCTTAACGTTACAACTTCGAGATAAAAACTATTATAAAAAAAAAATCATTTTCGAAACTTTTAGATTCAAGTGCTTTTAAGGTAATGCTACTTTACTTGAACATTAAGAAATCAGTTTTCTTAAAATAGTTAAGTCGTAATCTATTGTTTAACAATATATAAGAACCACACAATTTTATTACAGTAATTGAAACTTACAAAATGCTATGCCACAAATGATAGCTATATAGTGCCATGTTGTGTAAATGTCACCCAAAAATTGTTGAGCAACATCCCAGGAGTTCAACATATTATACATATCCTTAACAGGAGCATTTTTACTCTTTGGCATGCAACGATGTAAGACAGGCGAGCTAAAATAAATAGCAAATAATACAATTATTAAAATAATTTTAATATGTTTTAACCGCCTATACATTACCTTTCATATATTGGAAACTCTGGACAAGGCCCTAAAGTATTGAACAGTTGATTTAGATCTCCTTGTCTGCCATCCGCTATAATGGACATATTAAAATCATAACGACATACATGATTTTGTGTTTCCAAGTAATATTTATAGACATCATCACGATTAACTAGTGTTCTTTTCGGGCACTCCTTTACGCATATTTTAAGGGACTTCTTTAAATGTTTCAAATCGAAATATAGTAGCTGGGGCGTGTCTAATGTGTTTCTGCCCGAAAGTGGAAAATTGGGATATTGTTCGTTCTTCTTGACACCACATGTATTACCAAAGGAATCATAGCCATTAATGACACGCAAAGGATTGCCGTAGACAAATGAAAATATAGCAATGACTATCTGCAAATAACAGAGCAATATACATACATATATAATGTAAGTATTAGTAGACATTCAGATATAGAGTAAATAACAAAAGACATGGAAAATATAGTATGTGGTTGGTAATTGAATATAATCTAATGTTATTGTGTATCTTACCCTACAATTTTGTAATAAAATTAGAACATATAAAAACTGATCTAGCATTTCACTACAAATTGGTTTTCAACATTTCAGATTTATGTACAATGGCGCGGCATTATTTTAAAAATAGTTTTAGTAAATTAATTGGTTCTAACTTGGAGAAAAGGACAATTATTTTTTTTTAATACTTAATCAAAATTAATCTTTTGTTCTTGAAATTAATATACAATTTACAATATAGCAACCGAAAAAAAATTTATATACAAATTTAATTTTTACAATAAATACGGTACTGCTCTTCATAAATTTTGTTAAGCCATACATACCTAAGCATAGCAATATTCAATTTGGATATTGGTTCAAAAGATTTTGTTTTTGTTTTGTTAGTCAAAATTTCATTCTGTTGTTAAGTCAGTTCGAAACCTCTTTTGACAATTCCAAACCATTGTAAACAAAAAATCATTTTAGTCTTTCTCAGTTCATAACCGTAATAATTATAAAACTAATATGTATTAATCAATTGTCATATGACGGCTACGACTGGTGTTTACTTTTAATAAACTAATGAATGACGCAAAGTTCATAGTTTTGTATTGTGTGTTATACATATAGTGGGAGACAGTTGTATGATTATATTTACATACATGTATATTAATGTAATTTTATAGTAACTCCGACTTTACAATTTTATCCATATACATATGTATATTAGTTGCAGCAATTTATGTTGGTTTATTTTATATGTTAAAATGTTATTTCCGAAATATTTACTAAAAATTTCCTTAAATCCCAGTAACTCGAAAAATTACGCACCGGTTACAAAATTAAATTATTTTTTATGCCAAGAATGAGTTTTTATAATGCTTATATTTGCTTCTGAACGCTATAAAGCACAGTTTAAAAATTATAAAATTTTGGAAGTAAACTTTTCTTCTCAGAACTTATAGGAAATTGTACTTACTTTCGATTATAGCAAATAACAAAAATCCGTTCATTTAAATAATACATATCATGTCTTAAATGAATAACGATTTGAGTCATTGAGACATAAAAAACTCTCGTTGAGCTTTATTAAGACCACAGGTTTAATTTGAAATGATTCATATGTGAGACATTTGTTAACAAATCAAGCTATTAAATAATCGACCGAGTTTTTGTTTGCACACGAATGATGTATGAGCAGTTCAGTCGAGGGTAAGCAATAACATAACATTGTTGAAATTAGTCTTCGTAATAAGGGCTATACCTAAGACAATTGTCAAATAAAACTAAAATTGATTTCGCAGTCAAAAATTTATAAAAGGCAAAATGTAACGCATATATTGACGATACAGAATAATTAATACTACTTCGGTCGTAGGGTGCACGTTTTAAAAAAGTTTTGATGTCATTAAAATGTCTTTGGACAAACTACAAAACTGGGGGTGAATGCGTCAACTTTTTTTAGACCCCATCTAAAGTACATATACAAAAAAATATGTTGGAATCGGGGTGATAATACTTTTAATGTAAGTAGCAGCACATGGAGCTTAATAATATGATTCAATGGTGCCTTAGAACCCATGTCCGCAAGATTTAACCTCGGTTTTCTTAATTCTACGATTGAACTAAAGGGCTAGGTCTTGTGTTTCCCAGCCACACTTCGCACAGTGCAAGTCCGTCAAAAATGTTCATAATGATCTTAAAACATATTAGTATAGTTTTTTTTTCAAAAATTTTAAGTTACATGACTGGAATCGACGGTTTTACCCTAATTCGGAGAATCGGACTGCATCGTTAGTTTTTTAAGTTATCATGAGCCCTTCATACAAATTTTTTTTACGTTAGTGTTTAACTCAGATTGTTGTTTTTAGGGGTTTTTAGGGGTATATAAGCTAAAGTTGGGCTTTCGGATAAGCCACCTTCGGCAAAGTTGTTTAAAAAAGCTCAAGCTTATCTGCAAACCTAACTTTAGCTTATCGAAATTCTATTCAATACATAAAAGCACTACTATGTGTAATTTCAATTTTTTGTATGAAGGCCCTATGATAATTCAGAAACCAAAGATGCAGTTCGATTCCTCGTGTCCGAATTTGGGTAAAACCGTTGAGTCCGGTCAAGTAAAATTACTTGACTACCACAGTGTAATCACTCAAGGACTTTGTTTTTGTCTAATAGGACAACTTTATACAATTCTAATAATGTTGTTGCTAAAATTGATGCGACCGCAAATAATGTTTGATATTTAAACTATTTTTAGTAATACAAAATTGTGCAACAAGTTGATAGCATAAATGTCTCCTTAGTATGGCTACTTGAAGGCAGTCAGTGTGTATGCACTCTGCAATTCGTTTGTATCGCGAGCACATCCGTAACACACTGTATTCAAAAAGTAAAAGTTAAGCATCATCATGTTTGTAAACACAATTACATTGCTACTGCACAATGTAATGTTCAAAACAGAGGAATGTAAGAACCTCTCTTTCTGAGAACATATTAGAGAGATAAATGCACACGCAGCTGATGATGAATAATACCAACATTTTCTCATGCTTATAATTCAATTAAATGTATGTCTCATCATCCATCCTATTTCGGGTCACAAGATAATCTGTCGTCTGAAGACAACAATAAACGAATTTATGCACGTAAACAAACACTTGTACAGGGATGTAGTACAGACATCCATACATACTATGTTCATACCTACGTAGTGCCAGATATAATGACGCCATCAATGAAGGCGTTACTTATTTCTGTACTGCGACTAGTAGTCTGTCTATCAGTATCATAAGAATATTGATGATATATTTTTGCATAAATGCACTCACTCACTTACCAAAAATAGCCAAAATATAATATACAACGCAAGCCAAAATGTATCAGTACATGTTCGATACTTTGGACGATTTTGTTGGCGATCCTCCTCTTCGGAACTGGCGGCACATCCCATTTTGGTTTTTTTAGTGGTGTTTTTGTTGTATTGCTTTTTGGTTTCACTCTAGTAGCTACACCGCGCACCGATACGCACTCACACTCTCTAGTGAATTAACTTTCTACAACAAAGTAGTATTTTACGAATTAATACAACATAACCCCGGACACTACTTAACGTATTATTTCATCTAACGTTCGGTCGTTGTGGACGGCATATAAACAACAACTACTTGTTTATGATTTTTACCATTACTTATTGCCATCTTTTTTTGGTGGTGACAGGGATGGAACATCCGATTTCACAATGTTGCCAATATGTACTTTCAGTTGTTTCGATAACAGTTGTACAGTGTATGGTACACAATTTAAGGGCTTCCGCAAACAGAGTTAAAAGATTGAGAGAAAATCTGTTATTTGTTATATTTCACCACAGTAATTTTGTGAAGTTGCCAGAGTAAATTTCAAATGTGTTTCTCTTCCTGTGTTGTCTTTTTTTAAGCTTTTCTTAAATTAAATATAAAATTGTATCATTTTTCCTAGAAAATGGAAATTTTTTTTTAATTTAAAAATTATGTATATACATGTAAAAATAAAAAAAATACACATATAATTATCGAAAATAGAAATGTATAAATTCAATAAATTAAAATAAAAAAAACTACTGATTTTAACGGTATATTCACAACTAAATGAACTGTCAATGATTTCTATTCTATATCATATACATTTTTATCGCTTATATTTTCACGAATAAATTGGCCAAAAAAAAAAACAACACAACTTTCATCACAAAAATATATTTAATTTGATTACCCGCATAACATAGAACATAAGGCGCGACCTCAACGTTGACCTTGATTTGATCCTCTTTTTTGCGTTTGATGTTTTTTAAAAAGTTTTAATAGTTTTGCCACAACACAAAATGTGTATCACTATCACTAGTAAGCATCTTGACGTCTATTTACTTGAACACAACTGTTGCTTCCCGGTTAGGTTAGTGTTAAAAGTAATAAGTACACATTTCAGCAACTGTGGAAACTATTTTTTTTACAAATCAACTTGCCCAAGGAAATTGTTGAATTATTTATATTAGCTTAACATTTTAAATTGTAAACATATATCATCGAAAATGTCCCTGCGACCCGATGATCATCGTAGGAAATGGGATAAAAGTGAATATCAAAAAAAGACAGCGGAACGGCTGTTGTCTCAAGCGAAAGGCAATGAGAAATCCGATGAAGGTATGGTTCCATCCCTCTCAAATATGCTCTTCACATTATTTTGATTTCTAAATATGTTTCAACAGAACCGGTCCAAAGGGAAAACCTCAAGCGTCGGGACTATAAGGTGGACTTGGACAGTAAGTTGGGCAAGAGTGTGGTGATAAATAAAAATACCCCAACCTCACAATCCGGTGGTTACTATTGCAATGTATGTGATTGCGTTGTTAAGGATTCCATCAACTTTCTGGACCACATCAATGGCAAAAAGCATCAGAGGAATCTTGGCATGTCCATGAAGGTGGAGCGCAGTACAGTGGACCAGGTGAAAGAACGTTTTCAAGCTAACAAGAAAAAAATGGAAGAGAAACAAAAAGACTATGAGCTGGAAAGGCGACTGCGGGAAGCCAAAGAAGAGGAGGAGCGCTACAAGGAACATCGCAAAGAGAAAAGAAAGGACCGTAAACGTAAAGCAGAAGATGATCTAGATGGTATTGCATTGACGGATGATATGGCTGACATGGCGGCCATTATGGGCTTTTCTGGTTTCGGTGGTTCCAAGCGAAATTCCTAGACCTTCTGCCAAATTAAAAAAAAAAAACAACAAAATAAAAAATAAAACAAATTCAACTCAAGTTCAACAAATACAAGTTAGATTATTGATATATAACAAGGATATGACTACGCGACATTCATAGAAATTTACAAAGAAAGCTGGAAAACGTTGACGACATACATAGAAAATAAAGATTGTAGATTTTTAGCGTATAAAATAAGTAAATGCATATTTAAAAGGCTCCTCCCAGCAGCAGCAGCGGCAGCGGATGGCATAGGATCATCGACATGCGGCAGTGATCTTGAAACTTTACATTTAAACTAATCGACAGAATTAATGTAAGCAAAACAACTATTTTCTGTAATAAAAATGGAACCAATTGTGTACTGTATTATGTATTACCTACCATTACGACTCTTTTAATTATTTCGCTGGAAAATGTGCGTAACATCTGGGCTGGTTTAAGGCCACACAACATTGCAGCCTTCACATAATAACAATTAACGATGTCATTGTAATACCTAATTATTGGAGGGTAAAATTATTTAATATTTCGTATTACAAAGCTAAATGAATGGAACTTTAGAAATATTCAGTGACATGGAGTCGAGACAAGATTAATAAGCCATTTGACATTTGCATTATTTGAATATTGTTTTAGATACAAATAAGTGTACATTGTATCTATAGTACTTCCGTTGGAAAGATATTTATTTCATGAAATGTGAATTAAACTGTTGAATAAATTTATTTTTCTTGTGGCTATTATTCTCAAAAGCCATTATCGTTTTAATGAAAACATTGAAAGTTTATGTCCGAAAATTCAGATGGCTCAAAAAAAGTCTTAAATAAAGTGATTGTAAGCTGTGTTAACAATTACCCAGCATTATTTAGACGATATAGTCGCAATATATATAAACACGACCTTTAAGATTCCAAATATATACCCCCTACAAAGTCAACTTACTGACACACTGCAGCTTTATTGGTTTTTTCAAACCAATCCGGTGGTCCCTCACATTCTAAAAGGTCTTCACGAAGATCTTGTATACAATGATGGTAGCTTAATAGATCTGGAATTAGCATTTTTATAAATTTGCAAATATTAAACTCTTTTTTCTTTCTGAACTTTTCATAAAAACGCTTCAAATTATACTTGCATTTTCTTCTTGCTCTACTATTTTCCAAGCATACAAATGAATTGAAATAGTCCAAACTATCATAAAGACGCACATACAAGTTTTCTGGTGGCAGAGATTCACTTTCAGCTAATGTAGAATTTATACGTTGCAACACATAGTATACTTCCTCACAGGTTTTCTTTAAAGACCTTTTTGTTAGTAACATAACAATGCGTTCCGGACTAATAACATATAACTCGGCCAGTTGCAGTAGTAATTTGTTTTCAACACAATGTTCATTTAATTCTTCGTTCCTCGTGATATTTTCCTATACAAAATCGATTTCATTATATGACAATGATTTTCTTTACATCAAATTTTTACATCTTACCTTTTCATATTCATAGCTATTAGCAGCTTGATTCTTAATAGGATAGGCATGCTTTATAAAGCTCCGAAAGAAATCAAAACGCCATGTGATTAATCCCACCGTAACTGCTACGCAAAATATAAATATTAAGGCAGTTGATAGACGCATTATTTAAAATAAATAGTTTCAATAATTCAGTTTTTTTTAAGAAGTTTTAGACGTTTATTTTTACACATTTTATTTATTTATTACATATGACAATTTTATATTATTCCACTTCCATGTTATATGTCTCCTAAAAACAATTTTTCCTTTTCATCATACACATTTCATATACAGACTGCTTCCGCTTGGATCCCATTAGGGTGCTGTTGTTATCTTAACGTAGATATCAATGGTTAATTTTATACGTTTTTATAGTAATTAAAAATGCTTAAATATGTACTAAAATAGATAGCTTCTTTGTAAATCTCTTGCAAGTTAAATTGATTAGGTAAATACAAAACCGTGTTCCACTGGTATGTCAAATGGAATGTTGAAGTATTCTGTAGGCAGTTGAGTACAGTGCGTAGACTTAAAGTCACGGAAATGTTTTCGAAGCTTTAATAAAAATATTGCACATGATGTATTAACTTGAAAATACAAGCTCAGGCAATACTTACTAAGAAATCAGCCATTTGATGACGCACATCATCTGTATAATCTTCTCCAATGGCCATGGGATATTTTTTACCTTGATCCGAAGCAAAAGTAATCAAGCGTGACAGGCAGAGATCATCATCAGCAGCTAAATACAGTATAAATATTTATTTTGTATTGAATCGCAAACATATAATTTTGATTTTCAAATTTACCTGTTGAATTTCTTATTTCTAAGGGTTTGGCAAGGGTTTGCTTGCTGCGATTTAATTGAGGTGATTGGAAAATATAGGGGTAACGATATTTTAATATGCCTAATGCTAAAAAGTTTCCGCGATTAGTATCCAGTTGATTATCTCTGCGAAATAAATATGACAACATACATAAATAAAACATTCTATATTTTTAACTACAAATTAAAACAACATACTCTGCAATGACTTCATCTTCGGTACGACGGATTAAACTTATGGGACCATTATAATCTTGTGCCAATTCTGCATTATTCAAATTGCAGTATTCCCGTATGGCTATGCGCACAATACCCGACAAGCTAACTGGCATACGTGGTTGTGCCAAATATAGAACGTCATCGAATGTAGCATCCAAAATCTGCAGGGAGATCAAAAACATTTAAAACGTATTAAAAAAGTGTAAATACCTGAAAAATTACAAAGTCAGTTTACGCACCACTCCTTTAACATCCGGATAACAGTAGGCAGCCCATAATGAACTATACCCTCCAATACTCCAGCCGTATAAGATTATGTCTTCAACAGCAAATCCTAAATGGTAAATAGCAAATTGCACAACAGCCTCAATGGCGTTTTTGTCTTGATCGGGGAAAGGCTTGCCGGTGCTGCCTTCAAAACCTGGATGATTCCAACCCAAAACGGAATACTTAAGTGCCAGTGGAGTGCCCACAATGCCGATTTCATAAAATCCGGCGTTGCCTAAAATGAAAAGGATATATAATAAAAATATATACAAAAATAATTTATTTAAATTTTTACTGCAATTATGAACGTTGTAATTTGCTTAGAATTGACCTTGAATTGAAGAATGTTAAATAAATGAAATGAAAAAATGTTCCTCAATGGAAATATTCAAATAATACTGAAGTTCGATACAAACTTGCCAGTATACTTAAAAATAACAATTTTTGGTACAAAATAAATAACATGAAAAAGACAAGCATATTTTGCTTCTTCCCAAAATCCGAAAAAAATACCAAAATTAACAACCACTATCACCATATGTCACTCATATAGCGCAAGACAGATATTACTTCTAATGAAAAAAATGGATACCGAGATATATTCGTTTAAAGTTTTCAATCTACTCCCACTTTGCAGTGTATAAAATAAACGAATATGAATTTTTTAGATAATATGAAGTATGTTACATATAACGAACACTACTACATCATTAACGCAAAAATTAAGTTTTTTGAGTTATGCCGGTCTTGCACCAAATGAGCGATTTCCATTAAAAATTCCAAGACCAACTTATGTTATTAACATAGACATTATTATAGAATTAACCATTAGTCACACTTACCTTCCGAACACAACACCAATGTTTTGCCGTTCGTACTTCTGTGGCGATTATCCACAAATATAGTATCAATGTCATTGCTATCAACTGTGCGAACTTTATAGCGTCTAGCGTTTTCTTCTTCGATTAGCTTGGCACGGCCTGACACCAACATGGGCCCTTTAAACACACACACACATTGTTTATTCAGTTTTAAACTACTGTTTACCACAATTGTTATACTCACTCATGTAGCTCTGTAATAGCTTCACGGAACCCGGATACATCATGCGTATACCAAATGTTTTTATAGCAATGTAAGCAATAATCTCACAGGGTAATGTGGCTAATCTCATTGAACGTGTAGAATTCTTTGCAATAGCTACCTGATTCTTCTTATCATCGCTGTAAAGTTTTAAGAAGTGTTAAGTGATTTACAATGTCTCGCAGCCGCTCCTAAGACAACAAACCTTTGCAGACTTTTGACATCGAAATCAACAGCCCAGCTCTTGAACTCAAAATCAAATAAACGCAAAGCTCTTTTGCCTTCCTCTTCCGTCTTGGGCGACTTCAACATTTCCATGGCCTTAATCAATTTACTGTATGACGACGACTGGGTACGACCCAATCCTCTCATAACCATGGAGATTACCACAATAATACCAATGCTGGTGCTGATTTTGGCCAATGTAGCAATGGAGTCCATAACGAAGTATCCTCGGCGATATAGAAAGGTGGCCAAAAACGGCGAGGTATAGAACCCAATGTTCCACATCAAGTTTAACTAAAAATAGTGCATCTTGGGAGGTAAACACGGCATTCACATGTATAGTTGCAGTTTTGTTGTTGTAATCTTACCGTTGAGAGTATCTGATCACCAATTTTTTCCAAACCAGCGGGTTCGTACATTTTCTAAGTCGAAAAATTGATGATGATGGTTATTATGCAAAGTCCAAATACAAGCAATTTTAACTAACCTGCGCTGCTCCCAGGCCATACTCCATGTAGAGCTTTGGCCCTAAAACGTAACGTAAGAAACTCATATCAGATGTGTTCCAACGTGTGGTGTTGCTATAATTTTACTCTGCAGACCAATTTATTTTGCACTTAAAAAGATTGTAAAATCTTCACAACAGAATGCAAAATAATTAGTGAGTGACATTAGGGCCCACAGAAAAAATGTTTTCACTTTCTCATCAATAATTCTTACTGGCAACACTTAATGTTAAAAACTAGTGTTGTTAAGTGAAAATTTGATAACCGACATTTATATGATGTTCTTACCGATGATGGTTTAGCAGGCATATGTATATTAAAATTCCGGGAGGAAAGATCCCCACTTCTTCCAATTTTTTTTTTATTGGTCAGGTGAAGTTTTGAATTTTACATAAACTACAGTTTCAAATAGGTCCTAAAAAACTATGTTTATTTTTGTCACGTGTTTTCTTCGTCCTTGTTTCGAAAAAAAAAACGCAGAGAGGGACCTTTAAATAGGAACTTACAACATTCAAATGTTTAGCAAACAATTTTTTTCAGAAAATTCTACTTGAAATGCTTTAAGACCAAAAATTGATATCTCTAATTTGAAATTATTTCAAAAACACCGAAAATAAACAAAACCGACAATATAATTTTTATTATTGTGCGTTCTTTTCTAGGCGTATTGTTTAGTAACGGGTATTCATTAGTATCCACATTTTACAACACTTTTTGTGCATTTGACTTATGTTAGCTACTGATGTGAGTGTGTAAATGGTCCCTAGTTTAATCAGAAAAAGAGGAAGAGTTTGTAAACAATGTCCTCTTTAACGGTTCGCGTTAATCTTTTCAACGAGAATTTCCTAAATGAATCCGAGCAGGATGCAAATTCCGTCCTCACTGAACTGGACAAAGGATTACGTTCGGCCAAATTGGGTGTTCAATGTGAGGCCATAGTACGGTTCCCCCGTCTCTTTGAGAAATATCCCTTCCCAATTCTAATCAATTCGTCTTTCCTGAAATTGGCCGAGTTTTTCTTAAATGGTTCCAATTTGCTGCGATTTTGGGTTTTAAGAGTATGCCAGCAGAGTGAAAATCATTTGGACAAGATATTAAGCATCGATGCCTTCGTTAAGAGAATTTTTATGGTTATACATTCGAACGATCCTGTTGCCCGGGCCTTGACTCTACGAACGTTGGGAGCTGTGTCGCGGGTCATACCGGAAAAGCAACAAGTGCACCATGCTCTCCGACGTGCTTTGGACAGTCATGACACCGTTGAAGTTGAAGCCGCCATTTATGCCAGTGGTCAATTTGCAGCACAATCACGTACATTCGCCATTAGTATGTGCGCGAAGATATCTGATATGATTGAGTCGTTGCAAATACCAGTGCCAATGAAACTACAATTGATACCAGTCTTAAGGCATATGCATCATGACGCAAATACGGCGGCGTTGGTTAAGAAACTTTGTTTGAATTTATTGCCTAAATATCCGGCAGAAAGTTTTGTTGTTGCCATACTCGCTTCACTCACAGAGCTTTCGGCCCGAACGTTAACAGGTGTTCCCGACCAAGTAAATTTGCTATTGGAATTCATGAATGATCTACGTAAGCCTGTGAGGTCTCAGGCTTTAAAATCATTAAATAAATTGGCAGAAAAACAATGCGTCCATGCTTGGCCCAAGTCGGCCATTAAAGATTTGATAACCAAAGCATCCGCTTGCTCTGATCCATCGGAACAATATCTGTTTTTGGGAATAATTTTGAAGCTGAGCGATTGTCCATTAACTTGCCATATTTTATTGGCAGACAGTGAAGAACCGCCTTCGGTGATGGACTTGTGCAAAAACTGTCTCTGTTTGAATGATTACACCACAGCCAGCCAGGCAATAACCGTCTTGGCTTCACTGCTTTCATATGCTGACAGCAGCAAAAAGTCTCAGTACGTTGCAACTATAATGGAGCTGATAGATTTGCACTTACAAAGTCTTGTAATGTGCACAGTGCGGGATGAAAAGCATTCAGCCGATTTACGAAAGATTCTAGCATGTGGCATAAGAGTTTCATCGGTGAATGTGAAATTCGGCATAGAACTGGTTACATATTTGGCAAATCTATTAAACGATCCGGTAGAATATCCAACGGCCAATGAGAATACAATGTGTGAGGCATTGGGTTCGTTGTGTTCGTACTTCCAATTGAGAAAATTCGCCCCACCGCCCGAAGAGACGGGGGATGGTGATGAAATGGAAACTGACCAGACTAAACAAGAAAAGGTAAACTATGCATAACAACAACGGAATTAGTAATAGTACTTAATTGATTTAATTTATATTATCTGATAGAGAACGATATCGATGTGGAGTTTATGATTTAAAATTACTAATTTTTTAGATGAACCCCGTGCTTAAAAATCTTCTACTTATTATGCGCAAACTAACAACAACCACCAATCGAGTGTCGATAGAAGAACCAGCACCCTCCGTGGAAATACTCTCAGCTGTAGCACTACAGGCTTTGATGGGCTGTCTGATGCCCGCCTCAGTGATGAGAACTTTTGAACAGATTTTGGGAAAAACAAATCCCTGGACCCAGTACCGCATAGCACGTTCAGCCAGCCGCTATGGCCAACATTACTTAGCCGCCCACATTTATCTTAAAATATCCCGAAATACGGTAGTGGATAAGCTTCACTTCTTTCTGACGGGCCTGTCACAATTAGCACAGGCTGAGTGTATTTTAAACTACTGCGTAACGTATGACTTCATGCATGATAACTATGAAATTTGCGAAAGTCATATTGTGCGCAGCATCAGTATGGAACAATCAATTCCTGTAATGCAACGCCTGGAAATGGCTATTAATTTGTATTGGCAGGCTTTGGCCAGCCTGAAAGCAAGTTCGTCGCCTTCACATCCCTTTACCTTCCAGCTGGAATTTCTCAAATTAAGAGCACAATTTCTACAGACGCTACACTCCGCTGTGACCATAAAAAATGCCCAAATCATTGTGCCACCTCCAGCCATAGCCGGCAGTTTGGCTCAGAATTCGCGTGATTACTTGCAAAAGTTTGGCCATGTAACTAATCAGTTGAGGAAATTGGTGAAGGAACTGAAAGGTTGTGAGGAATCTTTTGGCCGTCTTTATAAGTCGGCTTTCGATGCCGATCCTATAACATTGGAATTTTTAGAAATTGTTCAATATCAATGTGTTTTATTTGCCCATATTGTAGAAACTATATGTTTTGCTACACCGTCGGATCCACCAGATTTTCAAACTGAAGGCAAATGTCCCGAATCAAGATATTTGGTTAATTGTTGCCGTCGCATAAAAGAGTTGAGTAAATCCATACCCGAAGAGTCTGCAAATAACAAAACTATCAACAACTATCATTTGGATATCATATTGGCAGAAATTGAAATAATGACAAAGACCCCTCTTTGCTTGCCGCGCTACTTTTTCCAAGTGTTGCAGTCCACCCAAATAAAGTTGTCCGTTAGTCCGCAGCCCAGAAGTGATGGAAAACCTGTTAATGTGCAAGCCGGTAGTAATTTGGTTATTAAAGTAGAAGGCGTAATACAACACTATGGCAAGAAGCCATCACTATTTAGAAGCGTTGATTCAGTGCAGTTGAGTTTAATGTCCAGACTGTTAACACCGAGACCGCCTGGCGAACTGGTGAAGCCACAAAGTGACACCGTAACATTAACGCAAACGGTAAAGCCTCAAAGGGATTTCTTATCAGGAAACTTTTTGGTGCCTATTTCTTCTGGCGGACAATGGCAAGTAACTTTAGAAACATATGTTATCGATGAGAATGGCATAACTTGGTGTACCGGACCTAAAAACTCCATGCTTGTACGAGTTTTGGATGACCCAGCCAAACAGCAACAACAGGCTCCTACAACCTCTGCCCAAACCAGGCGTTTCTAATGTAAGTTACCACTTAATTTGTTGGGGAGAAACTGTTTCAATTTTAATACACAAATAAAAAATCTATTTAGAAAGTAAATATGTACATTTACATTTACTTGCAATAACAACTAAGCTAACATCATCACTTCACTTTTGGAATGGATAATAATCCAATCCGGAGTTGTAGTTGTATTTAGGTTTCTGTTTACGTTTGCCTATTTCAATCATCTCCTGGACATCCTTACGATATGCTGGTGGCAACATTTCCTCGTGCAGCGTACATTCATATTTCTCCGGCTCTTCCACCTTGAATACATGCCGCCTTATAATATCGATGTCACGACCAAATTCCTCTTTCATATCAGCAATTTTATTTGGAGCAGCATCGAAGTTAATTGTGTAATATGAACCCTCACGATGCACAAGCCCGTGTTCTCTGACCTTATACGGCAAGGCTCTGCTACCGAGATTCTGAAGGCTTCTTATAACGCATCCTTTGTCCAGAATCGATTCTGCAGTGCGTTTTAGGACCGACACAACCTCCGGCTAAAATTTAGTGAATAATCTCAGATAAGTACAAAATGCAATTTGCAGTTACGCGATTTATCCTACCCTTGACATTTGTCTTAAAACCAACGACAGTTCATAGGTTGGCATTTTTATACAGAAAAAAGTAAAATTGCGTTTGTTATAAAACTGGTGTTTCTCGGATTATTTTTTTATAATAAAGTATTGTAAACATAACCTTATCCAAAGGTGGTAGTGTTCATTACATTTTAGTTGGCAATGCCATTTTAAACAGCTGTGAGTAGCTCAAGTGTTTACGACATCAATCTAAATACAAGCGCATAGGCCATATACAATGCCGGCGTAATTATGTGATTTCGTCTTTCATATAGAAAACGTGAAATTCGTTCAGTTTGCTGGCAGTATGTTTTGAATTGTATAATACAAGTTGGCGTATGGACAATCATAAGTTCAGTGCGTTCAATTTGTTTGGTACATATAGAATACCATACGGCTATGTTCTGTGAACTGAACGCAATGCCGTTTAACATCGATATGGGTGGCAACGCCATCACATGTAAACAATATATATAATAATACATTAATACATCTTGGCAAATCAGAAGAGTACAGTACTAAGTTTCTTCCTACATTAGCTGTGTTCGTTTATTTGCAAATTTGCACAAATTTGTGCAATTTTTTGCAAATTTTTACTGGATTGCGTTGGTTTACTCCAAAAGTCCAGTAATTGAGAGCGAGAGAGTAAAAATGTTAGCCAACCAAAATTGTCTATCGCCGTTAGAGTTTCCGGCGACAATTATGCGTTTACATTTGTTTTGAGAAAAAAAAATCGCGCAATTTTTATAAAATATATTACCCGCAAGAAGTGATTGAAAAATAATTGTTGTATTATATTATTATGTATGAACATTTGATAGGGTCTAAAAAAAGTTGGTTTTCTCCCCCAGTTTGGTAGTATGTCTGAAGACAATTTGAGGACATCAAATTTTTTTCGTATATTCGACCCCCCGGAATAGTATTTATTATGCTGCACATAGCGTTATACATGGTTAATCAAGGGCTACATTTTGCATATTGGTCATTTTTGTATCCAGCGTCAATTTTAGTTTTTGATTATTTTACTTCGTTTGTTACACCCTATTTATGCATAATTCTGACAAAACTCGTAAAGATCACAAAAAATATGAAAATTCCGTTTTTAAAGTATATGTTTATTCATAAACATAAAACGTTATAGAGGTTTTAAAACTTAATAGGTCAAACTAAAATTGAGGTCGGGGTCAAAAATGTTCAATAAGCTAAATGAAGCTCTTAATTAACCATAAATAAAGATATGGGCCTTGTTTCAAGCAGTTATCAAATGACGATACAACATAATAAATACTATTTCGGGGGGTCGTAGGGTGCACGGATTAAAAAATATTTGATGTTCTCAAATTATCTTCAGACAAACAACAAACTTTGGGGGAGAAAACATAAACTTTTTTTTCATTATATAGAGCGACCCTATCTAATGTACATACCGCTCATTTGGAGCAAGATCCGCGTAACTCAATAAAATCGATTCAGAAATAAATACATTTAAAGTTTTTAATTAACTCCCACCTTGCAAGGAATAAAGGAAATCAAATAGCTCTCAAGAGTAGTGTATAAAATATATTAATATGCATATAATATGATATAACGAACAATTCTTCATCATTAACCCAAACAACTTTAAAGTTTTACTTTAAAAACATTAAGTTAAACAATTTTATTACATTTCTCTCCAACAAAATTAAGGTATTTATTTGAAAAAAAAGCATCGCTTTATAGCAAACTTAAATCTTCGGTGCCCAGAATGTTTAAGTCTAAACGTCCTTTTTCTTGCCCATAGTACGATTTACAATCACTCAATACTATCTGTTATAAACTCCTTTTTAACGACAACTTTGTTGTGTAATCAGACAAATTGTTTAAAAGCTCATATCGATAACACTATCGGCGCCACCTTCTCCATCTTGGTTTAGACCCTGCAATAGTCTAATTTATACGAACTTTCCTTCGAAGAGCATCTACGGCTCCATCCTAAACATACATACTTCTATTACAGTAGACTACGGATAAGTGCACATCGGTTTTAGCGGGACTTTTTGTGCACTTATGCGGTTTTTGCATTTATACAACACTCGGATAAGTGCACAACTATTGCATATATACAAACATTGCAAAAGTGCACGATTATTGCATTTATACAAATATTAGATTTTTTTATTAATCTGTAACACCACTTCAGTTTGGACGGAACTTTAAGAAAATAATTAAAATATAAAGCTGTTTAATGTTTTTACATAACAAGTTTTTAATACAATCTTATAAAAATCAGTTCAGTTTAAGGTAAAAAAAAGTCACAAATTTATATTTCATTGTTTTAGTGTTTTTCATATTTCATACAAAAAAATTAAAAATATTCAGATCTGTGCCAAAATAAGAGCTCTTTATGAATCATTGCAATCATATTTTGCACCATTGTTTTTTGCAAAATACATATTAAATTGCACTCACATAAACCACGTGTGCTGAAAAAGTCTGAAATCTTTTTTTGAACCGTGTTTTCTGTTCCAACCTTATATTTTTTTTGCTTCAGTTTCTCTAAATCATAATCTACATTTATGTAGTATGGGAGATTTGCATTTATGCATGCAAATTTGTACTAAAAAAGTACTTTCAGGTTAGAAAAAGTTGTGCATTTATCCGGTTTTTGCATTTATGCGTGTTGCACTTATCCGTGTTTTTTTGTATGTAAACGTATAAAAAAGGCTAATGGCTTCAAGTTCCAGTGCACTTATGCGGTTTTTGCATTTATGCGATGTGCACTTATCCGTAGTTTACTGTACAAGAGCATCTACGGCTCCATCCTAACTACATTTTATACAAGGGTTCTACGATCCTTTCAACATTCAAACATTGGTACACTAAAATCCTTCATACGAAGGTAACACAAATAAACGCTATTTACAATAGCAACAAAACACTAAAAATCACTTGGGTTTTTATTTCTTCCCCCTCAACCTATGGAAATACATCCATTACATCACGTTGCTCCGCAAACATTGGTCCTTCGTGAGCCGAATTCCTGGACTAGACTGGAATCCACACACTGGACACAAAGAGTATCCTTGGCTTCCAGCTGTATTTCACCAGAAATTCTTTGGTCATCCGCCATCTTCATTAACTAACTTCAACATCATCATAATTAACACCATCACTCATTGCAACAATAAGGTGCGTATAGTGCAGAGTTTTAGTAAGCAAAACTTAATAAACCGCGCGTGTTTTCTTTTAATTTATTTAAACCGAATTAAAACGCCGCGATTTTCTTTACTTAACAATTCTTGTTTTGTTTTCTGCAACAATTGCTTGTTCTTGTTGTTCTTTTGTTTGTGTCGATCGACGAACACACAAACGTTTACACCGCTAAACGCACATATACGTACATATTAGTACGATCAGCCGTTTTCGCACATTCTTCTTTGTGCTTTAATCTGTTACATATTGGAGCCTTAACCCTTTGAGCGTCGCTGGGGTCAATTGGTGCATATGTAACATTAGTGAGCCATACTGGTTAAATAGTAAAACATAATAGTTTTTTGAAAATTTAACTCCGTTTTATTTTCGTGCACCCTACTAAAAGTCGTTTCGACTCTCAGTAGGTGAAAATAATTTGTAAATTTTTTCGAATTTTTAAATTATTTTGAATGTTTTGTTAGAAAACTCCGTTTTCTTCTCTTTAGGTCTTTTCGGACTTAGAAGACACAAATAGTTGTTTTGAAAATTTATTCGAATTTTCAAATTATTTTAATTTTTTTTAAATAGAAAACTCCGTTTTCTTTATGTGCACCCTACTATAGGTCTTCTCGACTCTCAGTAGGTGAAAATAGTTTATAAATTTTTTCGAAATTTTAAATTATTTTGACTTTGTTAAAATACTTCGTTTTCACCCACCTTAAGGTCTTTTCGGGCTCGGTTTTGAAAATTTATTCGAATTTTCAAATCATTTTGACTTTTTAAAAGAAACTCCGTTTCGTTTCTGTGCACCCTACGATAGGTCTTCGACTACTAGTAGGCGACAAATAATTTTGTTCAAATTTATTCTAAATTTCAAATTATTTGTGATTTTTGTGAATAGAAAACGCCGTTTTCTTTCATATTTAATAACTCTAAAATGGCCAACACACCACTTAATAGTTTCATTTGGGCATCGGATGCCTTAATTGAATTCGAAACCAAGTTCCTCTTGACGAGGCCGGAGTCTCACACAGTTTTCACTCTCGAAATCCGGTCTAAGGAACTCGAGCGTCTTTATCAAGAGGTCTTACAGACCTACAAAGATTGTTTGTCGTATATCAGGACAAACCCTAAGTCTACTCCAGAAGATGTTGAGTCGGCCGAAGGCAAACACGATGCCACATTTGAAGCCTATGTAAGATGCATGGGCTCAATAAAAGAACATATTCATATGTTAAACAAAACAAAACACGATTCGCCGCCGCGGGTTGTCCGACCTCGCAATCACACACCATCACGTGCTGTTTCCGACGATAACGAATCCATATGTTCTTTGGAATCAAGCGCATCTATGCCATCTTCTCATCACAGTCGAGATTATATACGTAATCTTAGTCTACCACCCTGTGACATTGATATCTTTGAAGGCGATTTCTCTTCTTGGCCAGCATTCAGGGATCTTTTTACCGCTGTTTATATTAACAACTCTCGCTTAAGTGACATTGAACGTCTTTGTCACCTGATTCGGCAAACTAGTGGTGAAGCTCGTGAAATAGTTTCAAAATTTCCGCTCACCCATAAAAGCTTTCAGATTGCGTGGCAGGACCTGAGCAATGAATTTGATAATTCACGTATTTTGGTGAATAATCAGCTTAGGGCTCTTTTTGATCTTCCAGTTCTTGCCATCGAATCCAGCGCGGGATTAAAAACCATACAGCGTGGTATCAATAGTTGTCTTTCGGCAATGTCTATTTACAAAATCTCTACCGAGAGTTGGGATCCCATCCTAGTATTCATGTGCATTCAACGATTGCCACAAAATACTGTGACTCTTTGGGAACAAAGTGTCAAAGATAAATCAGCCGTCTCACTTTGGAAAGATTTGAATCAGTTTCTTACAGAAAGGATTCAAACTCTTAATTGTCTTCAAAATCTACAACGAGAAGATAGAGGCCAAAATTGGGTAATAGCGAGCACTTCTAGCAACCCAATGGCCAAAAATAATTGTATTTTGTGTCCCGATCAAGAACATCTTCTCAGGTATTGCCCACAATTTCAAAACCTCTCAATTTCGGAGAGACGTGATGCAGTAGGCCAACACAATTCTTGTGTTAATTGTCTATCTCGCACTCACTTTGTGGAATATTGCAGAAGTAAACATAACTGCTATGTTTGTGGTCAACGGCATCACACTTTGTTACATGAAGATTACAACAGTACATCAAATTCTGTTTGTATAGCTCCTATTTCTAGGACAACAACCACAGATTCTAATCAGGTTTTTCAACCTACAATTTCGCCGGAGAGCCAATATGCTGCTCTCCCAGCTGAAAACACAAATACTCCTGGCCCAAGTCGACACGTATTTCATACTAGACAAGGTAGACCAGTGTTGCTGGCTACAGCTATGGTGAAAATTATTCACAATGGGCGTTATTACCCAGCTCGTGCGCTTATTGACCCCGCTGCGGAAACATCGTTCATTACTGAACGCTTGCAAAAACTGGTGGGTCTTAAGACTCGAAGTAAAAATATTAAAATACGAGGTGTTAATCAAACACCTCCGACGATTTTGGAAAAAAGTTGTTATTTTACAATTGGTCCCTCTTTAGAACATTCGGTCAAAATCAATGTGTCAGCAGCAGTTCTTTCGAACATCTCTGACAATTTGCCACCAATTGATATGTCAAGTGTTTCGAATCGGTTATCAAATCTTCGTTTGGCCGATTCATTTGACAGTAGATCAATTGATCTGTTGCTCGGGGCTGACTTTTACCCCCAAATTATTAGAAATACGCCACCTCGTGTCGTTTTAGGTTCAGTATTGGCTCAGAATACTTGTTTTGGCTGGATTCTTACAGGTCCAGTTCCATCTCTTCAATATACGAATGTAAACTGTAACAGAAATATAATGGTTAATAAAAACAAAACAAGAAAAGTTTTTAGTTTTGCTACGAAAGATTTGGATACTCCGATTTCTTAATTTATAACTAAGCTTCGCTTAGAACTCATTTGCTCCTACGGAGCACCCAACACAATAAGTAAACGAACAGCTTTCTAAAAACTATATTTTCTCCTACGGAGAGGATCCAAGATTTGGTTCGCACTCACTTTGGTGTGGTCCACACAAAAGTGAATGCAAGCTTCCTTTGATCTAACTTGGCGTGGCCCACGCCAATGCATTTCGTGAAATCTTAGACGTAACTTGTTGTGGTCCACACCAAAGTGCCCACAGGTTATTACACGCCTGACAGATTAGAGTTATGTCCAGCATCTTTTGTGTCTTTCTATTTCCATACTACTTTGGTTTACGACCAACATACATTTCGTGTATTTGTAGGGTTGTCGACCGGGTTGTCGACCCAGTGTGACCTGAGCAGTGACGCTGTTCAACAATCTTGTTGCGTTCGTTTTACATTTGTTGGTGTTAATCAGGGCATTCCTGCCTAGTGAATATAACTTTTAATTTAATTGCATAAAAAGCTCACTACCTGCCTATACATACCTTATTTTACTTATTCCTAAGTTTATTTTATTAATTATGATTTCATATGAAATATTTTAAATTTGAAATACCAAGATGTTGCAAGGTGGCCGGCAATGTTTAAGTCTAAACGTCCTTTTTCTTGTCCATAGTACGATTTACAATCACTCAATACTATCTGTTATAAACTCCTTTTTAACGACAACTTTGTTGTGTAATCAGACAAATTGTTTAAAAGCTCATATCGATAACACTATCGGCGCCACCTTCTCCATCTTGGTTTAGACCCTGCAATAGTCTAATTTATACGAACTTTCCTTCGAAGAGCATCTACGGCTCCATCCTAAACATACATACTTCTATTACAAGAGCATCTACGGCTCCATCCTAACTTCATTTTATACAAGGGTTCTACGATCCTTTCAACATTCAAACATTGGTACACTAAAATCCTTCATACGAAGGTAACACAAATAAACGCTATTTACAATAGCAACAAAACACTAAAAATCACTTGGGTTTTTATTTCTTCCCCCTCAACCTATGGAAATACATCCATTACATCACGTTGCTCCGCAAACACAGAATTTAATTTGAACCATAGTCCATAGTGTACTCTATCCCATCAATCTCAATATCATTTATTGTAACATAAAACCAATTTACAGAATAATCTGTTTCTTATTACCTTATTTTTATGAGCCTTTACAGTAAAACAAATGTTATTTTTTACCTTTAGTAAGTAGGTATTTATTATAGAAAATACTATATAAATTATGGAGAGAAGAAAAAATTTGGCGGATCATAAGGCATTAAACAACAATCAAAGGAATGTAAAAAGTTTACATGTACATACATAGTATTCATAAGAAAAAGACACTTGTAAACCACACTCTCGTTGTTTGTGATTTAAAAACAGTTTTACATTTATGTAAATATTATTAATGGCACATTTAAAAAAAAACTCTAGTATATGATTAGTGGGAGGTTGGTGGTATGTACTAATACACTTCATTGTCACGTGAAGTAATCTAAGTACTTTCCATATACATATAAATATGTGTCTGTGTGTGTATTATTTATTCGATAGAGTTGATATATTATGATTGGTGTGGCGCGCTGTGCTAAGACCGATCTAATTTGGTGCCAATTATATTCAACTAATAACTGATATTGATTGTATAATCTCTGCTTTAATAAAGAATACTAATACAAAAAAAAAACTGAATTCCAACAGATGCATAGAGTGTCAACGTTTATATAGTACATACTTAAAATACAAAAGAAAACTGAATGTAAGTGAATGGGTGAATGCAGCATGTTTGTATATTGGAAGAAAAGAAAAAAAAATAATAAGAATTGTTGTCGACGATCAATTAAAAATGTAGTTCATTATTGGTTTAATGCGATAATAATTAAAATACAAGGAATGCAGAACATATGGAATGTTTAACCAAGTTACACATATTAACAAACAGATCCAAGCTGTTATGGGATTTTTCAGTTATAATAATAATAATATAAAAAAAGTGTGGGGAACATCGAGTTGAGATGAATGTGTTTTGTTGACTTTTACATATGTCTGGTGTTGCCGAAATTAATACCGGATTGAGTGGCACCCTTGTTGGAGCCATACTGGAGAGAGATAACATTTTGACCAGCACGTAATTGTTCCTCAGAGAAGTTGCGAACATTCTTATCAGCTTCTTTGGGTCCAATAGAAGGTTTGCCAAAGTTTTGAGCCTATAAAGAGAAAAAGATTCGGTAAAAATTGTTATCTTATTTTTAGTGGTTAAAGTAAATGTATGTATGTACTCACCTTGCGACCCAAAGATTGAATGCAAATGACAACGGAGTTCAAATTTTGTCTTTCCCAGAGATCAACACTTTGGAAAGTTTCTTGTGTAGGCACACCAAAGTTTTTGGCGCATTCCAAGAAAGCTGAAAGATTATAATTTAATTAAATGATTAATAAAGATTAATAACAAACAAATAATTATATTGAATGCCTTATCCTAATTGAAATTAATGAAGTTCTAATAATTGCATTCGATTCATATTATAATCCAGTTAGAGAAAAATATAATCAGGCACATGTTGGAAGTGTATGTACCCTGTACAGCACTATACCTAAGCTCACTACAAATTCTATGTTTTGAAATATTACAAATTTTAAAAATGTTGAATATATAAAAAAAAATTTAAACGCAAAAAAATTGAAAAATATTAAACATTTTAAATTATTAAAAATATAAAAAAAATGATGAGTTTTTTAAAATTAAAAAAAATAAAAATATGAAAATACTTAATTCTTAGAATTTACAAATATTAAAATTATCAATATTTTTGATAAAAAAAACATAAAACAAAACATTAAATATAATTGAAGAAGTTAAAATATTAATAGTAATACAAATAATAACCATATTTTAAATATAAAAAGTATTAAAAATTACAAATTTTCTAAACAATTAAAATATAACAAACATTTAAGAATATTAAGAATATTAAAAACTCTAAAAATATAAAAAAATCTCAAAAACTCAAAATATTAAAAAATATCGAAAATACTAAAATTAGTAAAAATATTTAAAAATACTAAAAATGTTGAAATTAATAAAAAAAATATAAAAATAAAAGATAATTTTTTGAATTTACCAATGTTAATTTTATAAAAATATTAAAAACATGAACATTACTAAAAAAATAAAATATTACATACATTAATAATAACAATGATACAAATTTTAAAAATAATTGAAATATTAAAAATATTTAAAAAATATTAAAAATATTTAAAAAATATTAAAAACTCTGAAATATCAAAAAAATCTAAAAATATATATTTTAATAAAAAGTATGAAAAATGTTTTTATTGATAATATTAAGAATATTAAAAATAATCAAAAATACTATAATTTTTCATAGTAGTAAAAACGTTTAAAAATATTGTAAATATAAAAAAATCTAAAGTACTCAAAATATTAAAAATTCAAAAATTACAAAAAGTACTAAAAATATTTCAAAAAATAAAAATATTACAAATTCTAAAAATAATAAAAATATTTCAAAAATTAAAAATATCACAACACAAAAAATATTAAAAAGATTAAAAAATATAGAAAATATAAAAATTTTGAAATTTTATTAAAAATATAAAAAAAATATTTAACATATCAAAATTACTAAAAATATTAAAAAAATCAAAAAATTTTAAAAATATCAAAAATACTAAAAAAAAATATTAAAAAAACTATAAAAATATAAAAAATACTTAAAATTAAAAATATTAAAAATATGAAAAATATATCAATTTTAAAAATATTTGAAATATCAAAATATATTAAAAACAATTAAAATATTAAAAATGCTGAATTTATTAAAAATTTTGAATTTAGTAAAAATCTAAAAATATTTAATATATAAAATTATTTGAAAATACTAAAAATATCAAAAAGGCTAATTTTTGATATATACTAAATACCAAAAATACTAAAAAATATTAAAATTGTGGTTATAATTTTAAAAAACAGCTTTGGTATGCACAATTGAATGGTTGAACAATGAACAAAAAAATGTCAAAATCAATGGCGCAGAGTCAGTATACGCTCCATAGGGTACACTTGGCTTAATAGCCTGTTCTATACAAAAAATTTGGTATGAAAAATTTTTCCAAGTCTTATGTGTATGGACACATTTTTCATACTTCTACCTGTTAATGCAATCTTTAGAACCTAAACTGTAAATTGCTTGTACTTAAAATTTTTGAATTATTTTTCATTGAACTTGTTTAAGGATTGAAGGTCATAGAAGTTGAAGATGCAAATGAATAACATTTGTATATATCTATATGAAAAAACACAAGTCCAACATTTTTTACAAAGGAAAACATTTGCTTTAAGTTTTCTATGTCGTATTGCATTCATAATCGAAATATCTGCTCAATAATAGTTCTATTAGAACAACAAACACATTTTACGCTTAAACTTACCAGAAATATTTTCCATGCATTTGAAAGCCATTTTGCTTTCATTGATCTTCTTGATCGAACCGGGTTGCAAGCAGTTGGTCAATTTGCACAGCAGAACACCATCCTTCAAAACTTCAAAGAAGTTATCCATATCACCGGATGTGTTGATGGGTTCGCTGGTCACCACCTTTATCCATTCTAGACATTCTTGAGCCAATTCTTCGCTGTATTTGGAATTAATCTAGAATGAAGAAAATTCGAAAATTGTGTAATTAGTTAATCAGTAATGTCACAGAGATTTGCTAATATTGAGTTATTATTAAACATTTACTTTAGACTTATACATTTTGCTTCAAAGTGCAGTGATAGACTGTCAAGAATCTAAGAAAAAAAATATATATTTTTGCAAAATGTTATATTGTTATCAATCATGTACCGGGTTTGCCTTTCAAATTTTTTAATGATAAGATACCAGAATCTTTGTGTGCAATTGTGCTTTCTTTTTTCGTTTTTAGAAGAACCGATTTCAATTATATTATCGTAAAATAAACAATTGGAAGGGAAGGGAACGCAAGTTGAATGGGAGACGGTTTATAACTAAACGGTATGTTCTATCATTAGCTTGTGGAGCTAGTACTATGTCTTGGCAAAAAAATAAATTAAAAGATTGGTAGTGAAAATATATTTTGTTTTAATAAAAAACAAAACGTCTGACCAGGTACAATTAGCAAACAATTTTCATTCTTAGCCAACATACATTTGTTGGTTTCCCTCTTCAATTAAACTGAAACTTAAGTTTTATCTGAGAGCAAGCATTTGTTGGGTTTCCTTTTGAATGTGGTATTAAAAGAGCATGAGTGTAACTGAAAGCATTATTTAAGACTAAAAGTTGTTTATTAATGTTACCCTTATGCTTCTCGTTAACCAAAGATCCTAAATTAACACTCTAACACCATTTCTTAACAGCTTTTATTCATGCGATTGACCTCCATTTTTTAATAATTAACGTAGTGTTTTTAATATTAAAACTTTTAAAGAATAAGCAAAGAAACCTACAATTTTTAATCTACTTTTAACATATCGTATATTAAGATTACGAAACAATTCGTATTCTTAATAATGATTTAGGTAGTAAGCTATTTAAAATTAATTTCAAATTTTGTTCTAACCTATACCGCATCCGGTGATGTGGAAATCTACACATTGATACTAATGAGGTTAATATATGAAACATACATACATACACTATATTTTTTGTAAGGTATTCTTTTTATCAGGAAACAAATTTGTACATACTTATAACTTGTACTAATTTCAGTTTTTTTTTTTATCAGTTTTCACCCTCAAATGGTTGTAGCTGTAGCGTAATGTTAAATGATGACGGTGTTTCCCTTGTTATCGTCCCTCTCTAATGTACAAATAAGTGCAATTGATAAGAAAAAAATATTCCTATGTTTTGAAATTTTTAAAATGATTAAATAGGGTTTTGCAGTTTTCACTTTTGTTTTGTTTTTTTTTTGTGTAAACTTGAATAAATAGTGACTCATTAGCAAGCAAGACAAATATTAAAAATAATAAATTCTAAACAATTGGCAATTAACAATTAGCAATTTTGTATTTTGCTTATCTTTAGTATGCCTTTACCACACCAAGATGTTGTTTTCATAAAAAAAACCCTAAGTAGACTGGATGACATACATTTAAACAAAAATCGATAAATTTTTATTGAAAGTACTTTTCGGCACAGTAAATGTACTTTTCTGTACGCTAAAAGTACTTTTTGGTAAAATAAATGTATTTTTTAGTCCAATGAAAGATCTCTTTGGTACGATTAAAGTACTTTTTGGTGGAATTAACAAATTGCTACAGTAAAATTACTTTGCGGTACCATAGAAGTATTTTTAGTTACTACAAATTGTACTTTTTGGCACAATAAAAGTACTATTTCGTACAAATAATTGTACTTTTTGGTACAATTAATGTACTTTTTGTTTCAGTTGCCCCAAAGGGCTGTAATCCGTAAAAAAACTTAACCGTTATTTCGCATTTCTGTCGGGCCTAGTGACAAAACAAAAATCGACATCAACAAATGCGTCATAGGGTCTAATGGAATCTCTTCCCTTATTATCTTTGGTATTTTGTATAACAACAGAAGACTTTTTGGTACAATCAAATTATAGTTTTGGTACAATTAAAGTATTTTATAGTACAATAAAAGTACTTTATATAATAAAAGCACATTTTGGTACAATAAATTGTACTTTTTGGCACAAAAAAAATAATTTTCGTTATATTGGAAGTACTTTTTGGTACATAAAAAGTGCTTTTTTGTACAATAAAATTACTTTTTGGTACATTGAAAGTGGTTTTTGGCACAATAAAAGTACTTTTTAGTACAAAGGATTTACTTTTTGATACATATAAGTATTTTTTGGTGATATAAATATACTTCATTTTGGTACACTAATGTACCTTTTCGTACAATAATGTACCTTTTGATACAATAATGTAACTTTTGGTACAATAATGAACTTTTTCGTATATTGAGTACTATTTGGCACAATAAAAGTACTTTCTGGTACAATAAATGTTTCCAATTTTCGAAATTCGTTTAGAATGAGGGAATAATATAACGGGTGTTATTTGTATACACTTACCACGCGCACGCATAGACCGAAGTTTACAATAAGTGCGTTCTTTCATTTGCAGCGCCCATAACTAGGCGTGGTAGGTATGACAATATATATGATGAATTTCATATCAAAACCTATACAAAAAGGGACATTTTGAACCCGACCCCCTCAGATTTTAATGAAATTTTGCATACAGCTACATTTTACCTACAGAAACACAACCTCATTTTTGAAAATATGTGGGCGTGGCAAGGTACCAAAATATTTGAAAAGTGACGGGTGTTGGTACTTTTAAACTGCGATTACTATGGAATGACTCAACCGATTTGAAAGATCTTGCTGCCATTCGAAAGGTATATAAGTCAGCTTTCGAAAACATACACTGTAAAAATTTTATACTTAATTTTTTCAAATTTTTTTTTTGCCAAAAATAAAAGTTTAAGCTTGGAAAACACTTCGAAGACTAAGTCTTTTTTTTCCAAAAAAAAAATATTTTTAGATAGGCCTATTTAATATATATAACATATCAAAAAACTAAAATGGGGTTTTTCTTATTTTTTTTTTTAAATTTTTAGGTAAATGCACATCACCAGCTTATTCATGTGTTCTACAAATTCCTTGACAAAAAGCAGTAAGAAAGTTTCAGTCGGGCAACCCGACTTACATCTACCCTCACTCTCAATAAAACATACAATTTTCTATTATATTGATATTATCACTCGATTTCTTAAGTGTGCGGAGTGGTACATTTGTATGGGAGGTACCAGAAGGGGTGTGTCTAGACTTCCAATTTTTTTCTCCAAAACTGTATCCTGCTATAGCTTTACTAAATACAGAATTTGGGCACGACAGCGTTGGGTGTATTGATATTATTACTCGATTTCGAGTAATTACTCGATTTCGAGTAATTACTCGATTTATAAGTCATAATATGAATATAAAAGAACATTGTATGTTTTATTGAGAGTGAGGGTAGATGTAAGTCGGGTTGCCAGACTGAAACTTTCTTACTGCTTTTTGCCAAGGAATTTGTAAAACACATGAATAAGCTGGTGAGGTGCATTTACCTAAAAATAAAAAAAAATGACCTATCTAAAAATATTTTTTTTTGGAAAAAAAAAACTTGATCCTCGAAGTGTTTTCCAAGTTAAAACTTTTATTTTTGGCACAATATAAATATCTTACAGTGTATGTTTTCGAAAGCTGACTTATATACCTTTCTAATGGCACCAAGCAATTTGCACTTCGTTTGAGTCATTCCATAGTAATTGCAGCTTAAAAGTACCTATTACCGTCATTTTTCAAATATTTTGATACCTTGCCACGCCCACATATTTTCAAAAATGGAATTTCTAAGAATGAGGTTGTGTTGTGTTTGTGTTTAGGTAAAATCTAGCTGTATGCAAAATTTCATTAAAATCTGAGTTGGTCGGGTTTAATGAATATCGGTTTTGATATGAAGTTCATCATATATATATTTATGTATATAAATGAGAGAATTCAGAGTCGTTTTAATAATGTCCATCCGTCTGTCTGTCCCCACGATTACAGCAGTAGCCGTAGTTTAAGAGCTATCAAGAATTTGGTATACAAGCTTCTATCCTCTAAGCAGAGGTTCTAAGATAAGCGAGTTCGAATAAAAACTATTTCCACCTCCTAAGCAAAACACACCCTTTTTGGGTGTTAAAAAAATTCATTATATATATTCTCAACTTATATACACAATTCAAGCTCAGTATTTGACATTTCAAATGGATGTGAGAGGCTAAAAGTACCGTTCACCTCTCATACAAACCCCCTTTTTGCGGTACAAAAATGAATAAAATATAGTTTTTTCACAATTTTTACACATGATGAAGGGTATCTGAGCATCGGCATTGTCGAAGATAATTACTTTACTGGTTTTATATAAAATGTTCTCAATTTAATTTGTTTACATTTTAGGATTTTTTTCAAAGGGTCCAAAATTTGTATATAAATTAATCTATACCATTATTTAACAAGAAGCCGATTAAAAGTTTTAAAACCGCTTAAAATATATGGGCATATTATTTTTTTTATTAAGATATTTATCCATTGCCAACTTGTTCTAAACGTTTGTGTTATTTATTTCTGATTTAGTCAGCTCAAACAGAGAGAGATTAAGTAACAATTAGAATTACGGTCTCTTCTCTTTTTCAACTAAAAGTTATATGTTTTATCAAGTAAAATGCATTTAAAAAAAACCAACGTAGTACATTTAGTCATAACGGTACAGAAATAGCACTTGCAATATTTCGTATTATGTTTGACGTTCAACCTGAACTCACAGTAATTGTACTCTTGTACTAAACTATATACAAATTAAGTATTAAAATTATTAGTTTTGCTGCATATTTTTAGGCATACATCGATTAAATCAAACTCATTTATAAGAAGACTGTTGTTACACTTCATATACACTTTCGGCGTTAAAATTTCGAATAATAACGCAATAACCCTACCGTTGATAAAATTTAATTGTATTTTTATGTGAAATCATTGATAAAGACCGTAGTTGTGTACGTGGCGTGGCATTCATTTAAGATTTTCCAGCCATAGAGCTCAACAAGAAAAAAAAAATCACATAAATCATTTAGGGTGATAATAAAGTAGTACTATAAATGTATTGTAGGAAAATTAAGTAATTTACAATTTCATTCCGACCATAAATGTGCTCAATTTGTTGTTGTTTTTTTTTTTCATATTTTATATGCTCGTTATTTCAATGACCGATAAGCCACCGATCGGGGTTGGTGCTGCTTGTCAAGTATGTAGTTGCTGGCTGTTGCCCATTAACTTCTTGCTTATTATTTTTCAGCTGATGTTTGCACATTAAGATCGCTTAAATGAGATCATCTACATTTATAAGAATAATGAAATAGCAACGAAAAAAGAAAACACACACACGTAATAGGGAATTTTTTTTGTTTTGCATATATATTGTAAAATATTTAATTTTATCGGCTTTTAAAGAGTAGTACAAGTGGTAGTAACAGTTGTTAAGTCGAATTGGTAATGCAATTCGTCTACATTCTTGTTGAATTTGCGAGAAAAATTGAGTAATGCTTATAGCGCGCAAGTGATATTCCCATTCCAGTCACATTTTGCACAATGCTATTGATTTGTTGATCGTGTCGTGTTTGTTGTTGATATTTTATTTCATTAGGAATGCAAAAAACAAATTTTAAATTTGATATTGCATATATCTACAGTGGGTGCCAAGAAAGTTCTAGATATCAAAGCAAATAATGTATATGGCACATAAAAAACAACCACTGCAATTTATCATAGGTTAAAACACTGGTAACACGGGAAAAATAACTTAATATTGAGAAAATACAAAACTTGTATAGAAATATTAACATTAAAAACATTTAATTTTGGTTGCAGAAAACCAGCTAACAGTTTTTACTTCCGAAAAATATTTTGATACGCAATTTTCCCTTTAAAAATATACAATTTCTGCTTCCGAATTTAAAATTTGTTTATATAAAAGTTTATTGCATTTGCTTTACTAGGCAATAAATGTCTTACTGCAGCGAGCAATGATTGCAAGACATTCGCGATCAAAATAATAGTTTCACATGGTAACGAAATGAACAAAAAGTTTATTACTTACGTTAAGCTTTTTGTCAAAACAAAGCCAGTAAGTCAAGAAATGACTTACTGCAGTGAGCAATGATTGCAAAACATTCGCGACCAAAATAATCGTTTCACATTGAAACGAGGTGAACAAATTGTGTATTACTTACGTTAAGTTTTTTCAGACTAAACTACTGTCAAAACAAAACCAGTAAGTCAACAAATGACTTACTGCAGTGAGCAATGATTGCAAGACATTCGCGACCAAAATAATAGTTTCACATTGAAACGAGGTGAACAAATTGTGTATTACTTACGTTAAGTTTTTTCAGACTAAACTACTGTCAAAACAAAACCAGTAAGTCAACAAATGATAATTTTTTAATTTGGTACAACAACAGATATTTTTGATACAGTTAAAGTACTTAAGATACAATAAAAATAATTTTTGGTACAATTTAAATAATTTTTGGTACAACATAACAACAACAAGTTTTGATAGAATAAATCGTACTATTTGGTACAATATAAGTACTTTTTGTACTAAATTGCACAAAAAAGTTACTTTTTGGTATAATAAATTGTACTTTTTGGTACAATAAATTGTACTTAAATTTAAATTCGAACACGAGATGCCGCGGCCGGACCAATAGTACAATAAATTGTACTATATGACACAAAAAAAAATACTTTTTTATTTTATTTTTTATCGAAAACCAATAACTAAAAGGTTTTTTTTTAACTTCTTGATATTTTAAAAATTTTTTTACCAACATATTTTCAAAATACTGACGGTCAAGAGAATTGTGTCAGTAAGGAGTGAATTAAAGGCCTGCAGCATTCCATTAATTCTACTTGAACAAACAGATAAAACAAGTAAGAATCTGATATTATCGGTACAAATACAACAAAGAGTAGAACAAAACATGTGCTCATGCGTTTTGGATTGAGTAGATCGCGTATCATCTCTTTCTCTGGCTCTCGTAGTGGAAACTTTTTTTCTTTTTATCTGGTACTGAAGTTACTGTTGTTCCTCTTGTGTAAATGAATATATCCATTTAATATAGATATTCCAGATCGTACGCTTTGCGTTGATGATGTTTTCTTACTTTTTTTATTCTTTTTACAAAAAGTAACGGTGTAAGTTTCACCTGTGGCAAATTTTAACAAAAAAGAAAACAAAATTTCGCACTTTATACTTTATTCTTGCAGCGTCAATCTCTCCACATATTCCAAGCACAGATAACAATAATACCGATATATCTGTTTGTTGTGTATGTAATCATACAAGTATTTTTGATACTTGGTACTTTCACTCTCTCATACCTATTCTATCGTTATCTAAAAGAGAAATATTCCAAACGCACTCAATCCAAAGAGACCAAAACAGATACAATCAGATATAAGAAATTGAACTACATACAACAAGTGTGTTTGGATGGTTCATTGCAAACCTATAGTGTGAATACTGTTTATATGCAATAAAAGTACTTTTTGAGACAATAAGTTGTATTATTTGATGAACGTACTTTTTTGTACATATTAATTTTGTTTTGAATCACATACTGTCGTGCATAACGTATTCAAGAGGATTTGGTTTACAAATAATTGTTTTTATTACAACTTACAAACTGTTTTTGTTTTGCTTCTTATCCTAAACAACACCGTTGTCGTGTTCTCAGAATCAAAATAATCACATGTCTTGAAAAAAAAACCAAAAGGCTTGAAACTATTTCAAGCGCGCTTGTGCAGGGCTCTTAAATACATTTTTCTTTAACAGAACACATTTTCTTTTGGTTCGATAAGAAAACGCTCAAAAGAAAGCGTTAAAAGTACCAAGTATTTTTGGTTGAAAAGTCTTTTATGAATTTTAAAGCCGACTGAGCTATGTCCGCCTGTCTGGCTGGCTTAATTTACCACATTCCTTTTGGTGCCTCTCATACAAATGATCCAATTTATCCATAACTTCCTATGCATAGCTTTTTGCAAGTGTACTGAATCCAGTTAAAATTTTGTACAGTATAATCTTTTGTCGGTATCCAAATCAAGCATGAAAATATGAGATATCAACCCACACCTTCTGGTATCTCCTATACCTATTGACCTATATTGTAAAATAAAAATTTCACTCCTCATGAAAATGACCCAATTCATCCAAAACTTTTCTATGCAAGTGTACTGATTTCGTAGAATATAATAATTTGTCGGTATTCAAATCAAGCATGAAAATGGGTGATGATATCTGCTCACACCTTCTGGTATCCCCTATACCTATTGACCTATATTGGAAAATGAAAATTTTACTCCTCATAAAAATGACCCAATTCATCCATATTTTTAGGTGTACTAAATCGAGTCAAAATGTATAAAATATAAATAATCTCTTGTCGATATCCAACTCAAGCATGAAAATGGGAGATATGGGTCCACATCTTTTTATATCTCTATACAAATTGACTTGTTTTGGAAAATTAAAAGTTCTCTCATCATATCTTAATATCAGTTTCATTACTTTGTAATAATACTTAAAACTTAAGAAAATCGAACAAACTGACACACCTTTTGTGGTAACTGTCATACAAATGACCCAATTCATCAATATTTTTTGCACGCATATCTTTTTTACAAGTGTGCTGAATCCAGTCAAATATTGAACAATTTGATAATTTGTTGTTATCCAGATTAAGAATGAAAAGGGAGATATGGTCCCACAACTTCTGGTAACTCTTTTACAAAATTTACCTATTTTCCGAAATTCGAGATTTTCCCAATTACGTATTTGTAAAACGGGAAACACTAGAAAATAAAAATTATGTAATTTTAGCTACTCTATACAAGTAGGGAAAAATTTAGAAAACCGATTGATAAACCCCTAACCCTTATGGTATCTCCCATAATAATGACCCATATATAGATCATTTACTCCTACGCGCATGCTAAGAGCATACAACACAAAACTATTTCGTTTAAAAAACTGTATCTTTTATCTCTTTTGTGCAATTTTGTATTAATGGAACTTTTACCGATTTCTTTTTTGATGTTTTAATTATGTTTATTAATTTTTCGTAGTTTGCTATTACTGCTGCAGATTTTGTTTTGACTTCCTCTGTAGAAACGTGTATATTCCTAAGCTGTTGCTAAGCGCTAGCACAGACAACTAATATCTGTATTTCATGTGTATTGATCAATTTTAATTCCTAATTCAGAAATCACACACAAATGTTTAAATGTTTTCGTCGAATAAAATATTATTAATAGTTATAACATCGGTTGTTGTTGGTGTTGTTTCGTCGGTTCTATGCTTTTTCTCCACCTATGGCATTACCATGTTTGGTCACATAATTATTGTTTCAGTTGCGATTTATTATTATCTAACCATAATAAGACCTTAAGGTTACATCGTCGATTGCTGTTGCTCAAAACGTAACAAATGTCAGTCAGTCACTAAGTCAGTCAGTGACTGATGTGTCATGTTAACACGAATCGTATTTCACATCACAATATTTAGTTGCCACAGTTGTCGGCCTAGAGGTCAGTGAGAAAACTTGATACGATTTCGAAATGAGGTTTCCCCCAAAAATTTGTTGCACACACATAGACATAGACGCAATAAATTAAATATGTAGTTGTTGTAAGTGCATGTCACCTTCACCTTCATTTAGTTAAAAGCTTTGGCACACTTAAAACACATCACAAGTTTGAAACCTCAAATATTAAGCTAAAAAGTTCTTTGCAAGGGTTTTACGATTAACTAAATTACAATTATTTTCATATGGGTTAGGCACAGTAGAGACAAAATTAATTGTCAACATTTGCAAAAGAATTTTACATTTTAGGCAAATAGTGACAAGGTTTTCATAAAGATTAATGTACTTTTAAAAGTGTAAGTATATTAAGAAAGCGAAAACCAAAAAAAAAAATCTCCCATACAAAAATTACACCATACCGGTATGTGACCGATAAAAAACATTGCGTGATAATGTGTAAACATAGTAGTAATGACATAATGTTGTAATAACTAAATGTGGTCACGTATTATTTAATTTTTCTTTCTACTGTTCTATAAAGATAAAGATTTTGCGGTTGTTGGCAAATAAGTATCCATGAAATAACTACAAAGTTTAAGGTTAATGAAAATGAATCAAACTTAAATATAAACAGTGTGTGATAATCTTGCAAGCACGCAATTATCTAATCTGCTACAAGAAACTATGAGTGAGGTATCAAAAATGAAGAAAAAACAAATGACCAAACACAGCAAAAATAAATATTACACAATTTGTTTAAAAAACATTGCCTTTTGTACTAGTATGTACATAATTTTTAAAAAACAATTCCATTGTTATTGTCAAGTGGGTGCGTTGTAATTGAAAATGACATACATATGAGGTGGTTTCACATTGATAAACAAAGTACAATTCTTATCAGGCCCAATCTGGTTTCATTTGGTTTGATAAGGTGAATACATCATCAGCCGTTGAAATGGAAAACAAACTATAATTTAGAGGTGTTAAATGTCGATACTTTTGTCAGTACCTAAATATCATTTTATACTTTGAATTCAACTATTTATTAACGATTATTATAAGTTTTTTTTAAACGAAATGCAATATTGTAAATGATTTTCAGTTAAGGTATTAAATGAACTCTAATCACTAAAAGACACGTAAAATCTTTGTTTTTTGCGAACTATTTGATCCATTTCTACTAATACATAATACCTGCGACTAATAAACTATGCACCAAAATGAAAAAAAATTCGACTTCAGTATTCCCACTATATTTTTTTGGTACAAAAATAGTCGAAACTACTTTTTCTTTGGTAAAGTTTTTTTTACATTTGATTGTTAGAACACCTGCCCTTTTTTGAGAATTTTGTTTGACAGATTATATCATAACTCTTGATGGATTGATCAAGAGTTTCGGAATTATCTAAATAGTTGTACCGAAAAATTACTCATAAAAAATCAAAAGTGGTTTATAGTGGGCAGTTTATTACATTGGTTTTGGTCACATCCCTGTTAATATTATAAACTAGCTTTCCCGGCTCGCGTTGCTCCGCCGCTACTTACATGTGGTTGCATATTTCCCCTTATTACGACTCGTCGTAGTCGACTTTCGACAACATTCCAATGTTTTTTTTTGTATTTGACTAAAATTTGTAATAATTAACAGATATGTTTAGTGTTTTTGAATATTTTTATCATCCCATGAAGACAAACACAATTGGAGTAAGAACAGTCGTGTTTCAGCATCACAAACGACATCAGCGATGCTAAATTTCAAAAACGACAAAGATTCGACGTGACTACGACATGCATAAAAAGGGGGATTGTTTTTTAAGATAAAGTATAGCCTAATCACTGAGTCGAGTCAATCGGCATGTCTAGTCTTGTAAGAGCTTCTCAAACAGAGACGTTCGCATTCGTCGATAAACAAGTAGGTGCCGTTAGTTGTGAATCTAAAAATAGAAAGCGTGTTAATTCACAACAACGCGAGAAGCTATCACAAACCTTATTCATGGGGTGTAAAAGGAAATTAAGTAAGTAATCACTTAGTAATAACGTATCAATCTACTGATAAAATAATTTAACATTTTTATTTTTTTTAAGATTTACTTCCTATATACATATAAACTAATAAATAATAATTTTAGTCCTAGAGAGTTACAATAAGGTACACGAATAGTTCTCGGCAACACAAATATAAATGTACAGACGAAATTTTAATTTTTGATCAGTAGGCGGAGTGGGCGTGGCAAACTTTTATTTTAGAACAAGAGATATAAAATTTGATACTATGATAGAACTCTGCAACACAAATATGAATATGCAGATAAAATTTAAATTTTTGATCTATGGGCGGATTGGGCGTGGCTAAATTTTATTTTAGTCTTAGAGAGATACGAATTGGTGCACAGATAGTACTCAATACTACAGGTTAAAATATGCCGACGAAATTTTTATTTTCCATCAGTAGGCGGAGGGGGCGTGACAAAACTATATTTTAGTTCTAGAGAGTTACAATAAGATACACGAATAGTTCTCGGCCACACAAATATAAATATACAGACGAAGTTTTTATTTTTGATCAGTAGGCGGAGTGGGCGGGACAACATCTTATTTTAGCCCTAGAGAGATACGATTTGGTGCACAGTTAGTACTCAACACTATAGGTTTAATTTTGCCGACGAAATTTTTATTTTCGATCAGTAGGCGGAGGGGGCGTGACAAAACTATATTTTTAGCACAAATATAAATATACAGACGAAATTTTTATTATCGATCAGTAGGCGGAGAGGGCGTGACAACACTATATTTTAGCCATAGAGAGATACAATTTTGTAGGCAGGTTGTAAATTGCCGACGAAATTTTTATTTTCGATCAGTAGGCGGAGGGGGCGCGATAAAACTATATTTTAGTCGTAGAGAGTTACAATAAGATATACGAATGGTTCTCGGCAACAAAAATATAAATGTACAGACGAAATTTTAATTTTTGATCAGTGTGGCAAAATTTTATTTTAGAACAAGAGATATAAAAATTGATGCTCATGTAAATAGTACTCAGCAACACGAATATGAATATGCGCACGAAATTTCTGCACGGATAACCGCTTATCTCACTTTTGGTCGATTTTGAATTAATGATAAGAAATTGCTTTATTTTGACAGTCTTTCTAAGTGTTTTATTATATAATAATAATAATGTACCTGTACAAAATTTGTATGCAAAAAACAACATAACTTTAACGTTTGATAAAAATGTTTTCATAACATCCTGTTACAGAATTGAAAAATGTTAAGGAACTAAGGTAGTGACCTAGTGCTGATATAGGTCTGGTCGAGTACAACATTAATCTTTATACCAAAGTTCTCTAACACCCTCAAAAACTTGACGAGGTTAAAAAAAACAAGATTTTAGTTACTTTCTTCACTTGAAGGTTTATCACTCAGCCAATTCTTAACCGAGTTTTGATTTTTTAACGGTTATGGAAAGAAGAATTTTCAACCTTCCCAGCTATATATATATTTATATAGATAACTTGACATAACTGTTTCTTTTTCCCTCGAAACTGCAAACCTTTTGGATTTTTATCACTATTTTTTATGTTTAGCGATTTTGTATCCAATATTTTACTAGAATACTAATATTTTTATTATTTTATTGAAAAACGACTTGAGGTTTAAAAACAAGATTTTAGTTACTTTCTTCACTTGAAGGTTTATCACTCAGCCAATTTTTAATCGAGTTTTGATTTTTTAACGGTTATGGAAAGTAGAATTTTCAGCCTTCTCAGCGATATACATATATACATATTTATATAAATAACCTGACATAACTGTTTCTTTTTCCCTTTGAAACTGCAAACCTTTTTGATTTTTATCACTATTTTTTATGTATGGCGATTTTTTATCCAATATTTTACTAGAATACTAATATTTTTATTATTTTATTAAAAAAGTGCACTCTTTTCAAAGTAAAACGCATATTTATTTGTAAAAACTGATTAACAAATGATTTAGTTATTTAAGTTTTACGATATATTTCGTATTTTTGTCTTCCTGAAAAAACGGGATGTTTTAGGTAATTAGGTTAGCGGTTATCTGTAAAAACCACAGATTTATTGTACCAAAAAGTTCAAATTATTGTTTAAAAAGTACAATTCAATACACCAAAAATTAAACATTTATTTCATCAAAAAGTAAATTTATTGTAATAAAGAGTACTTTTTTGTATCAAAAAGAATTTTCATTGTACACAAAGAGTACAATTTATTGTACCAAAAAGAATTTTTACACAATTTTTTGTACTTAATATAACATTTAATTGTGCCAAAAATTTTATTTGTATTAAAAGAGACTTATTTGATCGAAAAGTTCTATTGTTAAAGCAAAAACAAGAACTTAAAACGGTTACTTCTTAACTTAACTTCTTCTTAACTTGATATCTTTAAATTTTATTTACCAACATGTTTTCAAAATACTGACGGTCATCAGAATTGTGTCAGTAAGGTTTGAAGGCCGTTTAAACGGCGTCAGATTTTTCATCTAAAATTAGTTAAGAATTTGTCAAAAAAAAAAAAAATCTTCTGACAAACAGTCTTATTTACAGGATGCTGACATATTTTGCAGGGAAAAAGAAAAAAATAACTTCTAATTTTGTCCCCTAATGTCAACCTCTTTAGTTGCTAGTGTTTTAGTACCATTCAATTCAGTGGATTTGTTCTCTCTTACCAAATATAGAGCATCTTACGTTTTACACAAAAAATTAAAGACGTAATAAAAAAATTAAGTTTTTCATTTCCTTGAAACGTACGTCTGTCACATATCGTCATCAGACATGCAGAAGGGCCTATCATCACTTTTCGGGACCGGCCGTGGCATAGTGGTTAGAACACGCGACTACCATGCGGGAGATCGCAGGTTCAAACCTGGCTCCAGTCATCTTAAAAAAAATTGTTCTTTCATTGTCGGCTATTGACAGCAACTTCGCAGTATTAAGTGTCGAGTCAATCGACGTGTCTAGTAAGAGCTTCTCAAACAGTGACGTTCGCATTCGTCGTTAAACAAGTAGGTGCCGTTAGTTGTGAATCTAAAAATTAAAAGCGTGTTAATTCACAACAACGCGAGAAGCTATCCCATACCTCATTCATGGGGTGCAAATTGAAATTAATTTGTTTTTTTTTTATCAACTTAATAAAATAAAAAATAATTTAAGTAGAACAACGATTGCAAGTGTGCCATTTTCAGTTAAAAGCTTAGTTTTAAATTATTTTGTTGTAAGGCCTATTTGTATTTCTGATGACGATATGTGACCATGGAATTGCCCATATACATATAGTGACGAAAAGTTTTTGCAAACGGAATATTGTATGTAAATAATTGAATATATTTTATATGGCGCACGGAACTCCGCTGGCAGTCCAGACCAACCATAAAATGTCTAAATGTCGTTTTTATTTGTATGGCAAATTGTTTATACAAGACAAAGTGAACAAACACACACCTTATTCTAATTAGATGGAAGTGAATTGAATTTCAATGCAACAGAAGATATTATTGTTGTTATTTATTTTATTTATTTGTAATAGTACTTTAAAAGATGTTAGAACTAAGAGAAAACGAACGCATCTTTTCATGAGTGCGTCGAAAGTCGAAGAAGTCGCAAATATAAAAAAAAAAATGAAAATAAAAAAAACGCCAAATTAATAGAATATTAGAAATTAAAAACTTCAGAAATAAGTATCAAAAATAAAAATTTTTATTTATGTATAGTTGTTGTATGATACTGAGTAGACTAAAGTAATTAAATAAAAGTTTAAATAAAATAACCTAAAAATCCAATAAAACATTATATCTTTGATGTGTCAACATTGTGCGATATGGTGCTTAATCGTAATACACTTATACGAAAATCAATTGTGTTTTAAATCCCTCCCCATACGTGAAAGTCTCATGCCAGACAAGGCACCCCTGAAATCCCACAATTTTATAGCAATTCCTTGCAGTGCGCTTAAACATTCAATTCACATAAAACCTTAACTAAGTATCACGTTATTTTTTTTTATCATGCATGCAGTATGTGCCCAACACCGCCACCACGCAGTGTCCTACTTTAATAAACTTTTGTGATCGTCAAAAAATTTCCATAAAAGCCATCAAGGTCGCTTAGCTGATGATGATTGTGATGACTCAAATTGTTTAAACATGTGCAAACATGTTGTATGAGCAAAATATACGATACAAGCACCAGATATTAGCATAATATTATCTAATCTAAAGTTAAATGTAGTACCACATGCTCAAATAAAACAAAACATAAATTAAAACTAAACATAATTATTTTCTCTTTAACTTTATATACCCACTTATAAATATTATAATTTTTTTTTCTAAGAACTAAGGGAACTACATACATTCCTAGCATATGACCCGCCTATCATTATGTTAAATATTTGAATTTGTTTGTTTCGTTTTTTAAATTTAAATCAACCGGTCATTTAACGTCCTCAAGCGCCAAAAATAGCCAAGAAATCTTGAGGCTACCATAAATAGACAAAAATCCAAAACAAACCAAATAATAAATTAAATACACATGTTGGCTTCGAGTTAAGTTTTCATCCGTTATATTAATTTCGAAAAAAAAAAACAAACAGCACTGGTAGTGCTGTCATAAAAAATGCCAATAACTAAACTGATTTTTAAGACTTTTGAAACCAAATGACATCATATTTTGTGCGAATGAAATGAATGGTCATATCTGGTTTTTGTTAAAATGCAAACAGAGTTTCGTCAAAAATAAAAACATATTAACGAAAAAATGTGTACATATTACCCCCCGCCGCCACCGCCACCGCTTGGGTGATGATGAATCATCGCCTGCCAATGTAAGATGAATGGTATACAAAACAGAGTATTTGTGGGAGCAATGAGGATGATAATGATGACACAAACCCTATAAAAATAGTGGTTTGAACTATGAAATTTCGAGATACCCAAGAAATAATAATAATAATCATAAAAAAAAACAGAAAAAAATTGTTTTCGTAGCCTGTATTTGTGGTTTTCTTCACAGCTCATCATACTTAGGTTGTTTTTATACAATTATTATTGTTATTAACATTGAATGATAACATGACTATTTTTAAACTTATTGTTAAAGGCATTTCTGCGAAAAGTTATTTCATCTTCAAAAAAAATATTGTATCATCTAATGTTGAGATATAGATTCATTGTTTGTTCATTCATTGCTGGCCACAACTTTCTCTTTGGTTAAGACTGATGGACGTTTTTTTTTTTATTTGTCGGTCTCATCATCAATATGTTTGCTGAGCTTTCTTACTAATTGTAAACTTTTTAATAGTACCGTTATGCAATTATAGATAAACAACCAAATTTAGGTTTTAAGGTTAAATGTTATAGAGCCAGCCAACCAGCCAGTCAGCCGACGCCGTCAGCCACAATGCCATAAATATCCATTATACATATTAATAAAAAAAAGACAACATTAAAAGAAATATTTAACCATCTAAAGGCAATGACCCCAGAGACGATTTTGGGTGCAGACAGTCAAGTTAAAGCCAAATTCAATGGTTTTATTATTATTGTTATTACTATTACGGCGGCGGCAATGTGTTGGTTGGTGTTGGTTCTGCTGCCGTCTAACCTCCATATTTATAAGAAACTGAAAATAACTTTATTTTAATTAAACTTCCTCCAACCCTTCAATCCCCCACTAAATGGTTTCAAAAAAAATTTAATAAATTGAGTAATTTGTTACTTTGTGGCTTCGTTTTGGTAAGCCACTCATCAATTTTGGTTTAAAATACCAAGTTAACACTAACATACGTATGTACTACGTAGCAAAACTTTATACACTTTAGGTCAAAAAATTGGGTTGACCGTTTCTGTGTGTGGGTTTTTTTTTTGAGAAAGCTAAAACGATACAATGCTCAAACATAAAACATATGCTAACGTTTTGTTTGACAACATAAACACTTTTACCCATTTTAAATGGGACCTGGTCCGTTATATGTGTGTCTTAACTGTTTTATGTGTCTCATGACCATATTTACATTTAAAAAAAAAACAATTCTTTATTGGTTTGTATTTGTGGTTGCCTTTGCTGCGACTTGTGCTCAAATGTTTTATGTATGTTAGTACATTTATTTTATTTCTAAAGTGTTTTGTTTCCGGAAATTGCAATAAACGTTAATGTTTAACAATGGGTACAAGTACAAGTGATCATGGTTGGGCCTACAAGCGGCCCTTAGGTAGGCCTATAAAAAATAATTAATATGTAAATAAATTATAGTTTAAGTGCAGGTTATGTTTTCATGCTTTTATTAAACTGACTATAGTTTTCTTTATATGTGTCCTGGACTGTGAAAAGGGGGCTTACGTGTCAAAAAATCGTTTTTCACTTTTTTGCCGATTCTGATAAATTTCGAGATGCTCCATCACGTGGTGCAAACCAAAAAGTCATAACTTGTCAAAAAGTTTATGAAAACTGAAGCTAAATAAAAGTACATTTACATTCTAGAAAAAGGAAAAAAAAATGATTAATATCGCTTAAAATTCCATGCTCAGAGGTTTTTGGGGTCGCTGACAACGAATCCGGTGTTAGTTTTTTAAAATTCAAAATAACGGACATTTTAAGCTGAAAATAGTTGTGTTCGTTTACTTGAAAATTTGTGCAATTTGTTGCAAATTTTTACTGGATTGCGTTCGTTTACTCAAAAAGTCCAGTAAATGAGAGCGAGAGAGCGTAAAATTTTGACAGCTCAACACTAAAGAGTTTGGCTAAAATTTATCCAACCAAAATTTGCATGTTTGAAGAGCTGTTAGAAATTTGAATTTTGAATTGTCCAACTCCAAAATGGGTTCCATTGTTTCATCGGGGTCTTTAGGGATGAAGATTATTTGTTCAAATTCAACAAAGTCATCGGCTCCTGCGCAAAAACTAAAAATTAAAATCAAATAAAAACACATCAGCTGTTTTCTTGAAAATTTTTTTGAATGTTCTTTGAGTACTTTTTTTTTGTGCAAATTTTGCATGAGGAGAGTAAAATTGTTCTTACTCTCCCAAACAACAGTCTTGCATATTATTACTGGGAAAGTAATCGAACACAGCTAATGCGAACTGGTTAACTTCGAGTAAACCTTGACTGATCCTTATGATAATATATCAATACTAATATATTCGAATATCCTCTCCCCTTCTAGTACCTCTCATAAAGAATTGACCTAGGTTTGGCAAATAAATGGTGACAAGTTGGACCTCAAATATCTTCGAAATTCCTTTCAGGACTTTGTAAGTCGATTAAGCCATGTCCGTCGGTCTAAAAGTAAGAAGAATACGCCAACCCTTATCAAATAAGGATAATATTTGGTATAAAAATAGAACTCGACGCGACTATTAAAAATTTGCAATCGATATTTTTATTTTCGACCATTGGGAAAATTGTATAATTTGGTATTTGCCACTAAAGCAATTTACTTGCCGACAAAATTTGTATTTTCTATTAGTGGGCGAAACTAAATTTTAGTCCTAGAGGGTTAAAATTTGACACTCAGATAGTACTCGGCAACACGAATATGAATATGCTGACGAAATTTTTACTTTGGATCAGTGGTCGGAGGTGTCGTGACAAACTGCATTTTAGACATAGATAGGTACAACTTTGTATACAGATAGTACTCGCCACTAAAGGTTCAAACAAAATATATGTTTTCGATCAATAGGCGGAGGGGGCGTGTCAAACTTGGTTTCAGCTCCAGAGTTTAGGTACACAGATAGCACTCGGCGCTACAATTGCATATTTACTGACGAAATTTTTATTTTGGATCTGTGGGCAGTGAGGGAGTGGTAAAACTGTATTTAAGTCCTAGAGATATAAAATTTGACACCCAGATTGTACTCGGCAATACGAATATAAATATGGGGACTAAATTTTCATGTTGGATCAGTGTGCGGGTGTGATAAAACTCTATTTTAGCCATAGATAGGTAAAATTGTATACAAAACTCGGCATTACATACAGGTTCAAACTTTCAAACAAAATTCATGTTTCGATCAATGGGCGGAGAGGGCGTGTCAAAAGTTGTTTTAGTCCCGGAGAGATACAATTAAGAAGTCATGTTTTCAATCAATGAGCGAGGGGGCGTGTCAAAAGTTGTTTTAGTTCCAGAGAGATACAATTTAGTGCACAGTTAGAACTCGGCACTACATATGAAGAAGCATATATTATTAATAGGCGGAGGAGTCATGGCAAAAGAGTTGTTTAGGGCTAGAGAGATCATAATTAATACACAGGTAGTACTCGGAGATATGGACTTTAATATTTAATAATATTTTTTTATTCGGCCAGTGGGAGATAAAGAACATTTTATTACCGATCAGTGGGTGAAGATTTTTAATTTTTTTTTCAAATCTCTATATTTAATGTTCTTGTTGCACAGATCAGTGAACATACGAAAAATTTAATTACTTTAAAGTCTGTATAAAGTAATTTTTTACTATGATGAACAGTTTCGGTGTTATCTAAAACGATTTTAAAAAAATTTACAATTCTACCAAAAAATTTTTAGAAAAAACTTTACCATAGAAAAAAAAATTTAACTACTTTTGTAATCGTGCGACCATTACACCATCAATACTGAAGTTTTTTTTTGCTATTGTATAGTGTTTTTTGATTCATTAGTAGTTAGTTTTTTCTAAATATCAACTTTTATACTTGAATTGCTTAAAAGCCAAATTGATTCAATACATTATAAAGAGACTATATTTTAAAAAAAAAAATATATTTATATTTTTACATCGTTGTTTTTGTTTTTCATTTATTGTTAGAAAACCTTTAGAAAAATTATCAAAAAACCAAGTATTCGGGGTATATATTAAAATGATCTTCACGGGTAGTAGGAGAAATTATAACAAACTCTTTGCGTTATTTTACTGGAGTTCGAGGTGGGTAACTTGTTGAGTTTTGCACAGCTAGAACGCTAGAGTGAAAGCTCTTTACCGGACAGTTATGCGCTGAATTGAGATGCGTTTTATTGTGCGTAGCTTAAGTGCGTACGTCAGATTATTTTGCGTAAACATACCGCCCCCCTTGCAGTATTGCAAAATAAAAAAAATAACTGGTATAAAGATAAACAGTTGGATACTTAAGATAGTATGAGATAAGTCACAATTCAAAAGATAATTAGAACAAAGACAATGATTTCCTAGTAGTTCAAAGGCAAATTCAATTAATCGTAATCCAAGTTGTAAAAGATTTTAAAAATAGTTAGTGTGTAATAAATTTTCTCATGATGCAGGGTTTACATTGATGATGATTGTAGCAGTACGAGCATTGAAGGTATGACCAGTGGACACACTCATGTAGTTCTGCTCTTTTCGTTCTGTGGCTTTGTGTTGTTGTTTGTTATTAGGCCTTTTGGTCCAATCGAACCGGATCGACAAGTGTTTAAAGGAAAGAAGATTTTTAATTCCAGGTTTTCGTTTGAAACTTCAAAACTACAATTCAACCCGATAAATACGTTCCCCGTGAAGTGAGTAAATTTACATCATCATATAAGGCCTTACAGGCTCGGTTATTGAAAATATATAATAAATAAAAATAAAAAAAAATAATATTAATTGCAAATTTGTCCAAAGTGACTTATGTACCGAAAAATCAATATTATGACATTAAAAAAATATTTTCAACAATTAACGAATTTACGCTCCTATACATCTACTAAAATGCAAAGGAGTATCTAAGAGATTAACTAATAAATAACCTTTTGCAGATCACGTTCTATAATAAAACAAACAATTGTTCGTAAATAACAAAAACAAATTGCTTCACATATATTTTAAATGAATATTAATTTATTCATAGAAATTAACACCTTATAGAATGTATAGGATTGTGTGATAACAACACCTCCTCTATTTATATATAAACGTACGAAAATATTATGCATAATATAAATTAGTATATAATTTATTAGACACGTAGGACCCATATAGTATATTACACACGTTTGGCGGTGAAACAGACTAATATGTATGTATATTAATGAATCGATTCAAATTTTGTCACCCGTATATTTAAATATGTGATATATATTGTGTCACAATACCGGTATGGGTATTTATCTCCCCTTGTGACATTTTAATGGAACGCGTTTATGGAGATTTTAGTTCGGATTATTAATCATTGTAGGAGCGATGAACCAAGTCGGGCTTAGTGTAGACGCTTATTAATTTCTAATACGATTTGTGTGACGTTAAATTATAACCTTTTTTGGAATGTGTCGTCGAGACAATCTCTGCGTGATGTGATGTTCCTACGCGATAAAAGAAATTTGAATCTATAACGTATTCTCTATGAAGTATGGCATGTATGTATTTTAAAATGACATCCGTCAAATAGACAGATATACATAAATAGTTGAAATATGTATTTTTGAATTTAGCTTTTTTCTTTTTAGAATTTACAAAAAGAATATTTGTATGAATTCCCTTTTCAGCTAGAACTCAAACTTTTGTTTAGACTTTAATGATTTATTTAAATTTTTTATTAGTGATTTTAATTTCAAATCATATCCAAAATTCTTGTTTTTAAAGCTTACTTTCAAATTTGCCACAATAAATTTACATGAGCCAAGAATATTTTCTACACAATCTCCAAAGTAATCTCATCTTAACCCAATAAAACAAAAAACACATTTCGAACAATTTATTATGTTTAACATTTCATATGTATAGGAAAAATTCCAATATGATCATGACGACTTATAATTAATGATATCATGTCATATTTTTCGACAAATTTGGAGGGAAATTATACACATATTGATGACTGATTAATTCCAACTGTTCATATCATTTTATTTACTCATATGTCTGCATATGAGGGGGAACGGACACCTTCGATCACAGAGCGAAAGAGAGATAATCATATGTATGTATGCAAATCCCCGCCCTGAGGAAAAAAATAACTCAAACAAACGAAAAAAAAAGACAACAAATAAATTCTTAAGTCATTGTTTGTAAAGAATTCACAACCGAATTAAATTTCTATTTCTATTCTTTTTAAAGTCTACCACCACTCACTATATCATATAAGGCCATTAAATGGTTAGCTATACTATATGTATATGTATGTAAGTAGGTATGTATAATATTTTACACGGAGAGAAAAAAACACACACATTTCTATTGTTGACATCAATTTGAATAATATATTATAATGAAAACAAATAGCGAAACCGCACTTTAAAACCCAAACAAATGGACAAACAAACATTTACGGGCGACTGTTCACATTTACAGTTGTGATCGAAATTGGTCGTCACCACTCTATGGAAATGAGAGTTTAATGATCTGTCGATTATTTTTGAGGCGTGTGAACGCAATAAAACTTTATGACGGATGTTTATGAAAACAAAATTTAACATTTATCAAAAAGACATTTAAAAGTCACTACTGGATTATTCAAGAGTAAATATAGTATAAGAATGGCTTTCTTGTGAATACATTTAGAAAATAACAGTTAATATAAGCATGGCAGGTTTTTTGTTGTTGTTATTAATGTTATTTGTAGATTAAAGATTTTAATGTTAAAAGTTAATATGTATCCCGCTAAACCAGATTGTTCAGCCAATTAAACAATTCATATTAAAGCATTCTGAGTCAAAATAATAATTGCAAAAAAAAATAAAAAAAAAAATGCTTATGAGCAAAGGGAACAAGTCTAGTATATATTTTTCAACGGTGTAGTTATTTGTGGTAAAACAAACATACGACAAACGAACGCAATAAAACTGATTAATGTGCAATAGTCATTTTTTTTCTTTTTAGAGTTTTTTTAAAATTTGTCTATTAAATTTAGTAATATTTATCGTTTGATGAAAGCCTAAAGATCTTTTATTGCAAAAAACGTCAATATATTGTAGAATAAATCAAAAGTCGCTCAAGCAAAGAAGAGTGTTATGTCTTAAACGCCAAATCGTTTAACTCTTATTGATTTTTTACATTATAATTCTAAATCACTGACAGACTCTATATTTTTTCTATTAAAAAAAATGTCGTATAATAAAAATTAACACTACTGAAAATTTCTTACATCTCACAGTGGGAAAAAAAAGTTTTTTGTGGACCTTTAAAAATATTAGGTTGCAATTCTTGACCGCTTTTCAAATTTTATTAATGTAAACATATGTTACAAAAAATGGACTTGGGACCTTTTTGCCGGATACTGACGATATGGAGTTCATCGATTTGGTAATTGTAACATCCAAATAACACATTGATAGATCGTACCTAGCACGATGGAAAAAATAGATTTTCACTAATGGGAACATGTTGTGTTAATCTGCTACAACTCTACAAAACAATGCCATTATTTTCACGATTAAAAATTAAAAACAACTGTCGATATTATTATTCCCACTATATTTTTTTATGGATGGTGGCCCTTGGTAAAGTTATTTCTTAAAATAATTTTTTATTTGAAAATTTTTGTCATCCACTGTATCAGTAAATGTACCAACAAATTCTAAATTTAATGAATTCAAAGTCTGTGTAACATTATTTGATAAATATTTTGTAAGCTAACTTAAAACTTGTAATGAAAAATTATATGTATTCTTAAAAAAAAATTTAAAATTTTTTTTTTTATTTACAAATTGCAAACGGGAAAAAGTGGTCGAAAGTCACATCTATTATAAGTTAAATGAGCCCTTTGCTTGATGGAGAAAATTTAATATTATTTCCAATTAAATGAAGGTATCTCAATTTGACAAAAATTTTGAATTTGAAATGTTCCCAAATTTACATTTTAAGTGATCACAACAAAATCCACTCATGTCTTCGATTTTGATTAAAATTTGTGTTAAATTTATGGTAATAATAATAATTTTCTGTAAAAAATCACTATTACAGAATTTTTAAAACTTTAAAATTAAATAAAATGCGTTTTTGTATTAATTTTCGAAAACAACTCACTAAGGAGATTGTTACCGCAAATATTGTGCAAATACTATACAAAATTTCATTAAAATCTAGACATGAATCGATTTTGCTGTAATTAATTAAAATGTAAATGCTCTCAAGCTAAAATTCGAAATTCCTGTCAAAATTTCTTCTCATTTTATTTATAACAGATTTGGCTACAAGACCAAAGTGCTAAAATACACACTATTTACTATTTAGGTTTTTTTTAAAGCTTATTTTTTCTGCACAATTTTAAAGATTAACCCGCAAATACTTTAACTTCAACTAAACCACTGTAAATAAAAATTGTGACGTAGTGGAGCAAAATTGTGTTTAGGGATTTGTTACTGAGGTCAAGTGCTATCGTTTGATATTGGTTTGGTTCACTCCCGAAAAAGTGTGTAGAGTTTTTAACATTTCATTTTGATTATATTTTGGAACCTTTGACTCATAGAGGCTATTTCTCTTCGGTGAATCTTAGTTAAATTTTCCGGAAAATATTTCAATCGAAGCCTTGACCTCCGTCCAATGTTAAATTTTAAACGGTTTTTTAAAATAGGGCCAAAAATGAGGGTTAAAATGTTCCGAGAAAATATTCCCCTGACTGTTTTAATATAATTCTCCGAAGACATGAAATACCCCAAACGTATTTTTACAGATGATTTTTTATATTCTTTGATTCGACTTTTGACCAAAACAATCAAACTTCAAACCACCAAACCAAACTTCATTTGTAACGTAGTGGTGCAAAATGGAGTTTAGGGTTTTGTTACTAAGGTCAAATGCTATCGTTTGATATTGGTTTGGTTCACCCCCGAAAAAGTGTGTTGCACTGTGTTATCATAAGTAATATTCCATATAAATCATACGCCACGGAGTAAAACAGTTTTATTGTAACTACTACAAAATAAACCCAGTTCAAAATCATTTGATGAATGGAAAAGTTATGTTACTTATGTAGGAAAACGTTAAATGAACAGATTAAAGGATTTGTAATCCTTTAATGTAAAATTTGTTTCAGCAAAATCGGATTAGTGGTTCTCGAGTTATATCATACAAAACAGCCTTAAACGTGACAAATTCCCCTATCCGTTACTTACTAACTTCAAATCTTCATTAAATTATTATGGCATGCAACTTGACAAAACGAAAGATGCAGGACTTTTTCTTTTTGGGAGTTCTCAGAGTTCTCTCTTGAGTTCCAAATCAATGAGCTGAAAAATGTTGTACTATGCCTTTGTTTTGACCGCAACTGTATGCTCATTTATTTACAAGTACACAAATGTATGGTTTAGTCAGTCACACATTTGGTTTGTAATTCATAGAATCTTTACGAAGACAATACTGGGTAGTAAAAAAAACATTAGCGATGATAACTGACCGACCGTTCGACCGGCACAACGATCCTCTTCACATTCAATACATATGTACATAATAGACCATGCACATACATATACATATAGTACTCTATACAAATAATTGATGATGAATAGGCGACTGGCTGGTTATTGAGTAAGCACACACGTTGACACCCCTTATAACGATCTTCACACTTTTTGACTGCACTGTAAATTACTCTATTAGCACAGAGAGAGAGAGAGAGAGATATAATAGATTCTTATTAGAGAGCAACTAGTGATAGAGTAGAAAATTCTGCTTTAATCATCTCTTAGATGGCCAAATTTTGTGAAAATTGTTTGCCTTATAAGTCAAGATACACCAAAATTTCACAAACATATAGGTATGGTATCGTCAAAATTGTTTTTGTTTTTGGGTTTAACTTTTTTTTTCGAGTGCTCAGCAAATGTTAAACAATAAAATTAACTTGAATTTTATTGTTTGTTTGTGTATTCTCGCACACACAATGTATGCGCTAGTGTTTGTGGGGAAATAGTAAATGGGACCGACTGTCGGATCGGTGGGGATATAAATGGTAGGAAATACTACATAAATAACGAAACGAAAATGAAAAAAAAAAAAGTTAAGCTGTTAAGTTTTGAAATACCTTTGGTAATCTCTTTTTATAGCTTGCACATGGAGTGGGGGAAGACGTAGGAGAACGAAAAAGAATGAAAGACGATCAAAAATGGAGAAAAAAGAAATGATGTCTGATACACAAAAGTGTATACATATGTATGTATATACAAATTTACGTGTACAGTCACTTGTCCAACAAGTATAAGCAATCCGTTAAATGTGACATACATACATAGGTACATATTTGTGACTAAATTTAAATTAAATGTGACATATTTAAATTACACACTGGCCAAATCGATTAACTCCACAAAACATTAAATTGATAATGTTTTTAAAACTTCGGTTAAATTATAAAAAGAAACAAATGAAACAATCTAGTAGTGTTAATTGTTAGTATAAGAGAAATTCCGTCCTGCCAGCTGTCGCATAATCCATTTAAGTTTAATGCAGTTAAATTTTATATTTCGTTTAAGTTTCCCAATTTCTTGCCGTGACACTGTATGAAAATGAGCCACTCACACATTGTGTGATTAGAATATTTTTTGCACAATTTCCCTTTCTCAGTTCGCCACTATCAAACTTCAAAAATAAATGTGATAGGTACTACTATATTATATGACTTGGGTTCGCTTTAGTTGTTAGTTGGTTGTTGTTTTTGTTTTTTTTTTTGCTGCTTTCGGGAACAAAAAGGAAAAAAAAAAAAGAATATCTCTATATGTATAAAATAACCAAACAACAAATTTGTGTAGTAGGTACAAAATAATGTGATGACATCATATAGGAATCCATACTACTATCGCGCCTTGGCGCTGCACGAGTGTTTTGCAAACAATGATAGAATTTAGACGTTACGTTCTTCGTATGTCGTTTCTTTCAAGTAGTACAAGAACATCCGTCCGTTGTACACCCGAATATCATCGTCATCATCATCAACAACATTGCCGCGATGGCCTTTGAGTCAACAAAACCAAACACCACCACATTGGGCTTTTCTGTCTTTGTTTGGTTGCTTTTTTGCAACCCTAGAACTTTTACTTAAACATAAGTGACAAATATCTATGTACGTTTGTTAGGGGAAGGAATACAACTTAGTAGATACCCGTTTGTTGTACATTTTCAAATGCGTAATTAAACTACATTGTAAGACACATACACACACACACACACCCAGACGTACGAGGTAAAGTGATGTGTCATGTAAAGTAATGCAAATAGTAAGTCGGTTTGTCTGTCCCGACTGTTTTGGAAGAGTCTACTCGTATAAGAGTGTAAAAATGCTTATTTAATCCTTGTCATAATATGTATTAAGTTTCACGTATAGTGTAAGTTGTGTGAGTGTCACTCATCGGTGTAATGACAAACAAATGGCCTTTAAACGAAGCCGTTTAACCAACAGCAGTCTGCACAGTTTTCCATGTAATTCCATTTGCAAAATAAGCAAAACAAGTAAATAAACATGAACATGAAGAGCGACCGTTACATTTGTATCGCCAATTTTAGAGAACATTTGTCAATGAATCGTTATTATTAATTTGAATGATTTGACGTCATTCTCAAATACCAACACACACTCCCATATAAACATTCCAACCAACAGTCAACGCTAAATCAATCACAGCCACGCTCGCAGCAACCAACTGTTGATTCTGGACTCTTCAAACAATACTTCACAAAAGAGTTGCCACAATACACTATTTTAGGTGATAGCATTTATTTTAAAGTGCATTAAAGAGAGTTAGTAAAAATCAATTATTTCCCAAAATTTGACCTGATACAGACATATAATGGATACCAATAAACTTAGAAGGCTTGCCTCTAACTGACAGACTTAATTACAACGATGATAAAAAAGATTCATGCCAAAAACTGGAATAGTGTACATTTTAATGCCCTATTAAGTTTAAATTTGTTTTTTTTTTTTTTAAATTATCTTATGTACATTAATTTGATTTTATATTGCATTCATTTTTCAAAATACAAGATAGACCAAATGTTCATTTCCAGCTGACTAGCCACAGACGGTTGAAACGAACGGTTCAAGAAATTCAAGACCAACCAGTGGAAATTGAACGCAATGGCGGAATTCAGCGGAGTATAATTTGCGAGAGTACCACCAAAAAAACGATTCTCTCATACGGCGTAGAAATGAACTGTATCGATTTAATTGAAAAGAAAATGTTTGCAGAAGTTCAGGTGAAAGGTCGAACAATAATTCAACCACGATCCGGCCGAGCTGAAGCTTTAATGGATCCCGAAATCGTACAGCGAAATGCTAGAGTTGCACTACCATAACCAGCATTTTTTTCTTAGACGACGCAAAATTCTACCTTAATGGGCATGTAATCAGGAAAAGTTACAGGAAACCTAAATTAAAGCATCTTATTTAGGATTAGCATTCACCCAAGGCTACTATATAGAGAGCTTGATTAGCAAGAAGCAAGAGGATATGCCGTTACAGTAGATACAGAACGTTTATTTCCAGCTACAGAACTTTTTTTACTCCAGAGCAACATATGTGACATATTCTGATTTCCAAAGTGTATCGGGTTCGCTATGGGTTTCCTTCCCTGGTTGATACAGCTGTTGCTGAGTTGGCAAACTTTAGTCGAATAACACCGTTATACAAAAAAAATATTTTCTATTTTTCTGGGTATCTGAATTGTGAATTCTATGGTTATTAGTATCATGATTTTAAATATGTTTTAAGATTTTTTTCATCAGGCACAGTTTTTTAGTTATTTGGATTTTAATTTTTTCAGCATTTTTCATGTTGCATTAAAATACATTTTGCTACATTTATGCAAAAGCTTTTTTTGATTCAACATAATCTTTTCTAAATACAATAACCGATACTAGTAGAGCTTAAAACATGAAAAATAAGAATGAACAAATATGTATTTTCTATTAGTTAACAAAGGTTTTGATTTATTTTAGGCTAAATATCCTTGCAGTGTCCTAAAATGTTCCAGGAACAGTCAGCGAATATTTTTCTGGGTATCTGAATTGTGATTCCTATGATTATTAATATCATGATTTTAAATATGTTTTTAGAATTTCTTCATCAGACACAGTTTTCTAGTTATTTGCATTCATAAAAGAAATCCAAATAAGAGGGCAAAAAATTGACTTTCAAGGACACGTTACATCACAATTTTATGTTGAATATTAAAAAGAGAATAAAGTGATTATAAAATAGAATAGGGCGATAATTGCAGCCCAAAAACATGTTGCCACCTGTTTCTACTAAATTTTTTAAACAATCGCCTCCATACAAATTTTTAATGGAAAACAGAAACAAAAAACTATGCCTGATAGCAAAATTCTGATTACGTATTTGAATTTCCCGTGTCAAAAACTCTTAGAAACACATAATGAAACACAAGAAAAAAAACCTTGTGTAATCAATCCGTTCCGGAGCATAGATCAAATTGTCGTGGAAACGTCCAATTGGTATCAGTTATAAGAACCCTAAAATTTTTGATTAGTTTTTACAAATCTATGCATGGATTTGTAACATCGCAAATTATAGGCAATATTTTAGATAAAACTTCTAAGAAACTATTACAGTCCTACATATCAACGTATTTTGCAATAATTTGGAAAATCATCAAATCTGTGTCATATTAAAAACTATTTGTTTAAAGACATCTCTGATTGGACTCCACCAATTAGGACACTTTAAGCACGGAAACGGAAACTAAATTTAACATGTGTAAATCATTCCTTCGTTGAAAGCAGTAATGTGATTAAATACCACAATGACTCATCTATGCATGGGTCTTTATTTAACATAATAATGACATCAATCACTGAAAGCAATGGGAAGAAAAATTCCATGATATTTTTAATTTGTCTAGTATATTTTTTTAGAAATCGTATCATTTTAAGCCGTCTCAGTTTAGCACACTTCTAGTACGCGCTATTGGCAACCTTGCTCTACTCTCTTCAAACATCAGACTGACACTACTTCATACTTCCCCCCGGACATGTGTGTGGTGCAATCCCTCCTTTTGAGCACTCTAGCACAAATTATACCGCCTTTCTCGTTTTTTGTTTGTTTTATTTTTTTCTTTTTTTCAAAACTTCATTTCTGGTTTTCTTCTGGACTTCTTATGAAATTTCGGAGTTGAAATACATTAAACTCTGTCATCGTTGTTGTTATTGCACTTGGTGTAGATCGTCGTCGTCGTCGTTGTTATTTGGGTAACAGTGCGGTGTTGTGTTGTGTGTGAGTTTTGTTGGTGTCAACTTACCCTACGTTGAGCTTCAGCTGCAAAGCCAGACTTTGGTGCACGATTGACTGACATTTTGTTGATTTAGTTTTTTTTTGTTTTTGGTTTTTAGAAACGAGTTTTTGTTTGATTATAAATGCTGGTGCGGCGGCGGTTATTTAAAGCTGTGCTAATTTTTTTTTGTTGTTTTTGCTGTAATACGGAACGTTTGTTTGTTTGCTAATTTTACGATGATATGGATTCCTTTTAAAATCCAATTGTTGCGTGTTATGCAAATTGTACACTGTAATTATTCTTTATACTTGTTGTATCACAGTTTTGTGTGAGTGAGGTTGCTGATTATCCGCACTTTGTATTTGGTCCGTATGTGTTAACGGTTGAACGTTCCAACTAGGTATGATTGTTAGCAGTTTTATTTCAAGAATTATTTAACTAACCACTGCACTGCAGACGACATCTGGTGTTAAACATTATCTACAAAATGTTGGTGTGTGTGTTCAAGCTAGGGTTGCCAGTTAACTTGGTAAACTTCATAGTTGTTGTACTTGGTAGTAGCATCGATGATCAGCAAAGCAGTAATTTTACACGATTACGTTTATAAAGACGCAAAATCATGTGATTTTGCATTAAGCTTACAACTTTTGAGAGTAGAGGTGGAGAAACAACATTATTTTTATAAGTGTAATGTTTCTTAGAGTTAGTTTAATTAATTCGAATAGCAAGAGCAGATTTTTTTTAAAAAAAATTAAACAAGCTAGAACCAAAATTCTTATAATAAAACAAATCGCATTTCGATTTCAGTGGCTTAAGGGTTAAATATTTAATTTTTTACAGTGTAGGGATTTGAACTAAACAGGATTAAAAACTATTTTTCGCGTATGGTCACAGTTCTTAAAGTTGAACCAAGAGATCGGATCGAGACTATATATATATACCATTGGAATGCTCAATGGAAAAGCTTTCCAATAGTGCATATACAAATTATTTGATTAACCCATTGTATGCCAAAAAATAATGAGTTTTTTTCAATAAATCAATATTATTTCCAAAATTAAAAAATCCTTATATGGATGCTGCGCTTGCCAAAGTCTACATGAAAAAACTGATATGGTTTTTTTAAAACCCAGTTAAATTATAAAGTCAAATAAGTAAAATAAAAAAATTTAACGATGTATTATTATTGGAGTAATTTTTTCTAGTAGAAAAAATATGAAAACAATCAATGATTTAAAATTCAAATTTTCAAAAATCAAAACGTGGACTTGGTCAGTTTGGCAAGTGAAGCATTCATATAAGATGGGCCATCCGATGTTGTCTAGCTCTCATTTTTTTTTTCTAAACGAAAAACTTCGATTTGAATCTTAAGAATTTTATTGGTTAAGTCTAGAAGATGATATCTGCCAAATGAGAGCCGTCACAATTAATTGTCATCGGCTAGAACTTCGGGCGACATATTCTCGTTGTCATTGAGGACTCCCAGGGTCTCGGGCTTGTTCACGTAAACATGGGACTTCCAAAAATCCCACAAAGTCTGGAACGGTTAAATCGGGCGATCTTGCGGGCCAGTGCAAATCGCCAATACAAGAAATGAGGCGAGACGGGAACGCCGCCTTGAGAATGACGGTTGTGGCTCGCGCAGTTTGTGCCGTTACTCCGTCGTATTGGAACCACATGTCATCCAGTTCTAATACGTAAAATTGCGGCGGAAAAACTTGGTTTACATGGCCCTATAGCGCGCTCCGTACACTGCTGTCGTTTAACCAGCCCGATCACTCCTGCAGCGTGAACAGCGCACCAAGCGCTTTGAGGGGGTGTAATGGCTTCCCGTGCATCACTCGTGGATTTTCGGTGCCCCAAAAGCGATAGTTTTGCTTGTTCACGTACCCGCTGAGGTGGAAATGAACCTCATCGCTCATTATGATTTTGGTCAAAAAATCGTCCACTACGTCTTCGAGATCGAGGGTGGCTTGGGCGTAGGTTACACCCGTTTGGCGGTCGACAGGCAGCAGCTGATGCACGGACTGGACTTTGTAAGGGAATATGCGCAGGTCTTTGACCAAAATTCGCCTTAGGGACGACCTTCTGATGGCTAATTGCGAGGCTCTGCGTCTGGTCGATGTTTCGGGAGACAGCTCGGCAACAGAGGCGATATTCCCGGCAGAAAGGGCGGGGTCGGCCACTCCTGGCAACGTCTCGTGTGGTTCCACACTCTTAAAGGTTGTTGGCAAAACGGCGCAGTGTTTGCGCAGTCGGTGTCAGACGGCCGGGAAATTGTCGACGGAATTCACGCTGCGCCAACACCACATACTAATTGTTACCCAAAAAAGTAGATACGATTTTTCGCGTTCTTGGGAAGTGTTTCGCTCCATAGCTTGTTGACTTGTATTTTACACCTGTCTAGTCCACAAATGTCAAAACAGATTTGACATTGTCGGCCATTTGCAAAAATAAGAGAATCTTCCAATAGAGTGATCTCTTTTGGCCCACCTTGTATAAGTGTTTTTTTTATTTTTTTTTTGCTCCAAATGAAGGAGGATTACATTTTGGAAAAGTTACGGTGTCGTTGTCTGGCGGGTGAGAAATTCCAAATCAGGGTTAAGGTACTAGTTCAGTATAGCCAAGGGTTAGCCGTTCTCAGGCCAAACTTTTTCTATGACTTTTTATATTTTTGCTTATACTTATTGACGTTTTCGCTTAGTATTACAGCTATAACTCAAGAACCATTGATGGTTTCTCAAATCATTATTCAGCAGAATTGTAGCTAAGGCTTAAACAACTAATATTATAAAATATTATTATATCCGAGTAAAAAATTTTGTTAGACCAAATTTAATGAATGAAATTTTCAAAAAAAAATTTAATTATTATTAAACCATAAATCCACAATATTGGAACGAAGTACGTATGATTAATATAAAATTCGCATAACATTAATATTACTCATACGTTGTATGTACATACATACATACCCAATGTGCACAAAAACGGACGCGCACCCGTTTCGGATCCAAAAAAGACATAATACGGAATTCGTAAAATCGTTTCGGATCCAAAAAATGCTTAAAAACGGAATCAGTAAAATCGGGATTATACTGATCCGATTCGAGTCCGTAAAACATTTAAAAACAAAATCAGTAAAATCGGGATTTCACTGATTCGTAACGTAATTTTAAAAGCCTGTGGCATATCAATTGTGCATCGCTCAAATGTATTAAATATTTTAATTTTATTATTTAAAATTAAACAAAATAGTAAAACTAAAATTATCAAAAACTAAAACTTAAATTTTATGAAAAAAATACCGTTTGAAACCAGATTTTCACGCTTTTTCGAATCCGTTGGGTCTGAAACGGATTCAAAAAGCATCCGAAACAGAAATCAGTTTAAAATCTGAAACGGGTCCGTAACGAGTCCAAAATATCCAATATTGGCACACTAGGTACTTACTTACATCGCAAACACTTACTTTAAATAAGGTTTTACTCTTACCATTCTTCGCAAATAACTACACTCATGTTTTCTGAAACATGCAGCAGCTCTCTCTCCCCTATTGATATAATTAAAAATGAAAATAAAAAATTATAACTTTTTTTATTTTCTTTTATTGTTTTGCTCGTTAGAGTGTTATAGTACTCTCATAATGATGTATTTCTTTTTGTTTTGTTTTTTTGTTGTTGTTTAAATTTTTACTTAAGAGTGATCGAGTAGTAAGTAAATAGTAGTGGGGGGAGGGAGGAAAAAAGTACGATTTCAAATGAGGCATTTCTCTAGTAAGCCTTTGTTGTAGTTTAAATACATAATTACTTTGTTGTTGTGGTGTTTATTATTATTATTATTATTATTTTATATTATTGTAGATGTTGGGTTTATTTTAACAAATGAAATGTATAATTTTGTTGTTGGTAAATACAAAAAATAAACTTTGTTGTTTTATCAAATAATGTACGAAATAATATTTTATATAATTAACATTAACTACACATAAAAATACAAATGAATTTGTTTCTTTTAGAAGCTTGACTTTCACGCAAAAATTTGTAAACTACAATCAGACCATATTCTTTTTGTTTTTCTTAACATATCATCATCATCAACATTCTCATTATTAGAGTTTCTTCTTCTTCTTGATACTCATAATTTAATTTTATTACACAGGCGGATGGTTATGTTTGATACGGCTTGTTTTCTTTAATATAAATTATTTAAACCTATAATGCTACCATATGTGTTTATTTTGTTTTTGTTTTTTTTTTTATAATATTAAAAAATTATAATAATTAAATACAAAATATATCGATAAATTGTTGCACAATTTCATTAATAAATGAACCTAAACACAATTTACAAGAAAACAAGTGTGGGATACGAAAAGAAAATAACACTTTTCCTAAAACGAAGGCAGAATATCTACTAAAATACAAATTTTTAAAATCACAAGCGTCTTGATAAATCGAACAAATGAGACACGACGAGACTAAGGCGAATATAAAAAAAATTGGTATCAAGTGACGACGACGTCACGGGGAAAATCAATCACATCAAATACACAAGAAGAATAAAAAATTGAAATTCTAAATTTGTGCATAGTTATAGTTGTGAAACGTCAACCTATTTCTTGTAACAGTCAGACAGACAGTCGTACAACTAAGAACTTCTTTCTATAGCAATGTGTTATGTTGTGTGCTTATGCATTTGTGTTCATCACTAGTAGGCTTTAGAAAGAAGCGTTGCTTAGCGTATGTGAGAATAGTCGTAAAAGGAAATCTGTGTGCCAAAGTGTTACATAGCAACAACGTTAACAATTGAGAGTTGAGCCCCGTAAGAAATGTATTTGTCACCATCTTATAGGAACTAAATAGTGCAATGCTAGTGCAGTTGCCTTTCTATGTAATATATGTAAGTGAGCACAGTTTTGGCATACAACATTTCCCTTCACTGTTACAAAACAAAATTGTTTCGCTTTCACAAAAATTTTAGATATTCTGCCTTAAAATATATTTTGCTTGCTCTTTGTTGTTGTAGTTTGTTCCCAGCTTGCAGAGGGATATTATTATGTGAATGCATGACGTACGTCGTTTTGACGTTGAATGCATACATTGAAATTAGTTTTTTTTTAGTTTGTTTTATATAATGTAAATTATATAGTAGTAATTTTCTTGTTTTATAAATATTGCTACGCATGGATGTAAATAAAAATTTATCTGGTTTTCTTTACTTATTCAAAATAAAAATTTGCTCTATTACTAGGCACACACTGTTAAACCAAAAATTGAGTGTAAAGAAACTATTTTATATGTAATAGTTCACAAAACGCTTTGCATCCATAGAGAAAGACAGAGAGATTAATGTAAGCGTTTCGTTCCATAGCAATGCTGGCCTTTTCGAAGGAGAAAAAAGGATTCTTTAAAAGAAGCTTTTACATAATATTGTTTGTTGTTGTTTTTTAAATAATTATCTACAAACTAAGCTAACTTTTTATAGTTTTGTTGTTGTTCTTGTTTTAAATGGTTAAACATTTTCATCTTCGTGTTTTGTTGTTGTTTCCAAAAAAAAGCTTTAATGTTTTGTATATAGATAGATAGATAGATTTCTTAGTAACCATAATTTGTCGCGTATTTTCGTTATTATTTTATTCTTGTTTACCATTTGATAATGTGTTTGTTGTATATGATGTTGTTGTTTTGTTTTGTTTTGTTTGTTTTCGTTTAGGATTAGAGCGGGAAAATGGTTAACAATCCCATATTCAAACCATTTAGGGGGGCGGGGGGACGACGACGACGATGGATGTTGGTGATTTACAGCATCCTTCTTTTGGTGGCTATTATACGACCCCATTCATTATTGTTGCAATCATTCAGTATATTGTATGTATATATAGTGATAGTTAGACCTTATACATCCTGTAATCTCACTTGACGATTGTTCCTATTTCTTAAACTCACAGCAATGAAATGTCTGCAAAGAAGAAATTAAGAATTGTATTATTACAATGGGGGCGGGCGGGGACTTAAGAGTTATGTTTGTATTTACCTTTGTTTTCATGACTATCAGCAGTGACTAGCGTTGCAGTTGTTGTTGTTATTAAGCTATTGTTATTGTTGAAATTAACATTATCTTGAGAGTCAAGACTTAAATCGATTAACTGATTTGTTGATGGTACAACTGTTTGCAGAAGATCGATATCACTGTAAAGAGAAATATATAAAACAAATTGTTTATATGAGTGTAGCGAAAAAAAAGCAATGTTTCCAGTAACAAAAAAATGTTTTGTTTAGTTTTAAAAATCATACATTTTTAGAAATTTTTATTCCATAACAAATAATTGTCAACCAAATGAATATAATGTATACGTAGCAGATTTAAATTTCAATAAGTTGATTTTAGGGCTTTTCTACTATATTACAATAATACAAAAATCTCAACTAGGACACATGAAATACATTTAGTAACATTTTGGGTACAACAAAGCCATAGTCAATTCATTGATAAAAACTAATAAAAACCTAGTAACTAATACTATATAATAAATAAATAATAAAAAAAAACAAACAAAATACTAGTGCAAAAACGTACTGTTTAAACACTAGCGGTTTTCACCCTTTGAGTTAACTTTACAACTCTGTTTAATTTACTACCATTTTACACTACAAAGCATGAGCGTCTTTTTCGTATGTATTGTAAACATATGAATCATCAGATTTTTGTTTTGTGTTTTGTCAGTTTAAATGCTTAAATACGTAAAAAATTTACGTTTTTATCCATATTATACTCAACTATTTTAATAGTTATCACAAAATTTTACATTAAAAGTCAAACAAAATATTTTTGCCGGCAAATATTTTTGACAAACAGCTGTTTTGTTATGGTAAATTTATCACACATGTTTACTACAGCCTTTTGTCGGATTTTTTAACCACGGTGTAGTAAATTGTAGCCCAATACATTTTGTTCTTGCAGTGTTGTAAATGTTAGTACGTTTACTAAATAATATAATTGTTAGAACAACGATTTTTTTTTTAAATAAATTCATTATTTTTGATCGTATGATGCTTAAACTTTTTGGTGTTGTGTATTTCGATGCAATGAACCATTTTCTATTATTAGTTTAATTTTGAATTTCTTTGTTGTTAGGCCCTTTTGCACTTCTAATGACGAAATGCTTCTTTATTATGATTTTTTATCGTTAAATGTATTTATGTATTTAAATAAAAACTTACTTTTTGTTGTTAATACTTTCTATGTGATGACCATTGCCATTAGCTACCGACTGTGTTGTTGTAGTGTTGTTAGTAGTCTCAGTATTATTCTGCAATTCGGCAAAGATTTTGCCATTTGTTTCCTCAACAACAATTTGTGCTTGTAATTGTTGTTGCTGTTGCAAATTCTGTTGCATATTCTTAACATTCTCATCGATAATCATATTGGAAAAACTATTAATGAGAGAGTTTTCCTTGTCTATAACAGACTGTTCATACATTGCTTGAGAGTTTTGAGGCTCAGGAATAACAGGTTGTGCTTGTGGCTGCTGCTGCTGTTGTTGTTGTGGTTGTGATGCTGCTGGCGTCGATGGTGTTATGGAGGTGGTGCTGGAACCTGATGTAGAACCACTCTCGCTGCTGTTGTTGACAGCTGTGGTGGCTGTAGGGGCGGGCACAAGCTCTGACATGGATGTGTCTGTGATATTATTTGAATTTGGTGTCGACGACTCTTGCTTTGATTGAGCTTCAGGGGTTGCAGCAACAGTAGGAGTAGCCGCATCCGTAGGTTTGGGGGAGTTGTTATTTTCCTACATTGAAATTAAAACCGTACGTTATAATAATATTTCTTTGATTATTTTATAGAATCGTTCATCAGCTCACCTTTGTAGGAGTGGAATTTGGTGTATTATTGGCACCACCTTTACGTGTACGTGACATGATAGCTTCGACACGCTTTCGTCTTTCTTCGCGTTCTTTTTCCTCGCGTTTAAGGCGTTCGGCTTGCTCGATACGCTGTTTTTCGGCTTCTTCCTTAGCCTTCTTTTCGGCTTCTTCGCGTTCTATGCGTTGCTTTTCTTCTTCTTCGCGTTTGCGTTTCTCTTCCTCCTCACGTTGTTTTGCTTCCTGCAAAAATTGATAGGTAAGTCAACGGTAAATATGACAATTATTTTATATTACAGAATATTTAAGACAATACTACCTCTATAGCTTGACGCAAACGTTCTTCCTCGGCCCTACGTTGATCTGCCGCCATACGCATAGCTTCTTCCTCAAATTTCATTTGACGTTCCGCCTCTTCTTCTTGTCTTTTCAGTTCAGCCAAACGTTCAGCTTCCACACGTTGCCTCTCCAATTCAGCTTGCCTTTCAGCTTCCTCTCGGGCCAAACGACGTCTTTCGGCCAATGCAGCCTTGGCTTCCTCCTCGGTTGTGATTTTACTTTTGGCAATCATTGATGCAGTCATAGCATCATTATTATCGGCCATCATTACTGCCGGTGCCAATTCACGCACCATTGAACCCTCCTTGCTGCCACTGCGTGACTTAGGTTTAGGAGGAGCTACAGCAGGTGCTGATTCAGCTTCAGTTATTTCCTTTTCAGTACCCTCATCGGTTTTCTCATCCTCTTGTGGCGTAGTCACAATGGACAATGGCTCTTCATCTGCTGCTGTTACAGCAGTTTTGTTGGCAAAATCATCACCACCGTTCTGTTGCTGTTGCTCGACAGCTTGAATTGGTGCTGGTGCTGATGGTGGTGGTGCAGTTGGTTTAACTGCTTCCTCTGTCTTATTTTGATTAAGGGCTTCTTTTTGTTCTTTACTTTTAACAACAGTTTCTCTGTTGTTGCTGTTGTTGCTAGATGGTTTGCTAACTGGTGGCATAATGACCGATTTAGACATAGCATCTTTTGATTTCTCTTTGCTCAGAGTTAATTTGTGCAGGCGATCTGAACTGGCTGTCTTAGAGAGCGGCTTTGGTGTACTGGCCTTTGGAGTAAGAGGTTCCTAAAATGTTACGAGTAGAATATGTTTATAAAATGCTATCAATTGCTAATGTAGTTAGGGTGAGAAAATAATTATAGATATCATAGATATCTTCGACTAGAGAATAGGTGACACTGTTGTTGACAAATCGGTATTTGTAGAAAAATCATATTTTAATTGATAATTTAAGGCAGAATATAATATATCGAGCACTGTAGCAAGAGATACTTTTATTGTGCTGAAAAGTACTATTTATTGTACTAAAAAGTACGATTTATTGTACTTAAAAGTACAATTCATTGTACTAAAAAGAAATGTTATTATACAACATTGTACCTTATGGTCCTTTTATTGAATCAAAAGTTCCATTCTGTGACAAAAAGTACAAATTATTGTACCAAAAACTACTTTCAATGCACCAAAAAGTAATTTTATTGCATCAAAAAGTACTTTTATTTAACAAAAAGTACAATTATTGCACCAAAAAGTAGTTTTATTGCACCAAAAATTAATTTTATTGTACTAAAAGAAAAATATGCTGTACTAAAAAGTAATTAGAAAAGTACCATTTATTGTAACAAATTGTACTTGACAGTACATTCAATTGTACATTATGGTACAATAAACTGTACATTTTGGTACAATAAATTTTACTTTTTATTATAATAGAATTACTTATTGGCACAATAAATGTACTTTTTGGTACATTATAATTACATTTTGGTACAATACTTTGTACTTTTCGGTAAAATAAAAGTACTTTTGGGTACAACAATTTTAAAATTTTGGTATTAACGATGTACTTTAAGTACAATAAATGTACTTTTAGTACAATAACTTTTTGGTACAATAAATGTAAATTTTATTACAATAAAATTACTATTTGGTACAATAAAAGTACTTTATGGTACAAAAGAATACTTAATTGTACTTTTTGGTAAAATAAGAAACTTTTTGGTACAATATATTGTACTTTTCGGTACAATAAATGTACTTTTTGGAGCAAAAGCACCTTTTGCTACAATTTATTGAATTTATGTTACAATATGTAGTACTTTTTGGTACAATTTATAGTACTTTATTTCTGCAGTAAAAGAATAGCGGTTTTCACCCTTGGTAGTAAAGTACTCTTGTAGACCTTGTTAATCTTGTTAATGTAGTTAATGTACTAACATTGACAACACTGCAACAACAAAATGTACTAGACTACAATTTACTACGCCGTGGTTAAAAAATCACACAAAAAGCTGTAGTAAACATGTAGGATAAATTTACCAGAATTGAACAGCTGATCATCAAAAACATTTGCTGGCAAAAATATTTGGTTTGCTTTTTAATTTTAAATTTTGTGATAGCTATTAAAAGAATTTGGAAGAATATGGATGAAAACGTAAAGTTTTTACGTATTTAAGCATTTAAACTGACAAAACGAAAACAAAAATCAGCTGATCCATTAGTTTACAATACATCCGAAAAGGACGCTCATGCTTTGTAGTGTAAAATGGTAGTAAATTAAACAGGGTTGTAAAGTTAACTCAAAGGGTGAAAACCGCTAATGTTTAAAATAATTTTTTTTATTTTATTTATTTTATTCAATGTACTTGTACATTTGTTCATTGTACTTTAGGTGCAACAATTTTACGTTTCGTAAAAAAAAAGTACTTTTTGGTACAATAAATGTGTTTTTGGTACAAAAATGTAAATCTAGGTACAATAAATTGTACTGTTGACATAAGATATGCCGGCTACAATTACTTTAGCTTCTTTAAAACAAAAAACAATTTCTCAATATCTTACCCTCTTAATTGGTGTCTTCTTTTCTGCACTGAATAGACGCGAGGATGATGATGTAACAATTAATGATGTGGACATCATATTCGTTGATCGTTTCGGAGTAGTTTGTGCTGATGTCGAGGGTGAGTGTGAAGAATTTTTCACGGGCGGTTTATTTTCCTTTTTAAGTTTATTAATTTCTACAAAAACAATAACAGAATAACAATAATAGTTTGATACAAATAAAAAAAGAATACAAATACCTTCTAAAGAAACGCCGGTGCCGGCAATACTGGCTGGACGTGGCTTGCGCGCAGCTGGCACAGACCGTCTATTAATAAACCCGGATGTTGACATTGTAGTGGATGTGGACATTGCACTGCCGGGTCTTGAAGTGCTTATATGGCCACCGGGTGTAACAGTGCCAGATCGTGAACCTAAACGCAGTTAATAGGTTATAAAAAAAACATATAAAACCTTTGTGTTGTTATACAAAAACAAATTGTCTTCGTTTATATTGAAAAAAAAAACTGATTAAAATGATTTAATGATTTAAATGAAACTTTAAAAGAAAATATACGACAATAATTATTCAAAAAAAACCCTTTACCAATTAATTAATCGACAACCAATCACCAGGACTTCAAATGTTCATATGTAATATACATAGTATGTAAAAGGTAGTATGTATACAATTAAACTTAGGATGGTAATGTAATGTAAATTTACATGATTAGTCAATTACCAACAAGTATTAGGCAGTCGTAATTACATTTACAAAAATATACACAATATTTAGAGACAATTCGACAATATATTGTTTACTTTGTTTTACTAATACTGGACAGAGAAACAACAGACTAAGAGAGATTTACATATTTTTACAGTGGAGTAATAGTAAAAGAGAGTTTGTAGAAACAATAATTTCGCCAAACATTTGATATTCTGTATGTAGTATGCCAAACACCAGACTTGTTCATAAAAGCCCAAAAGCTTTTGCACTAATAACCAAGCTTATCTTTCAAATATCTATGTTATAATAATTTATACTTTATATATGGTAAGAATATAGTCACGATGACATGATCATGATTATAAACTGTGAGGAGGAGAGAAATAATGACGCCAGAATCTTAAGATAAAGAAAACACCTTAAAGCACAAAATCAAAATGGTTTAACAATGAGAGACCAGTACTGTAAGATATCGAGAGAGAAAGAGAAAAACATACTGTGAGTGAGAGAACAATATTATTACAGCCAGAATTCAAATTTCAAAAAAAAGAGATGCATTTGAGAATTGTTTTTTTTACGCTACAGCAAGTGAGGGAACACCGCAACTCACTAAGTTATACAATTATGGAAAAAAATCTTTTAAAGTAATTTTTTGTATGGTTTACTATTATTTACCCCATATTTGTTCATTCTAATAAAATTATTATTAATGTATAAGAAAAAAGGTTTGATCACGTTTTTTTATATGTATTTATCATATATCTTATACTACATAGATGTCTAGGCCAAAACAAAATCGGATAAGTTGTGGACCACCATACACATTGTTGGTTTACGTGGCGCATTATGTCAAAATCCATAAAAAAAAAATATAAAATTTTTTAATATATCTAACTGCTATCGACAATTTGGCCAATTGCCTTCAAAGTAAGCCAATTTTGGATTTAAAAAAATATATGCAATGATTCTTTGAGAAGATTTGAATTAAAAATACCCATTTTTAATTACATTTCATAAATTGCTACTATAAACATCGTTTTTTAAACTAAAGTCTGCAAATTATATTATATAAATGTTAAATCAAAATAAAATACACGTTTTAAGTACCATTTAAGTACTTTTTGGTACAAAAAAGTAGTATATTAGAGTACTTTTTGGTGATATAAAAGTACTCTTTGGTACAATTAAAGTACTTTTTGATCGAATAAAAGTTCTTGTTGGTACAATAAAAGTACTGGTGGTACAATTAAAGTACTTTTTAGTACAGTTAAATATTATAATGGTACTGTTTAAGTACTTTTTGGTACAATAAATGTACTTTTCAGTACTATTGGAGTACTCTTACATACATAGTACATAAAAGTACTTTTTGGTACAATAAATGCACTATTAGATACAATTAAAGTACAAAAAGTACTGTAATTTTACAAAAAAAAAAATTAAAAAAAAAATCAGTTCAATTAAAGATAACAAAAGTACTCTTTGGTAGAATAAGTGCTTTTTATTCGAAAAACAATCACCCCTTTTCCCGTAGTCGTCATCCACATCGTCGTAGTTTTTATGTCAACATCACTTCGATTTAATATCGTCGTCACATAAATGCTCTTTCGGTATTCTGTAACTACCATGAGACGACGTCGACTGGTAATCGATAACATGAAAGAAATAACAACAGCTGATGTAACATTTGTACTGATTTATTTTGATTTTTATTGTGTTTCATGAACAAATATTTTTGTGCCAGAATCAAATTCAAGCGATGAGGAAAGCAAGAATAGTCTTATACTGGAATGAAAAATACTTCGACAATGATCCGATATCTTAAACTTGACAAATAACAAAGATGTACATCGGTGTTAAATTCGTAATTTGAGGTTACCTGTTGGCCGGCCTTCCAACTTTTATTAGATTCGAGAACTGCTTAAGTCTTAAAAAAACAGCATTTAAATATGTAATACTTGCTATAGAAATAGTCCCTAAAATGAAAAGTGAACTTAGGACATATGTTTCAGCCATAATTAAGTTGTCAGCAACATTGAGGTCCTTTGGACAGGGGTCTTACAACCGAAGTGTAAGTGCAGCCAGTAGTTGCAAGATTCCTGTCGAAACCCTAAATGCATTAGAGAGGTCATTTGTCCACCTTGGATACAATTGGAAATAACTGAAGATGACAAATTGGAAGCAAAAACAAAATTTTTTAAACAAAACAGGATTTACTGGAGTTTTTGGATATGTCGATGGAACCCATATCAAAATTTTCGCTACAAATAAAGAAGACCAGAATCGTAACTACAACAACAAAGGATTCTTAAAGGCGCTTCAAAGGAATTAAGTTTTTTTTCCCCAATTTTCTCACATTACACAAAATCCTTGTACCTATGAGGGATTTTGTTTCCAAACCCCTATTTGTTACTCGACATTGTCATTCTTGACGTCATACAACAAAACCTTTTTTAAATTTACAAAAACTAAAATTATTCCTTCCAATTGTTTCAAGTCGTTACTAACAACTGTGACGACAGATTCAGAGTCGTTTCGATTCAGCGTCGTCGTCAGATTTCCTTACAGAATACCAAATTTGTGTCAATAGTAACCGATAGTTATCGAAAAACACTACGAGAATACCGATTTTACAGCGTTGTCAGAAGACGACATCGTTTTGCGTCGTGGACGACTACAGGAATAAGGCCAAATACTTTTTGGTACAATGAAAGTACTTTTTGGAAGAATAAAACTGAAATTTATTAGAATAAAGTACTTTTTGGTGCCTTTTTGTAGCTTTAAAGTACTTTTTGGTGAAATAAAAATACATGTTAGTGCAATTAAAGTACTCGTTGGTACAATAAAAATACTTCTTAGT